>CM035850.1:80010025-80352525 GCA_020510985.1 Pholidichthys leucotaenia | reverse complement strand
CCTACACTTGTCCGTTGTTTACAGTGTTAGGTTTTTCTCTGTGTTTCCCTGCGCTACCTTGGTGCAGCCTGTTGAGCCTTGAGTTGCTCGGCTCCAGGCTGCACTTTTGTTTCAGGTGCGTTCTGGGCTGTACATATCTCCACCCTCGCTCACTATTTCCGCATGGGAGCAGTTGAGTTCATTGTAGAACTACAGTATTGTCCATACTATTTCGCCTGGGGACAATAACGCTGACTGTTTATCGTGTTTGCTCTCCTGTTCACTTTTTGGATTTATTGTCTGGGACATTTTGTATTAATAAACACCACATCCTCCTGCATTTGGGTTCTTCTCGTCTCTGCTCCCTCTAAAACGGCAGTGAATCATGACAGAATGATGAGTCAGATGCTTCAGCAGTCAGAAAGCCTCAGCCCCCTGCTGAGCCCTCTTGGGGGGAGTAGTGTGGGTGACCCCCCACAGCCTACAGACTAGCAGAGCGCACAGCTGGAGCAATTAGCAGAACAATGACTGATATCAATAGGCAGCCTCTCTTTTGTCTAGCTTCTTCCTGCCAGTAATCTGCTTTGATATGTGTGACTCAAATGCAGGTGTTCATGCTTCCTGTTCTGTGATGCTAGTGTGCCTTTCATGTATTGTCTGTAACTGGGTATATAAGCTGACTGAAATTCATGTTCACTCTCTCTCTTACTGCTCATCTGACTAGACACATCCACTGTCTGCTAGGAGAGCCTCCGGGCTCGCTCTGGCGCGCATGCACGGCGCCGGGGTGAGTTCTGTGATGGCGGTATGATTAATAAACTCCCTCAAAAACTCTCAGTTCGCTCCTTATTATCTCAATCCGCCACACTACAATAATTATTCTATCGGCTTTCAGCACCAAATCAGCTAAAAATTCGGCAAATTCCGATAGAAACTCTGAATAGGCCGTGGGAGGACGATAAACTATGGCAAAGAGAACTGGGATCAAGCCAAGATTGCCAACAGGCCCCACACTGAGGACCAAACCTTCAAAGGATTTAAAACATAATTTCTGCTTAACATTAACCAGCAATTTAGGATGGAAAATTGCCACCACTCCACCACCACGACCAGAACCTCTGGGGTTATGACAGTTTAAATACCCAGAGGGAGTTGATTCATTCAGACCAACATAATCATCAAGCCCGAGTCAGGTCTCTGTGAGGGATAGTAGATTGATCTGGTGATCGATTAATAGATCATGGACCAGAAGAGACTTAGAAGACAGAGACCTAATGTTTAATAAGCCACATTTAATTTTTAAACTTTGGGGGGGAAAAAGAGGCCAAATTATTAATTGTATTAATTTTAGAGACTTGAGGCTGGATTAGAATTTTCCCAACATTTTGTTTAATCAATCTGGGAAGTTTATGTCACGCCGCGCCATTCATCAGCGGCGCCACCTGCTCACGCACCTGCTACTCGTCAGCGGCGAAGGATAAAAGCCGCCTCGCCCTGAGCGTCGGCCTGAAGCCGTAGACTTCGTTTCCTTTGCATGGACTTCTACCACATTCTCTTCAGCATCCTCTTTACCGGTAAGAAGTTCACTTACCTCATCTCTCCAGTCTGCTCCCCTGTGCACAGGTGGATTCCTCGGCGGCGGACAATCCCGTCCCTCGTCTCTCCTCGCTGCTGCACCGAGCCCTGCAGGTGGCTGTCTCCCGGGCTTCCATCCTTGAAGCGCCAGTCATCTGCCCAAACAAGTAAGCTTCTCTCCCTCGCCTATTCTCCTCCCGTGTTGGTGCGTGCTCATCACCCTGTGTCTGATTTCTCCCATAGGGTTGCCGGCTGAACGGTCTCCTGCCTCTGGGTCCGAAGCAGACGCCCCCACCAACACATTAACATTCTGCAGACACGCACCCAAACATCCCTGTTGTTAATAAACAGTTTGAACTACTCTGAGCCTGTGTGTGTGCGTCTCCTGAGCCGAACGTTATGTCAGTACGGCTTCAGCAGAGCGGCTCGGCGGACGGCGGGCTCGCACACCGGTTTACCATCCTCGAGGCTCGGGTGGATCAGATTGTTTATCAGCAACAGGTGGTTCTTAACCAATTATTAGAACTGACTAACCGATTGAACCGCTTGGACCCCCAACAGCCGTTCCTCCCGACTCGCCAGGGTGGCGCGGCTCCTGCTGTTCCAGCGGCCGTCCAGCCGGCTCCAGTGGCACCGGTTCGGCTCACGCCGATTCCGACCCCCGCCCGCTTTAGCGGTAAGCTCGGCGGAGCGCGGGGGTTTATTATGCAGTGTGAGTCCGTGTTCCACCGTGTGCCCGGAGATTTTCCCTCGGATCACAGCCGAATTGGTTACATAGGGAATCTTCTGGAGGGGCGTGCGTTAACTTGGACCTACGCCGTAATGGCGAGGCCCAGTTATGCCACCCTCACCTATGACCAATTCGTGAGGCGCTTTCTGGAGGTCTTTGACCACTCACAAACCGAAACGGTCCAGGTCGATCGGCTTCTCGCTCTCCAGCAGGGAAGCCGGTCGGCAGCGGACTACGCGGTCGACTTCCGGGTAGCGGCGGAGGAATTGGGCTGGGAGGAACGCTCCCTCTGTGGCCTGTTCCTCCGCAGCCTCAATAGTGATCTGAGGGATGAACTGGCTGGTCGGGATATCCCTGGGACGCTAGCGGAGCTGACGTCCTTAGCGATAAGTTTGGATAACAGGCTGCGCGAGCGCTCCTCGGGGCGGAGGTCTTCTTCTTCTCGCCCTCGTGGAGCCTCGCCGCACCTGTTCCAAGCTCGCCCCCTGGCGGCGCCGCCAGCATCGCGCCCCGAGGAGTCGGAGCCGATGGTGACGGGCTGGACTAAACTTTCCCCTGTGGAGAAACAACGCCGCCGTGAGTTGGGCCTCTGCATGTATTGCGGAGGCGACCAACACACCGTGGAGTGTTGCCCACGGAAAGCCAGTCGGTGGGGTCCGCGAGTCACTGTTGGAAGCCTCGCGGATGTCAATCGGTTAGGATCACTGACTCAATTGAAGCTGCCCATCCGTTTCTGCCATAACCCTACTGGGCACCTCACCCACGCACTGGTGGATTCGGGCGCAGAAGGCAGCTTCATTTCACAAAGCCTGGCAACCCGATTGGGCATCCGCTGCCAGGCACTCAATACTCCCATCTCCCTAATCCACCTCTCCCGTGCCACCCTCGGGAGAGTGACACATCAAACTGTTCCCCTACCGGTCATCATCTCGGGAAACCACCGGGAGGAAATGACCTTTTACGTCCTTCCCAACTCTGTGTCGCCCGTCATCCTGGGGTATCCCTGGCTCCGCCTTCACAATCCGGTCCTGGATTGGAAATCAGCTGGGATCTCGGCATGGAGTACGTTCTGTATGGGCACCTGCCTTCAGTCCGCTGCCTGCTCTCCGTCCGCTCCTCCCCCTGCGACGGACGCTGCACCCCCGGACCTGTCTCTGGTGCCCCCAGAATTTCACGACCTGGGTATGGTGTTCAGCAAAGCGAAAGCTATGTCTCTTCCCCCTCATCGGCCCTATGACTGCGCCATCAACCTCCGCCAGGGGGCTCCCTTACCTTCTGGTCGCCTTTATAGCCTGTCTGCGCCGGAGAAGGAGACGATGAACGCCTACCTGAAGGAATCTTTAAGTGCTGGGATTATCCGCCCATCATCGTCACCCGTGGGGGCAGGGTTCTTCTTCGTGGGGAAAAAGGATGGGTCCCTCCGCCCTTGTATCGACTACCGGGCCCTCAATAATATCACGGAGAAGGACCGTTACACCCTGCCTCTCATGGACACTGCTTTCCACTCCCTCCAGGGGGCGACCTGGTTCACCAAGCTGGACCTACGCAGCGCTTACCACCTCGTCCGGATCCGGGAGGGAGATGAGTGGAAAACGGCCTTCCGTACCCCGAACGGCCACTTTGAATATCTGGTGATGCCGTTCGGGTTGACCAACGCTCCTGCAGTCTTCCAGCGCCTCATAAATGACGTCCTCCGGGACTTCATTGGCCTTTTTGTGTTCGTCTACCTGGACGATATTCTCATCTTCTCCAAGTCCAGGGATGAGCACCAGGTCCACGTGAGGCGGGTCCTCCAAAGGCTGCTGGAGAACCGTCTGTACGTTAAGGCAGAAAAGTGTGAATTTTACGCCAGGAGCACGTCCTTCCTGGGGTTCATCATCGCCCACGATAGGGTGCTCCCCGACCCAGAGAAGGTAAAGGCGGTGGTGGAATGGCCCACACCTGCATCCCGGAAACAGGTGCAGCAATTTGTTGGCTTCGCCAATTTCTACCGCCGCTTTGTCCCCAACTTCAGTGCCATCGTGGGACCACTGACCCGCCTCACGTCCCCGAAGGTCCCGTTCCGGTGGACCGAAGAGGTCGCTGCCGCCTTTGAGGCGCTGAAGGCGGAATTCTCCTCCTCCCGGGTCCTTCGCCAGGTCGACCCCGCGCTGCAGTGCATTGTAGAGGTAGACGCCTCGGACACGGGAGTGGGAGCAGTGCTGTCCCAGCGGTCACCGGACGATGGCGCCAAGCGACCGTGCGCCTTCTTCTCCCGGCGCTTGTCCCCGGCGGAGAGAAACTACGATGTGGGGGACAGAGAGCTCTTGGCCATCAAGCTCGCCCTGCAGGAGTGGCGCCACTGGTTGGAGGGGGCAAGCCTGCCGTTTGTGGTCCTCACGGACCACAAGAACTTGGAATACTTACGATCTGCCAAGCGCCTGAACGCCCGCCAGGCGCGCTGGTCCCTGTTCTTCGCCAGGTTCCAATTTTCCATCACCTTCAGGCCTGGCTCTAAGAACGTCCTGCCTGACGCCCTCTCCAGGCAGTTCGCCCCCGTGGAGTCGGAGGAGGCGCCCCACTCCATCCTGCCCAGGTCGTGCGTCGTGGGAGCCATCTCGTGGGACATTGAGAGCAAGATCCGGAAGGCACAGCAGGTGGAACCTGACCCTGGCGGCGGACCGGAGGGGAGGCTGTTCGTGCCATCCGCGGTCCGAGGAGAGGTCATCCACTGGCTCCACACCTCCAAGCTCACCTGTCACCCTGGCACCTCCCGGATGATAGATCTCCTCCAACGGTCCTTTTGGTGGCCAGGCCTGCGGAGGGATGCAGCCCGCTACGCCCGGGCTTGCCCAATCTGTGCCACCTGCAAATCGGGAAATGCCCCTCCAGCGGGTCTGCTCCAGCCCCTGCCCGTCCCTGGCAGGCCCTGGTCGCACATCGCTCTGGATTTCGTCACCGGACTCCCCATCTCCAACTCCTATGACACCATCCTGACCATCGTGGACCGCTTCTCCAAGGCCGTGCACTTCATCCCCCTGCGAGGCCTCCCTACTGCCCTGGAGACGGCGGACCTCCTCGTCCAACACGTGGTCAGGCTGCATGGGATTCCGGTGGACGTGGTCTCGGACCGGGGCCCCCAGTTTTCATCTGAGGTTTGGAGGTCATTCTGCAACGCCATCGGAGCCAAGGTGAGCCTCTCCTCCGGCCATCACCCCCAATCCAACGGGCAGTGTGAGAGGACCAACCAGGAGCTGGAGGCTGCGCTCCGCTGTGTGTCCAGATCCAAACCCGCGTCCTGGAGCAACCATCTTGCCTGGGTTGAATATGCCCACAACACCGCTCGCTCTTCTGCTACAGGGATGTCCCCCTTCAAAGCGTCCCTGGGTTACGACCCCCCGCTGTTTCCGGAGCAGGAGAGTGAGGTAACTGTCCCGTCAGTTAGGGCCCATCTCAGGCAGTTCCGCTCCACCTGGGCTGCCGCGCGCCATGCGCTATTACGCACAGCGGAGCGCAACAGGACTGTGGCGGACCGGCGTAGGAGACCTGCCCCGGCGTACAGAGTTGGGCAGCTTGTTTACATTTCCACCCAGGACGTCACTCTAAAAGGCGAGAGGAGAAAGCTGGCACAGCGCTTCATGGGTCCCTACCCCATCACCCGGATCATCAACCCGGTGGCTGTGCGCGTGGCTATTCCCCCCTCCCTCCGCATTCATCCTACTTTCCACGTGTCGAAGGTGAAACTGGCGGTTTCTGACCCCCTTTGCCCTCCTCCTGCAGCGCAACCCGCGCCCCGGATGATTGGTGGCCATCCGGCCTGGTCCGCTTCCTCCATCCTGGACTCCCGGCGCCGGGGTCGTGGGTTGCAATACTTGGTGGACTGGGAGGGCTATGGGCCCGAGCATCGACAGTGGGTGCCCCCGTCGTTTGTGTTGGACCCATCGCTCATCGCGGACTTCCACCGAGCGCACCCGGATAAGCCATCGCCAGGAGGCGCTGCTAGAGGGGGGAGTACTGTCACGCCGCGCCATTCATCAGCGGCGCCACCTGCTCACGCACCTGCTACTCGTCAGCGGCGAAGGATAAAAGCCGCCTCGCCCTGAGCGTCGGCCTGAAGCCGTAGACTTCGTTTCCTTTGCATGGACTTCTACCACATTCTCTTCAGCATCCTCTTTACCGGTAAGAAGTTCACTTACCTCATCTCTCCAGTCTGCTCCCCTGTGCACAGGTGGATTCCTCGGCGGCGGACAATCCCGTCCCTCGTCTCTCCTCGCTGCTGCACCGAGCCCTGCAGGTGGCTGTCTCCCGGGCTTCCATCCTTGAAGCGCCAGTCATCTGCCCAAACAAGTAAGCTTCTCTCCCTCGCCTATTCTCCTCCCGTGTTGGTGCGTGCTCATCACCCTGTGTCTGATTTCTCCCATAGGGTTGCCGGCTGAACGGTCTCCTGCCTCTGGGTCCGAAGCAGACGCCCCCACCAACACATTAACATTCTGCAGACACGCACCCAAACATCCCTGTTGTTAATAAACAGTTTGAACTACTCTGAGCCTGTGTGTGTGCGTCTCCTGAGCCGAACGTTATGTCAGTTTATGCATTCTATTTTTTTTTTTAACTTTTTTATTAACTTTAAAGGGAGCAGAAAAAGGTTCTCTAAGGGAGGAGAGAGGGGCAAAGTTGAAGGGTGGTGGATGAGGAGGAGCTGCAGGAGTGCGGGTGTTTTTCAGGTTGTGTTGTAATAGTCCTGGGTTACAATATTTAGGGCAACGGGAGACAGACTCAGTCTCTGAAGGATTATAAATCAAAGGCTGATCCAAACGGTAAAGACCACCCGAGTTAACGGGATCGATACAATATGAGGGAACAGGACCAAAAAAGGGCAGATTGGCAAACCCAGAAACTTCAGAGTGAGTAAACACATCAAATTTCAGTCACTGTACCAGAAAACATCGAATAAAATAGAGAAGATTGTCTGTTAAAACACGTGCACCAAGTCTATTTGGGTGGATGCCATCAGGCCTCATAAGTGATGGGCGGTTCCAAAATAAATTAAAATTGTCAACAAAACCAATGTTAAAAATAGGACAAGTAAAACACAGCCAAGAATTAAGGCTGAGAGTTCTACTAAAATGATTACAGCCTTGCCTGAGAGGTGCCAAAGGCCCAGAGATGAGCGCACGTCTGCCACAGTTCATGAGAGTGGACAGAAGGCTCCTGAAGTCACTTTTTAAAATCTCAGACGCAGATGTCACTGGGGACCCTCTCCTGTGGTTCGGCCACCCACCAGTGAGCCTCCCAGTGGGTAAGCCGCCTCCTGCTTCTCTCCTCCGGTCCTGGTGGCTCTACAGCGCTGGCCAGCCGCCCGAAGGACTGAGTCTCTGGGTTGGGTGGCCCATCTGGTTCGGCCGGCCGCCTGACGCCATTCAGTGGGCCGTCTGCTGGGCTTGAGACTCTGGCAGGCCACCTGATCAGTCACACCTCACCACCCTTTGGGCCTGGGACCTTGGTCGGCCCCCTGAACTCTGGGACTCCTGGGTCTTGGGGGGTACTGTTCTTGGTTTTGGGGTTGGGAGGTGCACTATGTTTTCCTATATTACATTGCTGTTATTTTTGTTAGTTCCCACCTGACCTGTTTCCCCCCACCTCCTGCCCGGGTTGGTTGTAATGGTTCTCCGGGGGAGGGGGTGGGGTGGGGTTCTTTGTGGGGTTGTTTCTTTTGATGGTACTGAGGGTGTCTGGCATCCACCCCTTGAGGGGGGCTCTGTCATGGGCTGGGCTGGACTAGGCAGCCCAGTTCCATAGCACAGTGTCTGTTTCGTGTTTAAGTATATTTTTGATTCCCTATTTGCCTCCAGGCACCTCTTTGGGAGACCTTGTGGGTCTTGGCTCCCTGTCAACTCACAGCCACACCCTCCTCTCCTGCCAGCACCTGCCAGCTGAGTATCATTATTTGTGTCTGTCACACTCACACATACACACACACACGCACACACACACACACACACACACACACACACACACACACACACACACACACACACGCACGCACGCACGCACGCACGCACGCACGCACACACACACACACACACACAATCATTCACACCTGCACACTACCAACTTTTAGCACACACCCATTCATTCCTACACATATACACGCACACACTCTTGCACACCTGCTGTCACTCAACCCAACACACACCCTTTCAGTCCTACCCTCACACACACACACCCAGGCACACCGGCAATCACTTTAGTCATTATGTTTGATATTATTTAAGCTCTGCTTGCACTCTTGTGATTGTCGGTGCATTGTATTGTCAACCTCTCACCAGAGCACAGTTTGGCTCTGGTGATCTCATCCATGTAAGTACCTACACTTGTCCGTTGTTTACAGTGCTAGGTTTTTCTCTGTGTTCTCCTGCGCTACCTTGGTGCAGCCTGTTGATCCTTGAGTTAGTGATGGCCAAATGAGGCTTTCTGGAGTACTTGAGGCCTTTCATCAAAATGGTTCACATAGACAAGGCCTCATGTGGGACTTCATTTTCTCTACCAGGCCATCTAGTGGACAAAATGTATACAACATGCTGATTTTTACAGGAGTATTGTTGGTGTAATGTGTACTTTTTTTTTCAATTTCAATAAATGTGCTGTCTTTTAAGAAATATCAATGATCATAAGGCAGAAAAATAATAAAACTGAGGTGACTACAGTGAATGTGCTTGTCCTACTTATCCATTTTTTAAAGAAATAATAACTTTTCAGCAGTCATACTTTCACAATACATTTATCTCTGTCCTTATTGTCATGCAGAGCACAATAGTGCCTCATCATAATGATGTGTTATTGTTGTATCCAAGCTCTTTGAACACAACAGACACTTCACTGTGTAAATAAAAATAAATTATTACAATGACCTAGCTGATACTTGAACCCAAACTTCCCAATTACAGAACAGACATTCTACCTCTAAGCTATTACTTAGTCATGAATCATTGAGGCTTTCTTGAACACTTGAGCCTTTCATCAAAATGGTTCACACAGACAAGGCCTCATGTGGAACTTCATTTGCTCTACTAGGCCATGTAGTTGACACAGTATGCAGATTTTTACAATGTGTATTTTTCAGTTTAAATAAATGTGCTGTCTTTTAAGAAATATCAATGCTCATAAGGGAAAAAGGAAATAATAAAACTGGGGTGACTCCAGTGAATGTGTCTGTGTTACTTCGTGTGCTTTTACTACTTATCCGTTTTTATTAAGAAATAATAAATTTTCAACAGTCTTATACTGTCCCAGTATATTCAACTCTGGCCTCATTCTCATGCAGGGCACAATAGCAATAGTGCCTCAGCATAATGATGCATAATAATGATCCAAGCTCTTTGAAACACAAGAGACACTTCACCTTGCAAATAAAAATGAAATTAAAAGAACGACACAGCTGGGATTCGAACCCAGGTCTCCCGCTTGCAAAATAGATATACTACCATTACTAAGCCATCACCTCAGGCGCAGCAAGTAGCCACTATTTGTCAAAAATACATCAATGGGAGAAACGAGCTCAAACTGTTCCCAAATGGGAGGAGTCCGTGTTTTTGGTGCTGGTTCCATCTGAAAATCGGCTTACACAGTCAAACATGAGGGACAGGGAATGGCTTCCTGACCCAGTCACATGGTCCGATGTCAACACAAATCACACCTCAAAAACTATTTCCTGGATAAGATCGGTTCACTCTTCAGAGCACCAGTGCCTTCCTTCCCATCACTATCTTGAGTTGCTCAGCTCCAGGCTGCACTTTTGTTTCAGGTGCGTTCTGGGCTGTACTTATTCTCCACCCTCGCTCACCATTTCCACATGGGAGCATGTGGGTTCATTCTGGAACTATTATCCATACTATTTTGCCTGGGGACAATAACTGACTGTTTATCGTGTTTGCTCTCCTGTTCACTTTTTGGATTTATTGTTTGGGACATTTTGTATTAATAAACACCTCACCCACCTGCATTTGAGTTCTTCTCGTCTCTGCTGCTTCTAAAACGGCAGCGAATCATGACAAGAAAAAACTGACTGATGATACTCAGTAGCTATACTTTAACTTAATATTAACAATTGCTAGCCACACAAGCTCCTTTTATTGAGATTTTAATAAATTAGCTCATATGTTGTGTCAAGTTCTTATTAAATTTATAGAGTTCAATTACTGAAAATCTCAACTTGATGACCCTCTCTAACTTGGTATTTATATTTCTACTAGCGTCTCAGTGCTGCAGTGTTTTTCTGCCACAAAGTTTGGCTTTTCTCACCCTTCTTTTTTCAGCAGCTGTTCATTTTGCTTTAAATTCTAACCAGTTTTGCGGTTCTATCATGCTCTAAGGGATTGATATGAGTTCAGCTGACATAGCGTAATCAGAAACCCAGAGATCTATTCGCACATGGAAGCAAAATAACTTCTTGAGTGTTGACAGACCTCACTCCTCCTGCTCTTATTTTTGGAATGATTGCTGCACTCTTGGTTATGCAAACATAAACTGCAAATAAACAACATCCATCAGCAGCAGCTTTGTGGTATCAATTCTAGACCTGAAATGTTTAGTCTACCAGCAAAAATCAAAGGTTTCGGAGCTTTTCACACCACACTGATCCTTGTGATCAGTGACTGAGAGTGTGTCTATTCTCATGACACGTTCAAATATATACTATGAAACTGATTTAAACTAATTTGTGCAACTGGCATGACTCAAGTCACATAACGCACAAAGGTTAATTTAGCTGATTGAAAATAGATAACTTATTTTAAAGAATTTAAAGTAGCTGAACAAAAGAATTGGCATTACTTTTGTATTGTGGCTCCACTGGCCCATAAAACAACATTCCTCCATGCTGGCTAGATGTCAATAATCACAGGAGTCCAAAGAAAGTTTTCAACATAGAGACCTCATCACAAATTCCCAACAACCACAGTTTAAACACAACACAATAAAATAATAATTACAGATGAATAATTTGAACTACGATAACCAGTCAGTTTTAGAGTAACTCAAAATGACTACATGAACAATAGGTGTAAAAAGGGAGTTTGAGAAAGAAAATTATTTTGTGTGTGTGAGATGACCTCTTTGGCCCTCTTTACTTATTAATAGTTATTCTCTTCCAGGTAATTGATGGGCAGGTCTGTGGAATTAGCGATTGGAGGCGCCTGGGCAGTGGGCCCGGTGTTTCTGAAAGCATTAAGAATCCCTCACTCCATTCATTCATGAGAGGCTCCTCTCCGGGCACGGCGTTTTGGTACTGTTGGTTGGTTCACTAAACAACATGCGCTCACCATATTTACACACATTCATCATTCCCACACAACTGATTCAGCAAATCCCTACACTTAATCCCTTTTCACCATAGTTGGTTAATTTGCTTTCATAAATAGTCATCTGCAATTCTGGCATTTCTCCCCTTTTTCTGATTGTCAGAGCGTGGGTTGGGCACATGTCCTCACCTTGGGTTGTAATTTGCATTTTCTTGTCACCGGTACATGGGCTCAGCCCACATCCTCGCCCTGAGCTTATTATAATATGAAGTTCTATGTTTGTTACCATTTGTGTCTTGGTCCTGCTCTGTGTTGCATTATGATTTTCCATGCCTTAGTCTAGTCTGGTCATTAGTATTATTATGTTCTCGTTTATATTTATTCCTGCCTTAGTTTTAGTGCCATCTGGTTATTGTGTTTATTATTGTTATCATGTCTCTACTTAGGTTCTGTAAGGATTTGTCCCTGCCCTGTTGTCAGTTTATTATTATTATTATTATTATTAATAATAATAATAATAATAATAATAATAATAATACAGTGATCCCTCGCTACTTCGCGCTTCACCTTTCGCGCCCTCAGTGCATCGCGGATTTTTCAAAAATATTCATCAAAAATTCAAAATTGAGAAATAATGGGCGGGCGCTAGCAGAAGGCAGGGAGACTACATTAGAACATCAGGTATCAACACGGAGAGCCCGCACAACTCAAAATCCACCTCTCTGTTCGCTGTTCTCGTGTTGGCTCGGCTCGGGAATCTCGCAAGCTGATTGGCCGAGACGTTTCACCCCGCAAGCTGATTGGCCGAGATGTTTCACCCAGCTTCTCTCCCTGCCAAGTGCCCATGCAGCGAAGGAAGACCGCATTCATTGTTCTTTATCGCTCGTGTTGCTTAGTCTCGCCGCGTGGAACTTTTCGCTGTTCTCTTGTGCCTTTTTGTGCGAAATAGTCTTCCCGTCGAGCCACTACGCCGCCTCCTGCAGCTTCTCCAGCTCTATCGGAAGCTGCCCTCGACGATGCTGCGCCTCTAGCACCTGACGATGAGGCGTCACCTGAGGAGCAGTAAAGCTCTCATTAACCTGTGCAGTAAATCATCTTCATCTTGAGTTACGTATCTTGTTATAAGAATAAAAGAGTTCTAAAAACATATTTATGTACACTTTATTTACATCTACGTATGTATGTACACTTACACACACACACACACGTATCATATGAGAGAGAGAGTGAGAGAATGAACGTACGTATTATTTATGGGTGACGTCATTAGGGGTGACGCTACTTCGCGGTTTTTCACTTTTCGCGGTCGGTTCTGGAACCCATTAACCGCGATAAGTGAGGGATCACTGTATTGTGGTTTATGTTGCACTGTTCTTGCCTTGTCTCTTGCAGTGTATTTGTGGTCGTTATCATGCTCATGTCCCCCCTGGTCCTTTGTTCATATCTTATGTGTATCCTCTGTCCTTGTCTGTCTGTTCATCCCAGCCCATCCTGTTTTACATACCTGATGACACTTTTCTCCATGTGTTTGTTGTTTGTCTTGATAAGTGTCCCCACCTGTTCAGTGTTGTCTTGATTAGTGTCCCCCCCGTTCAGTGTTGTCTTGATTACCCTTTGTCCTATTAACCCCTTGCACTCTGGTCAATTTCCCTAAAAACGCCAAAAAATAACGTACCCAAAGTAAATCAAAAGCTGTTCTTCAACCCTTTACAGCATCTTCATGGGGTTGGTCTCATTTAAAAGAAAACACTTTGAATTTTTTGGCAAAAAAGTCATAATCTCTCTAAGTGCTCCTGTCACTGAGTAACAGTCATCTAAACATACTGAACTTGAAGAAAATAAATTTCGCCTGGGTGTTTTTTTTTTATACAAATGCTTGCAAATAACACACAGCTGTCAGATCCGGGCTGGAAAATGCAACAGAAATGTAGAACCAAGTGTTATCAAGCTGAGGTCCAAATTTGGTAACAATACCACAAAAAATGAATATATAACACAGCTTTTTTCTCAGGTTGTTCCCAGGCGTTTTTGAACTGTGCCAAACTGTGCCAAATGGCACAGTTTGGAAAAACGTCTATAACTTTTGAATGCTTCAACATAGAAGCTTCATCTTGGGCTCTAATGAAAGGTGACACTTAGATAGCCCAAACTGTGCCAAACTAAATGGCACAGTTTGGAAAAACGTCTAGAACTTTTGAATGCTTCAGCATAGAAGCTTCATCTTGGGCTCTAATGAAAGGTGACACTCAGGGCTATCTTGTTAGCTATCCAGAAACACTGTCAGTAGTAATGACGCAGAGAAAATGAAGTTTCAATTCTAAACACACTTTACTGAACAAAAATGTCAATATACAAAACATACTATTTACAAACAACAAATTCAATTCAATTCTATTCAACTTTATTTATATAGCGCCATTTCACAACAACAGTCATCTCATAGCACTATCAGCTGTAGGGGGAACCCCCACAGTGTCAGAAAGACCCCAGCAATCAGGCGATCCCCTGTGAGGAAGCACTTGGCGACAGGATATTTTACAAGTTGACAGCAATACCCTCTCAATCAAATATAATTTTCTAATCCTACTCATCATCATACTGATTCCTAGAAAATGTGTCAAGATTTTGCTGAGGCGGTCATGCATATCCGTGCCTCTCTTCTGCTCATTGGCCTCTTCTGCTGCTGGGCTGCTGAGGTGAAGGGCCCAGCTGATCAGGAGAAACTTTGTCCTGGTCATTACACTCTTGGGGAAAGGAAGGCTGTACAGGTGTCCCCCTTGCCAGTAATCACTGAAAGATTTGCACTTGACTATACCCATGTAAATAATCAGGCCAAAAAATGAGAGCAGGTCGGAGCGTGTGAGGTCAATCCAGGGGCTGGTGGGTGTGTTGTAGTGTGCAGAGCCATGTAGGTTGGTGTTCTCAACAATGTGGTCTAGCACAGATGGAGTGAAAAATAACTCAAACAACTGAACGGGGGTGTATGAAGCTGTTGTAATTAGCTGAGGTCCAGGTGGATTTTTGGGACGAAAAATGGGCTGTGGTGGAATGATGTCAGGGGTGTCGGAATCATGCCACCTCTCCTCAGCTGATGAAGGGCCGGCCGATGTCCCAGGCTGAGAGCTGCCATCACCACTCTCGCCTCCTCTTCCTCTCCTGCTACCTCCTCTTCCTCTCCCTCTTCCTCTCCTTCCTCTTCCTCTCCCCAGTGGTGTCCCTCTTTTTGGGGTAGGGGTTTCCTCTTCTGATGAGCTCGCCTGCAGCTCCCTTCTTCTGCGCTTGCTGGCAGAGTACTCGTCTGGCACCCACTCCTCACCAGAGTCTTCATCTGAAGTTTGTCTATTATGTGAAAATAAAGTCATTTACAAAGTTCAATTTTTATTTTTCACTATTCTCCTATTTTCCCAGAGTTCACATACACAGCACAGTTCCTGTTTTTTTTTTTTGTTTTTTTTACAAGAAAAAATAGCCTAAAGTGCAATAAAAATTATACTAAAACATTATTACATTTCTAGAGGGTAACAAACAACCCACTGGGAGGAGACCCCGGGGCAGACCCAGGACTCGGTGGAGAGACTATGTCTCCCAGCTGGTCTGGGAACGCCTTGGTATCCTCTCTGGAGAGCTGGAGCAGGTGGCTGGGAAGAGGGAAGTCTGGGCTTCTCTGCTTGAACTGCTGACCTCCGCGACTCGGACCTCCGGAAAAGCGGTAGAAGATGGATGGATGGATGGATGGATAACAAACAACCCCCCCCACACACACACACAAAAACATGCCACGTAAAAAATGTGTGGCCTTTTTTTACAAGGAAAAAATAGCCTACAGTGCAATAAAAATTATGCTAAAATATCTATCTGCAATGCAGAGGATAACCTCCCCCCCCCCCCCCGCCCCGCTACAGAGGAACTCTGCACACCAAAAAACTTGTGGCCATGACGCACCGTTGGAATTACTGATCGGTCAAAAGTGATTTTTATTACTATTTTCATGGATAAAGAATAATTTAGCTTATAACACTTACCTGTCCACAACAGCAGTAAGTTCCTCATTGTCAGACGAACATGAAGCTGGTCCGGATGTAACGGACTCGTGCTTCTGGTCACCCGACCCGGTCAAAACATCTCCGCTTCCACGCTTGCGGTTTTGGCGAACCATTTTTCCAAACAAATAATCCAAAAAAGACTGGCTGATGCTACCGTTCCGCACAGGTCTCAATGTCAGTCACCCAGCGGCTTAGGCAAAAGAGATTTTGTGCAGGGAGACGCACGTCAACTGTCAAACTTCTCTGCTTCAATTGGCTCGTATTCGCAGCCGTTGGTAGGCAGGTCCTTCTTGCTAGGTTTTCAGTCATTGGTTCTTCAAGGTTTCAGAAACCCAATTCAAGGCTCTTGTTAGAGGTCAATCAAATCTAAACCAATCATACACTCCTTTGGCTTTCTGTTCACGGCTGTGTGAAAAGAAAGCTGAACAATGCAGCTTTTTTTTTTCCGTGCGCACTCAGACGCACAGGCACTGCGCGTCTGAGTGCGCACTGAGATGCACAGTGCGTTCTAGGACGCACGAGGGCGCCCTGGGACGTATGAGGGCGCACTGGGACGCAGAGACGTGCCCGCCCGCAGTACACCGGAGTGCAAGAGGTTAAAGTCCATGTCTGTCTGTGTTCTGCGCGGAGTCCTTAACGTCATTGTAGTCATGTCTAGTCATAGTAGTCTTGTTAGTCATGTCACTGTGAGCTACACGTGTCGAGTCTTACCTGTGTCCTGCCTGGCCTGTTTTTTGCTTTAGCTTTGTTTTTGCCTAAGTTTTGTTGTGCCTTGATTTATTATTTTTGAGCCCTCATGCTGGTCTGGGTTAGACCAGCTCAAAAATAAACATCTCAACTCTGAGTCACAGCATTTGGGTCCTGCTTCCAACCACCCCCTCTCTGACAGTAGGACTCTATCAGATGGACCCAGCGGACTCAAGGTACTCTAAAATGGGCCTCAATGAAAAGGAGGTTTGGGCTGCCTTCACCATTGACTCCCTCATCGAAGATGCCTACTCCTCCGATACGCCGGAGAAAGCCCTCCAGATCTTCAAAGGTGCCTCGAGGATCATCTAAGATTATCCATCTCTGCAGCGCCATTCCCAGCTCTCTGGGTGCCTGCACCTCATTTATTATCTGCAGATGATGCTCCAGGAACTGGTGGAGATGCCGCTGGCGACCAGGGGGGAAAGGAGGAAGGAGAGATCGCAGTGGGATGAGGGGAGACGCAGCTTGCGCCGGGGAACACAGCGGCCCGGCTTTTCTCCTCCATCAGAGGCACAACAGACCTCCGTATCCTCCTCCCTCTGCTCAGTGACTGCACTACACCATCAGGCAGCAGCTCCTTGCCACCCAAGCTAAATAATCTCCAGGATGGATTTATTTGACTCCCCAGTGGCAGCAGAACGGGAACAGAGACAAGAACCTTTTTTAACACCTCTAAAGAAAGGTCTTGCCCTGTTCTCGGTGAGGAAGCTCAGCGGTAGCCAATTGCCACCACTGCTGGGCCCTCTCCACCGGTTTCTGATGTCATCTCTGCTGCCTCTCTCATCTCACCATCCTTACCTGCGTCTTTCCTCTCCTTTTCCATGAGTGCCTCGTCTGATGTGACGCCTGCATCATTTGGGTTTGCCGCTGACCAGCCAGCTTCTTCTGGGTTCGCCGCTGATCAGTCTGCATCATTTGTTCCTGAGTTCAGTGCACCCCAAATATCAGCCCCTGAAGTCAGTGCACTCCAACCGTCTGCTCCTGAGGTCAGTGTGCCTCAATCATTGGTTCCTGCGTGCGGCGTGCATCAGTCATCTGCTCCAGAGGTCGTGTGCTTCTGTTTCCTGTGTCTGAGGTTGGCGCTCTTCTCATCTACTATCATGACCGTCTGAGCCGTTTGTTCCAGAAGCTGGTGATCTTCCGCAGTGTGTTCCAGAGGCCAGTGTGCCTCCATCATGTGTTCCAGAGGCCGGTGTGCCTCCGTCGTGTGTTCCAGAGGCTAGTGTGCCTCTGTCATGTGTTCCCGAGGCCGGTGCGCCTCCATCGTTCGTTCTGGAGGTCGGTGCACCTCTATCATCTGTACTTGATGTTGGGGCGCCTCCATCGTTTGTTCCTGAAGCCGGTGTACCTCTGTCGCCTGCCGTGCAAGTCAGCACACTCCTGTCATCTGCTCCCAAGTTCAGCGCTCTGCAGCTGCTTTCTCTTGAGGTTGCTGCACCTCTGTCCCCAGTTATGGAAGTCGGCATGCCCGGTCATCTGTCGTTGAGGTCGGTGCTCACCTGTTGTTATTGGCTTCTGAGCTAAAGGCTATCCAGTTGCGGGTCTCTGAGCTGAGGGCTCTTTTGTTGCAGTTTCCTGAGCTGGAAGCCCCCCTGTTGCTGCCTCCGGAGCTAGAGGCTTCTCTGCTGCAGCTCCCTGAATTAACAGCTCCTCTGTTGCAGCCTCATGAGCCGGAAGCTTCTCTGTTTTTGCAGTGTCATGAATTAAAAGTGCCCATATTGTCATCTGCTGAGCTAAAGACTTCCAAGTTGCTATTTCTTGAACAAGAAGCTCTGTAGTCTTTTTCTCCTGTATTAAAAACTCCCGTGTTATTGTCTCTTGAGCAAAAGGCTCCCCTGTTATTGTTTCCTGAATTAAATGCTCCCATTGTTATATCCTGAGTTTAAAGCGCCCCTACCATCATCTCTCAACATATCTTGCTCTCCAGTCTGGTGGTCTAGGGACTACGGTAGACCACCCGACTTGCTGTGTTTTCTGGTCTGGAGGCCCATGAACTTTGGCAGGCCTCCTGACCCACCTTGTTCTACAGTCTGGCGGCCGAGGGATGCTGAGTGACCACCCAACCCATCCTGTTCTCCGAGTTGGGGGCCCATGGACTTCGGTAGACTTCCTGACCCGCTTTGCTCTCCGGTCCAGTGGCCTAGGGACTCTAAAAGATCACCTGACACGCCTTGTTCTGGGTGGGGTCTTGGACACTGTTTGGCCCCTTAAACTGAATCTGGTGTTAAACTATGTATGTATGTGTGTGTGGGGGGGGATGGGGGGGTGTTTCGGAAGTTCTGTGTTTGCTATTTGTGTCTTGGTCCTGCTCTGTGTTGCATTATGATTTTCTCTCCCTTAGTATATAGTATAGTTTGGTCATTAGTATTATTATGTTCTTGTTTATATTTATTCCTGCCTTAGTTTTAGTGCAGTCTGGTCATTGTGTTTATTATTGTTATCATGTCTCTAGGTTCCGTAGATTTGTCCCTGCCCAGTTCTCAGTTTACTGTTATTATTAATACTAGTACATGCCAGTAGAAAGCAAGTATTCTTGTTTGAAAACTGGTATCCCAATTAGGCTTTACAGGCCCAAATGTAGGCTGTGTTTGAAAGTGGAATATGAAGAGGTGTAGCCTATATGTAGGCACTCACATGTTAGACTGACAAATGTAAAAGGGACTGAACGGCACTAAGATTTATTTGACTGTGTGACTATTCATTACACAATTATTGAAAATGTGTCAGGAGCCGAGCTGGCTTGGGTTCTCCGGCTCGGTCCTGATCTCTCTGTGGGTCTTGGTGCCGTTGTGTATGCATGTATAGTATGTTTTTCCAGTGTGTTACCGTATCCATAGCTACTGCTCTGGGGCCGGCAGCTGTGTGTACTGCTGACAGTCTGCCGGTCCGACCACGCCCCCCTCACTGATTACCATCAGCTGTTCCCAGCCCCGCTGATCATCTTTCCCGGTCCTCGCCCAGGTGCCTCCAATCGACCATGCCCATCAATGCATGTACTTTAGGAGCCTTTTCCCAGTCACGCATTGCTGGGTCGTTGCGCTTCATGCGGTCGTCTATCGCCGTTGGAAGTCAAGGTCAACAAAGGATTGTGTTTCCTCAGGGTGTCACTAGGACGTTCTCGGATAGCTCCAAAATTGCGAGTGACTGCTGTGCGTGTTTTATATTGTAAATATGTCATTTACTGGTGTGGGGAGAGCGGAGTTCCTCGCGGAGCCTAAGTGGGAACATGCTCCACAGTCTGCAGCCGTTCTCTCTCCCACTTCGCCATCAGCGTCGGCCACCCAGAAGCAGCGTCATCCTGTGAGGAGACGCCGGGAGAAGCCCTCCTTGTCTTTGGCAGCCATCACCTCCCCTCCAACTGTCGTGAGGCCTGCTAGAGCCGCCCCGGGAACGCCCACCTCCTTAGCCATGGAAACGGCTCCTCCACAAACCATGGAAAGGAGCCAGATTTCCGCAGACACGGAGAGGGCTGACTGTTTGCCTGCTGCAGCTGTCAACTTCAAACACCGGGATGACAGGCAAGTGTTTTTTCATTCTGTACAATCTGATAACACCAAACCTTGTCTGTCTCCCGAGGGAGAGGCCCGATTTCAGCAGTCTTCTGGGTCCTCTCCTCCACCTGCAGATAATAATTCTTTTCTTCCTCTCTCCGTGTCTCCTCCCTCTTTCCCTGAGTGCCTGTCGATCCAAGAACCGAGCCGCCAGGTGGTGGAGGAGGTTGGGGCCCTGGATAATCCTACCCAGGGGCCCACATGGAGGCGTTCTCCTGCAGCCATGCTGGTGAGTCCCCTGAATCTTCTCCCGGGCCGGCGCCCGCTCAATCCACGGGCTTGCCGACGGACGAGGAGCAGTCAAATCTGCTTGCCGCGCTCAACCGCCGGCTCGAAGAGGAGCATCGTGAGAGGGAGGAGCAGAGACTGGCCCTGCTCCACCGCTGGATGGAGGAGGAGCGCCGGGAGAGGGAGGCCCGAGGACGCGCTTCCCCGGCTGTGAAGGTTCCACCTCCCGCGCCTGCTGAATCCCCGGGCTTGCCAACGGAAGAGGAGTGGTCAAACCTGCTTGCCACGCTCAACTGCCGGGTCGAGGAGGAGCATCGTGAGAAGGAGGAGCACCACAAGAGGGAGGCCCAAGGACGCGCTTCCCTGGCTGTGAAGGTTCCACCCCCCGTGCCTGCTCAATTCCTGGGCGTGCCGTCGGACGAGGAGTGGTCAAACCTGCTCGCTGCGCTCAACCGTCGGGTTGAGGAGGAGTCAGATCAAATCAAATCAACCTTTATTGTCATATTGCTGTACATACAACTGTAGTGCAGGCAAGATGATCCATACAAGTAAAAGAACGTAATTTAAGACACACTCATACACACCCTCACCCTCACCCCCGCCCCCCACATCCATTCATACATCCCTGAGACCTACTTGAAAACTAACCAGAACTATAATATACAAATAATATACATAATGTCCGTAGGTGCATTAGTATGTATGAGAGATTCCGTATCAACTGTTCAGCATCCTAACAGCTTGTGGAAGGAAGCTGTTAATCAGTCTGGTGGTTCTGCCTCTGATGCTCCGGAATCGTTTGCCAGATGGCAGGAGTTCAAAGTGTTTATGCAGAGGGTGAGAACGGTCCTTGACAATGTTCAGTGCCCTGCTCCTGCAATGGTTCTGAAAAAGTTCTTGGACAGAGGGGAGGGAGACTCCAATTACCCTCTCAGCTCCCTTAACTATCCTCTGCAGGGCTTTTTTGTCTGACATACTGCATCTGGAGTACCATGTAGCAATGCAGTACATCAGAACACTCTCCACCACACCTCTGTAGAAGGTCCTGAGGATGCAGATGGGGAGAGAGGCCTGTTTGAGTTTCCTCAAGAAGTGCAGTCTCTGCTGGGCCCGCTTCCTAATCCCCAAGGAATTCTTGCTCCAGGTCAGGTCCTGCGAGATCTGCACTCCAAGGAACTTGATGTTCTCCACTCTCTCCACTGAACGGCCGCCGATGCTGAGGGGGATGTGTTCAGGCTGTGACCGCCAGAAGTCGATAATCATCTCCTTTGTTTTGTCCACGTTGAGCACCAGATTGTTCTCCCTGCACCAGCCCTCCAGGTCTCTCACTTCTTCCCTGTACATTGATTCCTCATCCCTCTGAATAAGTCCCACCACTGTGGTGTCGTCTGCAAACTTAATAATCTGGTTCCCCTCATGTCTGGATACACAGTCATGTGTTAGAAGTGTAAACAACAGTGGACTGAGTACGCAGCCTTGAGGGGATCTGGTGCTCAGCATGACAGAGTTGGAGATGTTGTTTCCAACCCGGACAAACTGAGGTCTCTCAGTCAGGAAATCCAGGATCCAGAGACATGTGGCGGTGTTCAGACCAAGAAGGAATAATTTCTCCATCAGTCTCTGGGGAATAATGGTGTTGAATGCTGAACTGAAATCAATGTACAGGAGTCTGGCGTAGGTGTCTTTCTGGTCCAGGTGGGTGATGACAGAGTGTAGGGTGGTGACTATAGCATCCTCCGTGGAGCGGTTTGAATGATATGCAAACTGGAGTGGGTCATGTGATGCAGGGAGGCAGGCTGTAATGTGTGGTTTGACGAGTTGTTCGAAACACTTCATCACAATTGGTGTTAGTGCAACAGCACGATAGTCATTCAGACAGGACACAACTTGTTTCTTTGCCACCAGTACTATGATAGAGGTCTTGAAGCATCTGGGAACAATAGCCTGACTCAGGGAGATGTTATAAATGTCAGTCAGGACATCCGCCAACTCACTCGCGCAGTCTCGGAGCACACGTCCTGGGATGTTGTCCGGACCTGCAGCTTTACATGGGTTGACCCTGGTTAGGGTCTTCCGTGTGTCCGCTGTGTTGATGGTGAAAGCTGGTCTGACCGATGGTGGGGATGGGCCAGCCCTCCCTCTTGTTGTCGGGTTTGATGCTTCAAAATGTGCAGAGAAGTCGTTGAGCCTGTCTGGAAGCGAAGCATCGTCATCATCGACCCCCTGCCTAGACTTATAGCCCGTCAGTGTCCGAATTCCCTGCCACATCTGCTTGGTGTTCCTAGTGTCACAGAGGTGTCCCTGAATTTTCTCCGCATAGGCGCGCTTCACTGTCTTAATTCCCTTTGGCAGCGCAGACCTGGCTGAGTGGAGGGCGATCCTGTCCTTCGCTCTGAAGGCTGTATCTCTGGCTGTAAGCAGCGAGCGCACCTCTGTGGTCATCCAGGGCTTACGGTTTACCCATACAGTGATGATCTTCACAGTAGTGACATCCTCTGTGCACTTTGCGATGTAGCTGGTGACCGTTTCAGCATACTCCTCCACATCTGTCTTGTCTTCCTGGGAGGCTGCTATTTTGAAGACCTCCCAGTCTGTGTGCAGAAAACAGTCTTTCAGTGCAGAGGTTGCACTCTCTGACCAAATCCTGATTTGTTTCACTGCTGGCCTGTTGCGCTTCAATAAAGGTTTGTAGGCAGGCACCAGCATCACGGATATGTGGTCAGAAAGGCTGAGATGGGGGCGGGGTATTGCCTTATATGCATCTGTGTTTGTGTACACTAAGTCCAACATATTCTCTCCTCTGGCCTTAAAGTCTACACATTGTTTAAACTTGGGGAGCACAGTCTTTAAGCTGGTGTGGTTAAAATCCCCCGCAACCACCACAAAACTGTCCGGGTGTGAAGTTTGGATTTCACTAATAGCATCGTGCAGCTCCCCGAGTGCTTCCTTAGCATTAGCTTTAGCGTTAGCGCTCGGTGTTATGTAAACAGCCGCTACAAACACGTTGCTGAATTCCCTCGGCAAATAATACGGCCGACAATTTACAATAAGGAACTCCGCCAACGGACAGCAGTGTTTAGACACTAACGTGGCATTAACGCACCAGTTCTTGTTAACATAGATGCATAGCCCACCCCCACGGCTGTTACCGGAGCTCGCTGTTTCTCTGTCAGCTCGGAACACCTCCATATCTTCCAGTTGAATGGCCTCGTCAGGGATGTTGTCGTGGAGCCATGTCTCCGTGAACGCAAGCACACAGCAGTCCCTCCACTCTCTCCGGGTTTCTCTCAGCGGACGCAGCTCGTCCAGCTTGTTGTCGAGGGAGCGGACGTTAGAGAGAAGGAGCGACGGTACTGCTGGTCTGGAGGGGTTAGCCTTTAGCCTAGCATGGATCCTGGCCCTTTTTCCACGCTTTTGCTTGCGTTCCCTCCACTTACGCTTCCTCCTCTCCCGGGTAGCCTCCAGCAGGGTCTCCGCCAGAATTCCATGCTGGCGTAGAATGTCCAAGTCACAACCGAGCGCCGCGATTCTTGCAGCGTGCAGTACCTTGATGTTTAATAAGGTCTCATGGTTGTAAGTTTTACAGAATGTACGTCTGGGATGATTAAAACTCTCACACTCGCTGATGCCAAGAGGGGCCACTGCGTCTAGGCGCGCCGCCATCACAAATATAAGATGAGGATGAGGATTCCCCAGATGAGGATTCCCCAGTGCTCAAGCTCCTTGTGACTGCTCCGCCCCCCTCTCCGGAGAAGACGGAGCTTCTCAGCACAGTTGACTCGCTGTCCAGTGCGGCGCTTCGCATCCCGGACTATCTGGTCCCTGAGCCATCCAGGAGGAAGAGGAGGAGGAACTCCTGCCAGGGGAGGCCTCCGGTCTCGCCGGCGCAGCACAAGGAGGAACGCCCGGAGGGGGGAGAAGTCTCGGAGGCCGCTGAGGACATCTCGTGTCAAGAGGACAGGCAAGTTATTTCTCATTTAACTTTTATGTTTGATGAACAATTTTGCCTGCCTCCTGGCGAGGAACGTCTGGGTGGGCAGCCCCCTGAGTGCTCCGCCCCAGCGGCATGTAGTGCTCCCATACTTGACCTCACCAACTCCTGTCTGTGTGCCCCTATGAGCCCACCGGTTCTGGATCTAGGTTGCTCGGGGGGAGAGGAGCCAGAGGCCCAGGGTGATGCTGCCCATGGGCCAGCGGAGAGGTTGTCCTCAGCCATCACGCCGGATGAGCCGGTGGCGTGGAGAATGGCGCATGGGAATACCTTGACTGCTACCACCATCATGCCTGCTGCGGGGGCATGAGGTCCACTCCCCGGACCAGACCTCCAGCCGATGGGACCTGGAACATCATCGTCGGCATCGTCGGAGTCCTGGACGGCAGTAGAGCTTGAGCACAGGCAAGTAACCTCTCTGGTAGTTCATTTGTCAATGATGGAGGAATCTTGTCTGGCTCTTGGGGAGGAGAGCTGGGTGCAGCTCCCAGCCACATCTGGACTCCCCTCACCGGGCTCTGCCGCTGCTAAACATTCCTCCTCTCCTATCCCCTTCGAGCTCCTTCCCAGGGTCGCCGGAGAGGAGCTGCCACTACCTGGGTTGACCACAGATGATGACACTGGCCCGGTTGTCCCGGAGGAGGTCGACGGGGGTGTAGCACCCGACGGACCAGAGGAACCCACGCACCCTAAATCGCCAGAGTCCTGGATGGCGGTGAAGCCCAAGTTCAGGCAAGTGTGCTCCATTATGTCAGTAGTGTCAATGTCGATGTCACACTGCCCAACTCATGGTGAGGAGGACCCGGGGCGGCTCACAGTAGCCCTCGGGGCTGCCTCACCGGGCTCTGCTGCTGCTGGCGACCCTGACCTGGTCTCTCTTTCTCCCTCTTCGGATTTGGAGCCCCCTGATAGGGTCGCTGGAGAGCAGCTGATCCCACCAGAGGCCTCCAAGGATCGGGGGTCAGCGCCAGGGGTCAAGGGGAGCATGACCTCCCCCGTAGGGGAGACCACCGCAGGTGCAGCAAAGCTCCAGCCGCAGTTCACCGTGGGTGCAGCAAAGCTCCAGCCAGAGTTCACTGCATGTGCAGCGAAGCTCCAGCCGGAGCTCACTGCGGAAGCAGTGAAGCGCCAGCTGGAGCTCACCACGGGTGCAGCGACGCTCCAGCTGGGGGTCACCGCCGGTGCAGCAGAGCTTCAGCCGGAAGTCACTGCCGGTGCAGCAGAGACTCAGCCGGAGATCACTGCCGGTGCAACGGAGCTGACCTGGAAGGGGTCCACCATGGGTGCAGTGGGGCCGGCCCGGTCAGGGTCAATCGCAGAAGCAGCTGTGGCCCAAGCCGGGACCACCATGGGTGCTGTGGCTCTGTCTGAGGACGCCGTGACTCCCTTCTCCTATCTGTCCGACGCCATAGGGGTTTCCTCTCTATGGTCTGGGCACCCCCCTGTGAGCCTTCTGGTGTTCAGGCCGCCTCCTGCTTCATCCTGCTGGTCCTGGTGGCTTTACAGCGCTGGCAGACCGCCTGAGGGACTGGGGTTCTGGGCCAGATGGCCTGTGCAGTCTGGCAGGCCACCAGACTCTATCCACTGAACTGCCCACTGGGCCTGGGACTCTGGGCGGCCTCCTGAGCTTCCACATCTTTGGACTTAGGAGAGCTATTGTGGACCCTGGGTGGGGTGTTGTGTTCCCACCTTTCCTGTTCCCCCACCTCCCACCCGGGTTTGTGTTGTTTGTTCCTGTTGGGGAGGGGGGGCGGTTCTGGGATGTTATCTTGGATGTCTGGGAATCCACCCCTTAAAGGGGGGGCGCTGTCAGGAGCCGAGCCGGCTTGGGTTCCCCGGCTCGGTCCTGATCTCTCTGTGGGTCTCGGTGCCATTGTGTATGCATGTATAGTATGTTTTTCCAGTATGTTACCGTATCCATAGCTACTGCTCTGGGACCAGCAGCTGTGTGTACTGCTGACAGTCTGTCAGTCCGACCACACACCCCTCACTGATTACCATCAGCTGTTCCCAGCCCCGTTGATCATCTTTCCCAGTCCTCGCCCAGGTGCCTCCAATCGACCATCCCCAGCAATGCGTGTACTTTAAGAGCCTTTTCCCAGTCACGCATTGCTGGGTCATTGCGCTTCATGCGGTCGTCTGTTGCCGTTGGAAGTCAAGGTCAACTAAGGATTGTGTTTCCTCAGTTTGTCACTAGGACGTTCTCGGATAGCTCCAGAATTGCGAGTGACTGCTGTGCGTGTTTTCCCCAGTAATCCTCACCCAGACTGTTGAGCGTCCCGGAGGACTCCTTTACAACTCTGAGTGCAAATGTTATGCATTGGAACTGTTGTCAGTTGTGCCTAATAAATGTGTGTGTGGTGTAAACCCAGTGCTTAAATCCTCGTCCTTTCACCCCTCGCCGTGTGCATTGGAGAAGCACATGGGAGGGTTTATGACAAAATGAATGGGACATCCAATATTAGGGACTGTTTCGGAACCCTTGTTTATTTTTTGTCAGATCACTTGTCTGATCTTTTATGACGTATTCATAGGTGTTGTATCTTGCACGCTGGGGAATGGGAGTTGTAATAATAAATACCTTCATTTAAAAACTGCATTTTGTGTTTACTTGTGTTATCTTTGTCTAATATTTAAATTTGTTTGATGCTCTAAAACATTTAAGTGTGACAAACATACAAAAAGAATGAGAAATCAGGAAGGGGGCAAACACCTTAACACACCACTGTATGCGTAGTTTATAGTCTATCGTCAATAAACTCATGCAGGACTATAACAGGACACGTTTCCAAATATTTGAGACTCATTCTAGTGCATCCTTTTTATTTTATTAATATTATAAGTACAAAACACCAATATTATACACAGCAGAATGACCTGTTTGGCTGCAACTGTTGCATCAGTGTTGCCCATTTGTCAGTAAATCTTTAAATAAAAAATATTTATTTTGTTATTTGAGCGTCTTTGTGACCACTTTGGTGACGGTTGTCATTTAGTCAAACTGTGCATGTGGCCGCATATGATATGCAGTTGATCTGGGCATTCTGCTCCACAATCATGGTGGTATTATTATGAACTTTTAATTTTTAGATAGTCGTGTGAGCACACTGAGAGCAGCACCATCGGCGACGGCAAGTGGTCCTGCAAAGGGACTCCCGTCTACCGCTGACCGGGCGGGCTGGGCTTGCTTCCCTGTGAAGGACCGCGTTCAGCCCACTGTTTCTCCAACACCGGTGTTGCTTTGGCAGACTCCGGGTCCCCACTGGCTTTCCCCAAATTATCCTTTAGATGTATGTAATCTCGGCAACATTATAGCATCATTTCTTTAAGCATTACATCTTCACTATTCTCTCTTTTGTTGCTTTTCACTTCCTTTTTTTGTTTGCCAAGCACTGACTCTCTCCCTTAAATGAGATTTGAAATTGTACTCCTAAACTGTTTTTATGTGTGCTGTTTCTCTTATCTTTTTATCTTTTGAACTTACTCCCTGCTTGTTTCAGGGTCAACAGTTTCTGAAACCCGACCTGAATTGCTTTCTATATATGCTGTTTTTGTTTTAATATCTTCCTGCCTGCCTCAGGGACTACAGATGGAAATTAGTGAGGATGCTATAATCTGGTACAGAGCATCTTTACCTTGTGTTTAATGTTTTGTTTTTTTTTTCTGTACATGGTCCCTGACAAATAATCCAATAAACTAAACTAAACTAAGCATTGTGGTGACTGACTGGTCGTGATGCCACGTATTATCCAATCAGAATGGTCGTGACACAAAGTATTATCCAATTAGCATGGCCGTGATGCTGCGTATTATCCAGTCAGCACAGAGTCAATCCGAAACCCCGCACACACTGAAGGGCATGAAGAGACAGAGCGGTGGCTAAACTTTTATTGATAACAACTGCATATTTTGACTGAGCGACTCCATACGAGGGATGCACACCCTCGTAACCTCAGCAAAGCACTTATAAAATCTAAGGCCAGTCTGACGAACAGTTCAAAAGATGTGCATGGAACAGACAGACAGACAGACACGCGCGCGCGCACACACACACACACACACACACACAGATTTTGTGCATTTATCGATAGATTGTGGTTTATGTTGCACTGTTCTTTCCTTATATCTTGTTGTGTATGTATGTCTCATGTGTATCCTCTGTCCTTGTCTGTCTGTTCATCCCAGCCCGTCCTGTTTTCCATACTTGTTGACACTTTTCCCCATGTGTCTGTTGTTTGTCTTGATTAGTGTTCCCACCTGTTCAGTGTTGTCTTGATTACCCCTTGTCCTATTTAAGTCCATATCTGTCTGTATTCTGCATGGGGTCCTTAACGTCACTGTAGTCCTAGTAGTCTTGTTAGTCATGTCAGCATGAGCTACCCGTCGAGACTTGCCTGTATCCTGCCTGGCCTGTTTTTTGCCTTAGCTTTGTTTTTGCCTAAGTTTTGTTGTACCTTGATTTATTATTTTTGAGCCCTCATGCTGGTCTGGGTAAGACCAGCTCAAAAATAAACATCTCAACTCTGAGTCACAGCATTTGGGTCCTGCTTCCAACCATCCCCTCTCTGACATTGTTATGGCATTTCAGCTGGCTCTAACAGTGTGTTATATTGTATATTCCCCATCCCCAAAATCACAGAAGATAAAATTTGTCTGCTTGTTGTAGAATTTGAAGATTTTTAGATATTCAATAGCACTGTTTTCTCTGTGTCTTGCGTGTTATAAAACTGGTAATTCAGATGTTAGTTCACTACAGAATAGCAAGATAGCATATCATTGTTGTGATTTTTCCTTCCAGTGCGTAGCCATTATGCAACGTGGCAGTGTGTGCAGGGCTGGATTTAGGTAGGTGACGGCTCCTGGCTGGAGAGCAATTTTGGGCTCCCTCAAGTGAAATATGAAGGATACTGGCTACATTCTCTTGGTAACTCTGAGACCATGAGGTTGATATAGGTAAAATAAAGGACTCCAACATAGCCTTAAATTTAAAATGAGTGGTTAAAATTAAGGATAAAAAGAGGTCCCAGCCTACTGTCATTGTAAGCCGTTGCTAAAATCAAACCCTGAAAGTGTGTCCCACACTATCACTTTTGTCACTGTTTGTGAGACTACTAATGCACCGTTTCAAAGGTGCCCATGAGGTGAGGTACTGTTGTTACTGTAATGTTAGAGTTAGGGGCTCATTTTAAAACATTTTGTATAGGTCCTGTCACTGCAGTCATTGCTCCAATTTTTCTGTATGTACTTATTTTCACAGCCACTAGAAGGCGCTGTTTGCACTACTTTCCTTTACTCTGCAAAAAAAAAAAAAAAAAGGCAAAGTCAATGCATACCACACATTTTCTTAGGGTAGGTAAATGTACAGTGCATCCGGAAAGTATTCACAGCGCTTCACTTTTTCCACATTTTGTTATATTACAACCTTATTCCAAAATGGAATAAATCCATTTTTTTCCTCTGAATTCTACACACAATACCCCATAATGACAACGTGAAAAAAGTTTTGAGATTTTTGCAAATTTATTAAAAATAAAAACTAAGAAATCACATGTACATAAGTATTCATAGCCTTTACCATGAAGCTCAAAATTCAGCCCAAGTGCATCCTGTTGCCACTGATCATCCTTGAGATGTTTCTACAGCTTCATCGGAGTCCACCTGTGGTAAATTCAGTTGATTGAACATGATTTGGAAAGGCACACACCTGTCTATATAAGGTCCCACAGTTGACAATGCATGTCAGAGCACAAACAAAGCATGAAGTCAAAGAAATTGTCTGTAGACCTCAGAGACAGGATTGTCTTGAGGCACAAATCTGGGGAAGGGTACAGAAAAAATTTCTGCTGCTTTGAAGGTCCCAATAAGCACAGTGGCCTCCATCATCCATAAATGGAAGAAGTTTGGAACCACCAGGACTCTTCCTAGAGCTGGCCGGCAGTCTAAACTGAGCGATTGTGGGAGAGGGGCCTTAGTTAGGGAGGGTGGTCAAGAACCTAATGGTCACTCTGTCAGAGCTCCAGCATTCCTCTGTGGAGAGAGAAGAACCTTCCAGAAGGACAACCATCTCTGCAGCAATGCACCAATCAGGCCTGTATGGTAGAGTGGTCAGATGGAAACCACTCCTTAATAAAAGGCACATGGCAGCCCACCTGGCATTTGCCAAAAGGCACCTGATGGGCTCTCAGAGCATGAGAAACAAAATTTTCTGGTCTGATGAGACAAAGATTGAACTCTTTGGCGTGAATGCCAGGCATCATGTTTGGAGGAAACCAGGCACCACTCATCACCAGGCCAATACCATCCCTACAGTGAAGCATGGTGGTGGCAGCATCATGCTGTGGGGATGTTTTTCAGTGGCAGGAACTGGGAGACTAGTCAGGATAGAGGGAAACATGAATGCAGCAATGTACAGAGACATCCTAGATGAAAACCTGCTCCAGACGCTCTTGACCTCAGACTGGGGTGATGGTTCAGCTTTCAGCAGGACAAAGACCCTAAGCACACAGCCAAGATATCAAAGGAGTGGCTTCAGGACAACTCTGAATGTCCTTGAGTGGCCCAGCAAGAGTTCAGACTTGAATCCAATTGAACAGCTCTGGAGAGACCTGAAAATGGCTGCAAACGACGCTTCTCATCCAACCTGATGGAGCTTGAGAGGTGCTGCAAAGAGGAATGGGCCAAACTGCCCAAAGATACAGTAGGTGTGCCAAGCTTGTGGCATCATATTCAAAAAGACTTGAGGCTGTAATTGCTGCCAAAGGTGCATCAACAAAGTACTGAGCAAAGGCGGTGAATACTTATGTACATGTGATTTCTTTGTTTTTTATTTTTAATAAATTTGCAAAAATCTAAAAAAAAACTTTTTTCACATTGTCATTATGGGGCATTGTGTGTAGAATTTTGAGGGGAAAAATGAATGTATTCTATTTTGGAATAAGGTTTGCAACATAACAAAATGAGGAAAAAGTGAAGCAGCGTGAATACTTACACATGTAACACATCTAAACATTTTGTGAGAAAGGACTACAAATAAGTCATTTTAAGGTTGGCATAGGGAAAATTAAATTGCCATCTATCAAATGTCTGACTAAGGATGTTAAGCTGAAGCCTAATACCCAGGTGAAATGACAGAAAATACTTTTTATAGCATATAATACAATGTTTTTGTTGTAACTTTTTCCCCATTGTCCATTACATGTTGATTGCTAAATTTTCCCTAATTTCAAGTCTGAGGTCTCCTATAGCTTACATGTACAGTATTGCTTCAGGGCACATGACAATTAGAGGGAAAACTATACAGTAAGGGCACATTTACTGTGGGGACATTTGCTGACTGGGTTCCCTCTGTAAATTGCTGTTTTTAAGGACAGTGCAAGTTGATGAACATTGATATCAATCAATGTAAACTTGCCAGATTATAGCCAGTTTCTAATTTCCGTCTGTTGTCCATGGGTTACGATTTGGATCTCTGGACCAGAGTCTGTCTTAGGAAGATAATGCTCCCATCTGTAAGTTCTGTTCCAAGGACAGAAAACAGTAACTACATAACGGGAAAAAAACTTAAGTACTTTGCCATCAGCAAAGTCATCAACTGGGCAGCTCTCCTGTGGCAGAAAGGTGTTATATGGCTCAACGGAAATACCAGAGATTAGCAAAAATTTCTATGTTGAAGCTGATGTGGACCAGGATTTTTTTCCACCAACATAACACCTACAACTTTAATTTGACATATTTCCAACTATTTTTTTTCATAAACTCTTATATCGTAATTTTCTCTTAAATTGACACTCCACCAAAAATCTATAATTTTTCTTGTTAACATGTCTAACATGTTTTTTATGACTTACAAGACATATCAAGAATGAAATCACTCAAATGTGTCATGTCTGCTTTTTTTTTTGCTGTGAAATTTCCCTTCAGCTCCTCCCCTTGGAAAAAGACAAATGTGTGGGGAGACTTGAATAACGAAACCGAATTGCCTTTAATTTCAGTTTATTTCAAGTAACCATTCCACTGTCTGCTCTCATTCCTGAGCAGCGAACAAAGAGGATGAACACACCAAAGTTCTCTCATTTAAACATTCTCACATCAAACCATTTCCCTCGCGGGGGAAATCACACATCTATATCAAAATCTCTTTATTCACATTCATTAACCTTTTATTTACATAACTCCCCCTTCTCTCCTCTCGAGCCTCAGTGGTCAGGAAGTCTTCTGTCCCCTGTCCTCCGCAGAGGGTCCAGGCTCTGTGGCTCCGCACCGCAGGGGGCTGGCTCTCCTTCATCGTGAGGTTAAATCACATATGCAGTGTCCAACATATACATGTCTCACAACACAGCCATATCACCCCCCCCAAACGATGAAGAACAGACTAATTCCTAAAATTTAATAGCACCTTACTCACTACTGAATAATCAACACCAACATTCAGTCTGTGTGCCGCTTGGGCTTCAGCCGTCTGCCGAATCTGCTGTGAGTTGGCCCCGCCTTGCCTGCGGTGCTTTTCTGCTTCGGCTCTGTTGACTGAGGAAGAGAGTGATTAATTGCCCTTTGCGGGGGGCCTGCCTCGTCGAGGCGCCACTGCGACCGGTACAGACACGTCCTTCATGACAAAAGCAGGTTTTAGTCTGTCAATACTGACTGTCTCTTTTCTGTCTCCAAAATCTAGCACAAATTGCTTATCACCTGCCTCCAGCGCTCGAAATGGCCCTTCGTAAGGTGGTTTGAGCGTTGCTTTTAGGGCTTCACGCCTGACAAAAACGAAGTCGGCATTTTTCAAAGCCTTGGGGACGAAAACTCGTGGAAAAGCGTGATGAACCGGACCCGGGAGCATGTCTGCTCCCGTGCCGACTAACGGTCCCAGAGCAGAGAGAGGTGGGGGCTCTGGGTGCTCTGGTAAAAACTCGCCCGGCAGCCTCAGAGTTTGTGCGAATACCAGCTCCGCTGGGGAGGCTTCTAAGTCCTCTTTAGGCGCAGAACGCAACCCTAATAAAACCCATGGCAGTTTATTTACCCAATCTGCATCCGTGAGCGACGCTCTGAGTGCTGCCTTCAAAGACCTATGAAAACACTCGCATAAACCATTGGCCTGAGGGTGGTAAGCCGTAGTGCGGTGAATTTTGGCTCCTAAGCCGTTGGCCATCGCTGACCACAGCTCAGAGATGAATTGCGGTCCCCTATCGGACGTAATGTCCGACGGAACCCCGAAGCGCGCCACCCAAGCCATTAAAAAAACGCGAGCCACCTCCGCGGCCGTGGTTGTCGCAAGTGGGACCACTTCCGGCCAACGTGTGGTGCGGTCCACCATTGTCAAAAGATACGTGAACCCCTGTGATGCCGGTAGGGGGCCCACAAGGTCAACGTGCACATGGTCGAACCTTCTGGCCGGAATGCGGAACGGTTCTAACGGGGCTCTTGTGTGCCTGTGAATTTTGGCCCGTTGACAGGAAATGCAGGTTTTTGCCCATTCCTTCACGTGCTTGCGCAGGCACGGCCAAACAAACTTTTCCGCCACTAGTTTCACCGACGTGCGCACCCCCGGGTGCGCCAGTGAGTGGACCGAGTCAAAAACACGGCGGTGCCACGTGGCCGGAACCACCGGACGCGGGCGCCCCGTCGACATGTCGCAGATCAGGGGGGGCATACCGGTTTGTAAACACTTGCTCTCCAGCCTCAACCCTGTTGGTCCAGACTGGAGCACGCGCACGTCTGCGTCCGCCCCCTGGTCCGCTGCCATGGCTGCGTAATCTATACCCACGTGCACCGGGGCTGCGCGCGCCACCGTGCCGCTCTCCTGCGGCGCGGTCACGGTGGCCCGTTCTGCCTCTGCGCGTGTTGGGGTCATGAACGCGCGTGAGAGACAATCCGCTACTACATTGAATTTGTCCGCGACGTGCCTAATGTCAGTGGTAAATTCTGAGATTGCGGCCAGCTGCCTCTGCTGCCTGCCAGACCACGGATCTGAAATTTTGGCCATGGCGTATGTGAGCGGCTTGTGGTCCACATAAGCGGTGAAGCACCGTCCTTCCAGCCAGAACTGGAAATGACGAATAGCCAAATGCAGCGCCAACAGTTCTCTGTCAAACGCGCTGTATTTTCGTTCAGCCGCGCTTAAAGATTTGCTAAAGAAAGCCAAAGGCTGCCAAACTCCGGCTACCTGTTGCTCAATAACGGCCCCTATGGCTAAATCTGAAGCGTCTGTCGTCAGCGCGATACATGCTGCAGGGTCTGGGTGGGCCAGGAGCGCAGCGTCAGCCAAGGCTTTTTTAACCTCTGTGAACGCGCGCTCCCGCTCCGGGGACCATTCGACCGCCTGGGTCGGTTTTTGTTTTTTGAGCGCGGCATATAACGGTTGCATGATTTGAGCTGCGTGGGGCAGGAATCGGTTATAAAAATTCACCATCCCCAAGAATTCCTGTAGTGATTTGACCGTTTGTGGACGGGGAAAATCCGCTACCGCGCGTACTTTCTCTGGTAACGGAACCGCTCCCTCCGGGGAGACGCAGTGACCCAAAAAATCGATCCTCTCGACGCCGAACTGGCACTTGGCTGGGTTAACTATTAAGCCGTGCTCTCCCAGCCTCCTAAAAACTGCTGTGAGGTGCGTTTCGTGTTCGTCCTCTGAAGTACTCGCGACCAAAATGTCGTCGAGGTACACAAACACGAAAGGGAGATCGCGTAACACGGCATCCATCATCCGCTGAAATGTTTGCGCCGCCCCTTTGAGACCAAACGGCATGCGTAAAAATTCGAAAAGTCCGAACGGGGTTATTACCGCTGTTTTAGGAATGTCCTCCGGTTGGACTGGGACTTGGTGATAGCCGCGAACTAGATCAATCTTTGAAAAAATGCGCGCCCCCGCCAGGTGCACCGAAAAATCCTGAATGTGCGGGATGGGATAACGATCGTGCGCCGTAGCGTTGTTTAGCCTGCGGTAATCCCCGCATGGTCTCCAGGAGCCATCGGCTTTCGGTACCATGTGCAGCGGCGAAGCCCACGGGCTCTTCAACCTACGAACGATGCCCACCCTCTCCAGGCTGGCGAACTCCTCGCGCGCAATGGCGAGCTTAACTGCATCCAAGCGCCGAGCTTTTGCAAACACAGGAGGACCAGACGTGGGGATAAAGTGTTTCACCCCGTGCTTCGCGACCGTCGCTGAAAAAGTGGGCACAGTGAGCGCTGGAAATTGGGTGAGGAGTGTGTGAAACTTACCACCTGCTGTAGCGATGTGGGTCTGTACTGGTGGCGGGGACACTCGAGCTGAACAGGGGAGAGAGTAAAAAGAGAGTGCATTTACCAGCCGTCTATTAGCAAGATCAACTAACAGATTGTGTGAACATAAAAAATCCACGCCCAACATGTTGAAACTCACCGCCGCTATTACAAAAGTCCATTCATATGTGCGGCCATGTAAGCACAAAGGCAAGGTCCTTCTCCCGTAGGTGTTGATGTTCGAGCCATTTGCCGCTGTAGCTCCGCTACCGTGGGGTCCAGCCACCCGGTCCGCGTATGTTGGGGTGATGAAGCTCACTTGTGCTCCGGTGTCGATGAGGAACTCTCGTCCGGAGCGCGCATCCGTGATGTAGAGCAGCTTGCTGCGTTCTCCGAGGGTCGAAGCTGCTAGCGACCCCCGGTCTTGCCGTTTCCCGAACTCCTGAAGATGCAGGGTGGCACACACCTGCGTGCCTTCTCTGCGAACCTCCGATGGTAAAAGCAGAGATCTTCTCCTCCGCTGTGTCGTGTCCGCGCCTCTGCCGCCGGGCTATTGGCTCCACCTCGTCGTGGCCGTGCTGCCGCCGTCGTCGGCCAGTCTGGTTCTGCCGCCTCTGGCTCCCCGCTGTCTCGGGTCGCCGCTGTGGTTGCTTGCCCGCCGCAGGCGTCCAGGATCCCATCTGCCTCCTGGGCCAGCTCCCGGAACTCCTCCAGGGTGTGACACTTTTTGCCGGCCAGCGTGCTTCTCGCATGCGCCGGGAGGTTGGAGAGGAAGATGAACTGAAAAATGAAATCATCGTTGTCCAACCCTCTCAGCTGTATCATCTCCTCCATCAGGGCGCTCGGCCTGTGTCCACCTTGGTCTAGCAAAGACAGGATCCTCCTCGCCCTCACTTCAGCCGAGGGGGTGAAAAACTTGATGAGGGTGGATTTCAGCTTGCCGTACCTGTCGGTCGCGGGTGGCTGCTCCACCAAGCTCTGCACGCACCGAGCTGTGCTGTTGTCCAGTTTAGCGATGACATGGTGGAACTTAGTGTCATCCACCGTTACTCCTGCGAGCGCGAACTGCGACTCTGCTTGCAGAAACCACGACCGTGGGTTATCCTGCCAGAAATCAGGCAGCTTAACGGCCACTGCGCTCGCCAGCTCTGAGCGCTGTGAGTCCGGGACCCTGAGAATTTCTTCGTTCATTCTCAACGTCGTCAGTCACCAATGTGGGGAGACTTGAATAACGAAACCGAATTGCCTTTAATTTCAGTTTATTTCAAGTAACCATTCCACTGTCTGCTCTCATTCCTGAGCAGCGAACAAAGAGGATGAACACACCAAAGTTCTCTCATTTAAACATTCTCACATCAAACCATTTCCCTCGCGGGGGAAATCACACATCTATATCAAAATCTCTTTATTCACATTCATTAACCTTTTATTTACATAACTCCCCCTTCTCTCCTCTCGAGCCTCAGTGGTCAGGAAGTCTTCTGTCCCCTGTCCTCCGCAGGGGGTCCAGGCTCTGTGGCTCCGCACCGCAGGGGGCTGGCTCTCCTTCATCGTGAGGTTAAATCACATATGCAGTGTCCAACATATACATGTCTCACAACACAGCCATAAAATGGAGCGTTTTTGGTAGCAGGTGTGTAGCGTTGAGCCAGGACGTAAGAATGTCTCTGGCCTAAACGAAGTTAGCCTCCAGGGCCAGTTAGCATTTTAGCTGTCCAAAGGTAGGCTATAGAATATTTTCTACTTTCAAATATTCCAGAAATACCTAAAAATGTAATTAGACTATAAAGAAACATCTCTTTTGCTGTCATACCAAATATAATGTATGATATTGCAGAGCTATGAATTCATCCATCCATCCATCTATCTTCTACTGCTTGAATTCATTTATGATTTTTACCGGGCTGATAAAGTCATAAATACCACTGTACATCAGCAGGGTGAGTATAAGCCAGTTTTCATTTCAGAGTCAAAAATCCTGTGCTTTAACTTAATTATGTTAATTTCTAGTGTAAGGCAGAACATATAATGATAACAGTTAATTACCGGTTCACTTGGAGTAGACAAACTTGAAGTCATCATGGGTCATCAGTAAAAAAAGACCATCAAATTTGCTTCAGCCTAGTGGATGAAGGTTCATTACTGCCATCTGGTGTTATCTGTAATTACCTGCAATTTCTGCATAGTCCACCTTTAAAAACTTGACCCAAATTAAGTTGGGTTTTACTATTAAACTGCTTTTAAAAACCGATGCAGTTTCAGTCATTATACTGGGCCACTGTGTATACAACTGGGCATGTCCTTCAACCAGTAAGTCTTTTTATCACAGAATTTATTCTGTTTAATGTAGCACTAGCCACTATAGTGGGATATGGGTGGGCCACAGATCCTGGCATTTGAAGGAGGAGGAAAAGTGAAAAAATTTTGACATGAAACTTTAAGACAATGAACGGGGGGTTTGTAGAAAAAAGGCCATAAATACAGTTTTAGACTATGCAGATTTGTTTTTATAGGGGATTTATATCCACGGGAGCGTATCTTTAACATTTGAATTAAGGTTGCAACAAAAAAACCTAACATTAAAAGGTTCATTTCCAACTCTGCAATCATATTTATAGACATTTTAAAGTAGCTTTGTATTATTCCCAGTGAAAAACTGGGATTGATTATCCCATACTGAGCCTTGGTGACAAATTACTGCATGGCCAAAAGTGGACACATTTAATTCACAGACAATTCGATTCACAGACATTCAATTCAGACATTTAATTCACATTTTAAATTTGTTAAGTAATTGAACTAAAACAATTTTGAAGGAAATTTGATATGACAAAACAGTGAGAATGCATTGTAAATTAGCCAATCATTTCAAGATAATATGCATTCATGTTGAAGGTGTGGTGCTTCGAAGGGAAGAATTTAAGTGGTGAGCAAAGTTATCTTTTTCAAAGAACAGCAGATGAAGGTTTTAAGACTAAAAGGTGACTCCATAAAATGATTGTATTTTTTACTCACTTACAGAGCATAGCCAAAATGTAAACTACCAAAACAACAACAAAAGCTACATAAAAGAAATGCTGTCACTGTAAGATTTATTTTGCTATTTTACAACCAAATTAGGAAAGTGTGGTGACCCCTGAGAGCTCAAATACACTGTAAGTTAAGAAAGCAACTGCAACTAGACAAAGCAAAACCAAACTCAAAGCATCTAGATCAAAATGGCAACACATAGGTGCTGCAAATACTCACAGTAACTGCAAATAGAGAAATGTGCTGCCAATGCAGAAAACCGTAAATCGATAAATGCTTTGCAAATACTCAACGCTACTGCAAGTTCAGAAATGTGCTGCAAAACTAACTGTGAAATAGACACAATAAAGTGATGGACCAGATCAGGAAGTGGCTTCAGACACGCTATAAAAAGGACCTACATGAGGAGGCAGGACAAGATGGCGAATTGAGCGATAGCGCTTTTTGGAGCTCGTTAGACTCAAGGTCACAAACTTTGTTTAAAACATTTGTTTTTCACCTATAACGGATAAAACATCTACTTCAAACTTCATCAAACCACAGAAATTTGTTCCTGATGCAAATACAAAGCAGGACGCACCTTCTGGCATTGAAAGAAGAGAGGACGGCCGAGATTACGAACATGACTACTTCGCTATGGAGGTAGCCACGCTGAAAAAGCGAGAGCGTGGTAACCAAGACGTTGTGCCTTCAACTCCAGAGAAGTCTCACCTGGAAAAGAAAGCAAAGTCAACAGGAAGGGACGAAAGTGGTGAGTGAAGTGTCATGTGCTGGCGAGCGCTCGCCCCCTCCTTCCTGTTCACCTGTCTCCTCATCAGACGCACCTGCTGTCTCCTGCTGGGCCAGCGTTTATAAGGAAGTGCTCTTCAGTGATTCAGCGCTGGCTCGTTTGGGTATACTGCTCTAGCATACGGATCATCTTGTAAGCGGTTATGTTGTGGGGGAATTCTACCTCACATGCGTTCTCCTTTCCTCTCTTCCAGGTTGCTGCCAACGTAGCGGTTTGTCTGCAGGGATTTGGTGCGCTCGCCAGCCTGTTGCTCCACCACCACGCAGCTCATCAACTCCATCTGGTCAGACTCCACGACTCATTCCCCTACCAGCAGTTCTGACCTGCTGGTTCCTCTCCTTCGCTAGGTTCTGTGCCGGTCATTCCTCTCCTCCCACGTAAGTGGTATAAATTAGATTTTCCTATTTCCCCTCCATTCCTCTCTAATCAGCTTCGTCTCATCCTCTGCAGGTTGCTGCTCCTCTGGCGAGTGACTGACGTTTTCCTTAAGTGTGCGGTTTTGAAAATTCAATAAAGGGTCAAACGTTCTCTGTGTGTGTTCTTTTGGTGATTGCACTTTGCACTCAAGTTGCTTGTCTAGTCAATATGACACTATCTCTTAAAGATGTTTTGGATGACACTATCTCTTAAAGATGTTTTGGAAGCTATCTTAAAACTGACACAGAAAGTGGATTTACATTAACACAATACAGATGAAAAGTTGGAGATGGTGGATACTAAGCTAGCTGACCTGAAGTAAACAGGCTAGCCAGAGTAGCACTATGCTCGGTAGCTTAGCGAAGGCTGTTGAGTTTAATGCTCAAGAGGTGAAAGAATGTAAAGAAAAAGTAAAACAGATGGAAAAAGAAAATGAGTGAATAAGCAAGGAGAACACTGGCTTAAAGGGCCTATATCATGCAAAACCAACTTTTTTGAGCTTTTAAGCACGTTATAATGTTAATTCCTCACCAAAAACACCCCCAAAATGGTATTTTGCTCCATTCACGCATCTCTGAGTATTCCTCCTCAACCCTGCTCTCTGAGCTGCTACTCTGCCCTGTCCCTGATAATGACTGGGTCCCCACGTTCATATGTATGAACGTGGGTGAGCCGTCCGCTCCAGGAAGTGCCTGTGCTGCCAGCACCGCCCCCAGGCTAACGCACACACCCACTTTCTCCGTGCAGCTAACGGAGCGGTGATCGGCAAAACTCTTTCACTTTAGCATTGACGCTGTGAAGGAGTAGTTCCTCTCGCACCTAATCTGCTCAGTGACAGCAACTGTTTGCTTTTTTACGTAAGACAATGTCTTCTAAGTTTTCGTGGGCGGAACCCAGCGACACGCTGCAGCAGCTGGCTCAGGGGTTACGTCATGAAATGGGCGGCAGCCACAAGAAGGAGAGGCTGAGCCTCAAAGATCGAGGCATCTTACTTCCAGGTTGGAAAAGTAGCTCATGAAAATAACTCATATTTCATAAGAAATTCATTCTCCAGTGTACCAAAGGTAATACAGTGATCCCTCGCTACTTCGCGTTTCACCTTTCACGCCCTCAGTGCATCGCGGATTTTTCAAAAATATTCATCAAAAATTCAAAATTGAGAAAAAATGGCACGAAAGTTGCCCGGGCGCTAGCAGAAGGCAGGGAGACTACATTAGAACATCAGGTATCAACACGGAGAGCCCGCACAACTCAAAATCCACCTCTCTGACCACCGCTCCACTCCTCTCCGCCCACCTCTTCACCGCTCGGGAATCTCGCAAGCTGATTGGCCAAGACGTTTTACCCAGCTTCTCTCCCTGCCGAGTGCCCATACCCAGCGAAGGAAGACCGCATTCATTGTTCTTTATCGCTCGTGTTGCTTAGTGGCACTTTTTGCTGTTCTCTTGTGCCTTTTTGTGCAAAATAGTGCTTGTGACGCCCTGGGGGGGGGGGTGACGCTACTTCGCGGTTTTTCACTTTTCACGGTCGGTTCTGGTCCCCATTAAATGCGATAAGTGAGGGATCACTGTATACTATCACATACATGCATATAGTTTACTCTGAAAGGCTTAAAATAGCATGATATAGGCCCTTTAAGGATGAAACTGACAGAACAGGAGAGGTACAGAATGAGGTGGTGCATTTGCATCAAAGGTTTGGATGAAAGGAAGGATGAAGATATCAGAGCACGAGTAGTTCAAACCCTTGGTAAAATTGTTCCCGAGTTGGAGCTGAAGCTGGAGGCTGCATTCGATGTTGTACACATATTGGGTAGAAAGTTGGATAAAAGACAGACCTGTTATTGTCCTTTTTGTTCACCGAAGAATAAAGGAGGAAGTCTGGAAGAAAAGCAAGAATTCCACTTTTTGCAAAGAAAATGACATAAGAATCACTGAGATGCTATCTAAGGAAGACCTTGACAAAAGGAACAGACTGTGGCTGCAAGTTGAGCAAGCCAGAAAAGCTGGGAAGGTGGTTTAATTTCGGGGGCCTTTTGTTTATATTGAAGTTCGTCAAATTGGATTGGAAGGCTGATAACAAGAACAACATAAGATATTGTTATGTCTGGGAAATGAGACCAGCAGAAATGTTGTTTGTGTTGAGGGTTAGCTTTAATGAACTGCTAACTCAAATGTCGAACAGGCTAAACAATAAGCTAGCAGTAGCTAAGGGAGGTGTGGTACAGCAGGTAGCAGGTTGAAGGCGGAGCACCAAAGAGAGAGCGTCTCCCATCATTAGTCCCCTAATACAGTCACAGTGTGATAACGTCACTTCATGTGTTCCCATGTCTGTGACGTGTATGGTGGTATTTCAGTATGCCATATTAACACACACGCACACCCTTTCCCAGGAAAAGCCGGAACTCTACTGGTGATGGTTCACGTTAGCTGGGTATCTCTGTTGTGGCATATGACTAACACAGCACAAATATAACCAGAACCATTTTATGTAACGTAGCACAGAGCTAGCTAACAAACATACATGGCCTTGCTATTGGCAGGTGGTATACTGCATGATGTTAATAGCATAATATGGTTTATTAGCTCTTAAATCCAAACTATGAATTACTTAAGCTGTTACACCAAAACATTACCAAACCATCATAAGAACCAATACGAACCTGAGCAACCAGGTAGACTGCCAGTAACACCCTGCATGGTTGAGTGGATTATTCTGCCACTGTTATCAACCATGCCCCATTTAAACATTTTTCAAGACAGAGTAATTTTACAATTCAACCTCAGGGGCCTCTGCTGAGCCTGCAGTGGGCGTGGCCCTGGAGGTGCTGGTTGCGGTGGACCTGGGTGCTATCTTGCTGGAATCACTCGCTCATCAGCAAAGTCCCAGTCTGGATCCCACACTGGCTGGGTCGGTTTCAGCATCGCGTCTTGATCCATGGCAGCTGCTGCTCTTACAGTACCTTCTGCAGATGTTCGAGATGTTCGAGATGGCTGGTGTGCCATCTTGAATAATTGGCCATCTGGAAAGTGGCTGGCCCCATTTGCGTGGTGATCTGCATCAGCGGGGACAGAAACATCTCAAGGTCGTCTGGGCATTCGGATCGGCGGACCAGAACCCAATCAAGCACCGTGAGTCCGGATCTAGTCGGCTTCATGCGGCGCTGCTGCTTCTCTCTCGTCCCTGATGCTGGTTGTAGTTGCGGCAGTGGACATTCTCGCCGGCGGCAAGATGCGCTCCAGGTTGGTGTTGTTCACCTGCTTGGCCACAGACTCTCCCTCCTGCAGCTATATGGCGGCTCCATGAGGTTTGTGTCATGCAAGGATCAGAGTTGAGTCCGGATTATGCTCTCTCGTCTTTTGCTCTTTGTGCGGTGCAGCTGTGCTCACGTCTGGGTGAGATGTGTTCCGGTTATCAGCAGTCAAACAAAGTCCTTCACTGTGGTGAATGGCAAAACCCAGTTTGTGGAAAAGGTTGCACCCCAGGATGTTTTCACCGTGCATCACTACCTGGAAGGTGAACGGTGGAAGGACTTTGGACCCGTAGCGAACTGCCAGTGTGATGGTTCCTTCTAGGCTGATTCTGGTATGCCCGTATCTGTAGAGTTCCGCCACGTCCCGCTTGATTGGACGCCAAGGCTCTTTACTGTGATCCATTTCATCAGCGACCTTGTAGCGGTGGTGTCCAGTAGTAACAGCAGGCTGACATCGTCGAGCCTCACTGTGCACCACTTGTACGCCATATTACTAGAGTCCACTGCATGAATAGTTGTTGTTAAAGGCAGTCCAATTGAGCTGGGTGGTGAGCTCGTCGTTGACCATGTTGAATGGCACACTTTGGCAAAATGGTTAACCTTACCACAGCACTGGCATCACTGCCCCCTGGCTGGGCAGGAGTGCACACGTGCGTTTGGTGCACCAGGGAGCCACAGTTGCAACACATCCAGCATCCCATGAGGTCTTGTTGTTCCGTGGTGTTGACCTCGGTGACCTCGGAAAAGGTCGAGGTGTCGACAGGCTCTTCTGCCGGGGTAACCACCTGAGCTAGCGGGGTTTATTCAAGACAGAGGTTTGCTGTCCCAAAAAGTAAAACCCAGCGCTACAAAAACAGCTTTGTTCCTGCTGCTGTCAAAGAGTTGAACAAGTTGTAACAATATACAGTATTGCACATAATTTAGTTACCTATTTATTAATTTCATTTCATATTTACTTATTTTTGTAGGTTTTCTATTTTGGTTCTAAATCTTTTATTGGGTTTTAGACTTTTGAGTTTTTAACCTCTTTGACTAGTCTTTAACTTTTTAATATGACCCTTCTCTCTTATCTCTGGTTTTTCTCTCATCTCTTTGTCTTATATCCTGATTGATGGAGCCTTGAGTATTTTTATCATGTTTATAGTCAGCTTCATGTGTGCCTGTGTTTGGGTTTATGTTGAATGTTTATGTTTTATGTTGTTGTTGTTGTGGTTTGTAAATGTGGATGTCACCTGACTGCAAAACAAATCTACCTACGGGTACAAATAAAGTAACCTGAACCTGATGGCCGTGGAGCAAGCTGGGGATGTGGACATTTACACGCTCCAGTCTGCGCCTACTGGGTTAAAGCTGGAGAGTAGGGTCGTGCAAGAAGGGTGCTCTCCCTTACTCTGTGACGTCTCCACCAGTCGCCCGTGCCCGGTGGTTCGAGCTCTTGGCACCACTGCATTTTTGAGTCAGTCCATTCCCTTTCGCATCCCAGGGTGCGCGCTTCAGTTAAACTAATGGGGACGAAATTTGTCTGGCTGCACTTGCACAAGGACGTGAAAGAGTGGGCTGCAGCTTACATCGCGTACCAGCAGGCCAAAGTGCACAAGCACACCAGAGCCTTCCTCGAACCGCTACAAATCCCGGCCAGGAGGTTCGACCATGTCCACATGGATTTGATGGGACCCCTCCCGCCGTCGCAAGGTTTCACGCATCTTTTGATAGTCATGGACCGCACCACACGTTGGCCTGAAGTGGTCCCGCTAGTTTCCACCACGTCCGCGGAAGTGGCTCGCTCTTTAATGTGTGCCACAGTGTTTAACTCTCGCCGGACATTCTCTAGCCTTATACCGGTGCTTAGCGGACCCACAACCCGAACATCTGGGCGATCCCAGGGCAGACCTCATCTTCACAGCTGTAGCACATTCCTCTTGTTCGCTATCTTCGCTGTCCGGTTCCACAGCCTGCGCCGCTGATTGTGAGTCAGAGTTTTGTAGCACAGCTCTCTCACCGAGGTCGCGTGATAGTTTGTTTGCTGCTTCAAATTGTTGAGTCATCTCCACAGCCGTGGCTAATGTCAGTTCGCCAGAGTACGTGAGGAGTCTCGGCCGTGCTGACGAGCAAAGCGTATGCTCCACCAACTGGTCACGGACCATCTCTTCCTCTAATTCAATAAACTGGCAGTCTCCAGCTAGGTGTCGCAGGTTCGCAACATAATGTTGTACTGACTCGCCGATCCGCTGGTGGCACTGCCGAAACTGGTTCCTCCGGATGATGACGTTTGCAGGCGCGCGAAAATGTCACGCCATTAACTCAACCTCGTTGCCGAAGCTATCGCTAGCACCTAAGGTAGCAAGGATACGCTGTCCTTCCATACCTAAATTGTGGACCAAAATTGCCCGTGCCTGTACCTTCTTCAGTTCACCAAGGTTTAGTGTCACCAAGTAACTTTAAAATGCGGCAAACCATCTCACCCAAGGAACCGGAGGCTCTCCCGGAGACTCCAAAAACAGCTGAATTGAAGACACACCAGTATCCATAACTTTATCCTCGTCGCCAAATGTTATGCCTATAAAACATGGAACAATGATGAGGCAAATGGTAAACTACACAGGACTTTATTATAGACTTACTGCAGATACAGAGACGCTCCCGCTAGGCTGAGAGGTGGTCGAAGAGACCACCCCTCCACTGCACAGCCCTCTTATACTCTGGGTGACGTCACCACCCGTGTTACACCATAATGAGTCCTAAGAACAACACTACAGGTACTCTGAACCATCACTCGGTGCATAGGCACAAATGATGGTCAGGACCATCCAATGTCTCCAATGTCCAACGTCGAGGCAGCAAGGCGGGGGGATACAAGCTCCAGCCCCTCTCCAGGGGCCTCATGTATCAACAGTGTGCACGCACAAAAACATGGCGTACGCTGATTTTCACGCACACAGTGGGATGTATAAAAATAAATGTGACGTGAGAATCCACAGGCAGAGTCGCAAAGTTTCCACCTGCCACGAGAAGTTGCAGATTCGCCGCAAAATTTTGTTTGACTCTATCAGATGGGTCTGTTAAACTACAAAACAGCTGAAACTCACAGAATGTGTTAAAAAAACATTTCTACTTCAGTTAAAATGATTTGTCTACAAATTATTCATTCATTCATTCATTCATCTTCTTCCACTTAATCCTTTTTGGGTTGCGGGGGGGCTGGAGCCTATCCCAGCATCTTTGGGCGGAGGCAGGGTACACCCTGGACAGATCGCCAGTCCATCGCAGGGCCAACACAGAGAGACAGAAAACCATTCACTCTCACATTCATACCTAAGGACAATTTAGAATCCCCAGCTGATGCCAATTAACCTAACTTGCATGTTTTTGGCATGTGGGAGGAAACCGGAGAAATCCTGGAGTAAACCCACGCAGACACGGGGAGAACATGCAAACTGTCTACGAATTAGTGATTGAAAAATATGATCATTATTATTACAAGATTTATCTCCACAACTCTGCTTGTTGAGCGCAGTGAAACTCCGATGAATAATAACTAATTTCACTCAGATATAACCTGCCTCAAACTGGATCCCGTCTCTGTAAATGTGAAATAGAGATAAAAAAAAATTACCAAAGACTACACAGTTGACCCACGAGGCAACGTGCACATACCCTTCTCTCCTGGGAGGAATTCTGTTCAGCAAAATGCATTCTAATAGAGCCCCAGCTCCAGCACAATATGTGCTGAGGCAACGAGAAGCCCCTGACTACAGACTACTTGGAGGCAACTGGATTGTGGTTCCCTGCAGGTGGATCCCTGTAGCTGCAACAGTGACATTTGCAGCTGTATCAGAGTGAAGAGATGTTTCCCTAGCCTAAAATATCTGTTTGGAGATTACATTCTGGAAATGAAAGGCTTCTCCCTGGCTGTAAGATTGGAGTGGTATTCATTGGTGTTTATTTACTTCATTTTATTTTTATTTACTTATTTTACTCAGTAACATCACATCTGACTATGTGGATTACTGAGGGCTTTCTTTCACAGCATTCTTTCATAACATTTTGGTGATGATCCCAGAATGCATTCCTCCACCAAGGCTCTTATCTTCTCACAAAGATTTAGCAAGAATTCTCCAAACCTACTGGATAGATTTGGATGACATTTTCACCAGAGGTGATTCTTGGCCTAGAGAGGAACCCATAACATTTTGGTGATGATCCGAGAAGACATACCTTCACCAAGGCTCTTACCTTGTCACAGTGTGTTCGCAAGAATCCTCCGAAACTAGTGGATAGATTTTGATGCAATTTTCACCAGAACTGGCTCATGACCTACACACAAACCCATTACATTTTGGAGGTGATCCATGAGAGACAGAAGGAGCCTTGGCGGAAGTATGCACTCTCTGAGTGCTTTTCTAGTTCCCTCCGCCAAGGAAGTAATGTAATCGTGGTGGTTTGACTGTTTGTCCGTCCGTCTGCTTGTTTGTATGTCTGTTAGCAGTATTGTGCTAAAACTACTGGATGGATTTTGAAGAAAGTTTCACCAGAGGTGGTCTTTGGGGTACAGACTGTTGTGCCCGAATTAAAAAGGAGTCGAGGTGACATTTTATGGTTTTATTATAATAAGAACTATTCACACAGGAGTCCCTACCGCAAGTGCAGGAGCCACAGCGAAGAGACAGTATGTCTCCCGCAACAGGCTTATATACCTCAGGTGATGCCACACCCCAAAGGGGGGGCATCACCCCTCCCTAGCCTAGGGCACCGCCATAATAATATAATATATCTAATATATGATTCTACATCCCCCCCTTTGAACAAACAGTCACTGAAAAGAAAAAGGGCCACACACCAAAATAAGTTTATCCCGATGAGAATAGTCATATATATATACAAATAAGTAATTACAGAAATAAACAATGGCGATACCCGATCCCATAAACTCGCAGGATATACACAATTAAACACAGAGATTCCTGACCAAAATACACAAGTTACACAATATAGGGCAATTAACACACAGACACCCCACACGAACTTTCACACCCAGGTGTTACTGCACCCTCAACACACACAACATACAGTCACCAGGCATTCACAACATACAGCGGTGGTCATGTGCATATAAAACGTAAATCCAAACCGTCAAAATCACACAATTCACATTTTTGTATTGACAAAGCTGCGTCTTTTTCTTTTTTTATACATATTACTACAAAACATATTTTGAACACAATAATGTTAACCTTAGCAGACACCCTTTCAAATGCACCAAACCAGACACACCGTAAGCCCCCATTCAAAACCTAACCCGGGTCTCCCGAAGGCTCCTCTCTGGAGTGTCCGTCCCACGGCCCACTCCCAGAGCGTCTCCGCTTTCGTGTGATAGGAGACGGGTTGCAATGGTCAAGGTTGCCGAGGTCTAATGCCAACACATAGTTTTCGAAGGCCGCGTACCATTTGGCCCAAGGGACCAACGGCTATATCGGAGCCTCCAAAATTGAACGAAGCACAGTAGCAGCCCTCTCCATCTCCATATATCCTCGTTGCCAAATGTTGTGTCCGAATTAAAGAGGAGTCGAGGTGAAGTTTTATGGTTTTATTATAATAAGAACTATTCACACAGGAGTCCCTACCGCGAGTGCAGGAGCCACAACGAAGAGACAATATGTCTCCCGCAACAGTCTTATATACCTCAGGTGACGCCACCCCCCCAAAGGCGGGGCGTCACCCCTCCCTAGCCAAGGGCACCACCATAATAATATAATATACATATATCCACCTTCATCAAATAAATTGCTGTAATCAACCATGCGCATGCAGCGACCGGCAGCTGGTGAAAAAGTCCGTCGTCTGTGTGTCTTGTTTTTATGTACTTTAATGTGTTTTTACGAAATCCTCTGTGTCGTTTCTGTCCTGGAATGTTTGTGGACTGTACGGCGAAGAGCTCCCTGGTCCCATCAACATGGACTTCCTCCCCTTTTTTGCACTGCTGCTACTTTTCCTCCGGCTCTTTGTCTATGAGGTAAACGCGACCGGCATCATGGCGAGCAGAATACATTATTCCAGGGACATGTTGCTGCATTTAAACACGGTTGATGCAGCGGCTGTGATTGAGCCTAAGCCGCAACTGCCGGACTTTATTTTGAGAGACGGACACAGCGGTGAAAAGGGAGACGGGAGAGACGGAAGAAGGAAACGAGGAAAGCGTGGAGGTGTGAAATTGCACCTGAGAAGACGTCAGTTTGGTAACATTCCTCTTCCTTCTATGATTTTTGGGGACGTATAGTCTCTGAGAAACAAGGTGGATGAAATTCAAGGGAATGTACGCTACCAGAAGGACTTTAAGAACTGCTGTGTCATGGCTTTCACCGAATCTTGGCTTACTGCGCATGACCGGGATGCAGACCTGTGGATTGACGGCTTTGGAGCCCCACTGCGCTTGGATCGGCAGGAAGAGGTAACGGGCAAACGTTAGGGGGGCGGTGTATGTTTATACATTAATAAGCAGTACTGCACATCTGTCACGGTCATAGAGCGCATCTGTACACCCGATGTGGAGATGCTGTCTGTGTCACTACGCCTCTTTTATTTACCTCGCGAGTTCCCCCAGCTTTTCATCACAACTGTGTACATCCACCCGAGGACAGACGCTGACTCCGCCTCCAGCACCATCTTTGATGTGATCCAGCGGCTGCAGTCAATTTATCCAGAGGTGCCAAACTTCATTCTTGGAGATTTTAACCATGTTTCTTTAAAGAAGACACTTAAAAACTTTTATCAGTATGTCTCCTGCCCAACCAGGCGAAAAAAGACATTGGACGTGTGCTATGGATCCATAGAGAGGGCCTATAAATCACTCCCCCTTCCTCCTGTAGGATCCTCAGATCACAACTGTGTACATTTGCTGCCCACATATAAAACTGCTCTCAGAAGAGGCAAGGTGGAGACGAGAGACATTGATGTGTGGACAGAGGATTCAGTGCACAGCCTCCAGGAATTCTTTAACTGTACAGACTGGGAGATGTTCACACTGTCCTGCGGGGATGATTTGGACTCTTTGGTGGACGTCACATGCTCATACATGGCTTTCTGTAAAAATAAGATCGTTCCACGTAAACGTGTCAAAATATATCCTAACAACAAACCATGGGTTACAAAATCAGTTAAATCCTGCTTACAGAGGAAAGCACTTGCCTTTAAACAGGGGTCTGTTTCTGAGCTACAGGTTGCCACAAAAGAGCTGAAGGCCGAAATTTTAAGAGCAAAACAGAATTATAAATCAGAATTGGAAAGCAAGATGGCAACAAAGAAACTTGGTTCAGCCTGGGCCAGTATGAAAACTATTGCAGGCCTTCAGAACACAGAACGCAGCGATCGTGTGTTTTTAGATGGTTTTAATTCAGACACAGAGCTGGCTAATGCTCTTAATTGTTTTTATGGTCGTTTTGACTCCTTTGATTTTAGCACAGAAACCCAAGATTTGAAAATGAAACTCAAAGACAATTAGCACTTTAATATTGAGGTGCAGGATGTTAAAAGGGAGTTCTGCGTTGTAAAAGTGAACAAAAATCAGGGCCCTGATAATATATGTGGGCGCTTGGTAAAGTCCTGTGCACATGAACTGTCCTATATTTCATTACATTTTCAATAAGTCCTTACAGACACAACATGTGCCTAAGATCTGGAAAGAAGCCGTGGTTGTTCCCGTTCCAAAATCCAGCTGTCCTAAAACGGTAAACGACTTTAGACCAGTTGCTTTGACTTCAATTTTAATGAAAATTTTTGAAAAACTGGTCAGATGTGAGGTCCTAAAGCAGACTGAACATGCATTGGATCCTCTGCAGTTTGCCTATAGGCCTCACAGAGGAGTGGAGGATGCCACTGTCCCTCTGTTTAACATGCTTTTTAAACATCTGGATTTTAATGGGACACACGCCAAGCTGTTATTTGTGGACTTTTCCTCCGCCTTTAATACAATCCAACCTCATATTTTAGTTGAAAGGCTCCTGCAACAATTTGATTTGAGCAATAATCTGGTGGGTTGGATTCTGGATTTTTTAACCAACAGGATGCAGAGAGTAAGGGTCAATGGTACATTGTCTGACCTAAAGTGCTCTTCTACTGGCTCTCCTCAGGGGTGTGTGTTGTCACCACTACTCTTCATCCTGTACACAAACATGTGTCGGAGCAGACATGACAACAGACACATTATAAAGTATGCTGATGACTCAGTTATTGTCAGTCTCCTCCAGGATGGTGAGAGTGGCCACGGCCCAGTAGTTGATGATTTTGTTCACTGGTGTGAGGATTCCTACTTGCAGCTGAATACGACAAAAACTAAAGACATGATTATTGACTTTAGGAGGAAAACTCCCAGGCAAAAAGTCACCGTACTAAAAGGTCAGACCACCGAATGTGTACAATCCTACAAATATCTTGGGACGATTATTGATAGTAATTTAAACTTTGAAGAGAACTGTGAAAGGGTGTGCAAAAAGGGTCAGCAACATTTGCATTGCTTGAGAAAACTTGCACGCTTCCAAATTTCCAAATGCACGCTTCCAAATTGACCGAACCATAATGACAATGTTTTATCGGGCTTTTATTGAATCTGTTTTATCCTTTTCTTTAGTGTCATGGTTTGGTCAGATAAAACTGAAACAGAGGAAATCCTTGGATCAGGTAGTTAGATGGTCCAGTTGTTTGCTTGGTGAGTCACAGCTGAGCCTGACATCCCTGTACACCAGACAAGTACAGAGGATGGCTACCTCCATTTTAAATGATGACTCCCACCCTTTGCACTGCAACTTTCAGCTTCTTCCCTCAAGACGGAGGTTTGCTGTCCCAAAAAGTAGAACCCAGCGCTACAAAAACAGCCTTGTTCCTGCTGCTGTCAAAGAGTTGAACAAGTTGTAACAATATATTGCACATAATTTAGGTACCTATTTATTAACTCCATTTTATATTTACTTATTTTTGTAGGATGTTATTTGGGTTCTAAATATTTTTTTGGGTTTTAGACCTTTGAGTTTTTAACCTCTTTGACTATTTTTTAACTTTTTAATATGACCCTTTTCTCTTACCTCTGGTTTTTCTCCCATCTCTTTGTCTTTATACCCTGATTGATGGAGCCTTGAGTATTTTTATCATGTTTATAGTCAGCTTCATGTGTGCCTGTGTTTGTGTCTATGTTGAATGTAATTAGTGGCTTATAAATATGGATGTCACCAGACTGCAAAACAAATCTACCTACGGGTACAAATAAAGTAACCTGAACCTGAACCTGAACCTGAATTTTACCGAGGAATTTACCAATTAATTCATTAAAAATCCTTCAATGTGATTTTCTGGATTTTTTTTTCTTATTTTGTCTCTCATAGCTGAGGTATACCTATGATGAAAATTGGAGACCTCTCTCATCTTTTAAGTGGGAGAACTTGCACAATTGGTGGCTGACTAAATACTTTTTTACCCCACTGTATAAACACATGCTAGTTGTTTCAAATATTGGTGTTTAACTAAAGTCAAGCTTTGCCTTGAGACTGTTTCAGATAGCAGCAAACTGGTATATAAAAAAAAAAAAACGAATCCCAAGTCTCTCTTTGTTGATGGAAGAAGTAAATACATTTAATGACAATTGGTTTTCACAGTGTTTTATACAATAATTCAAAGTGTGAAAATGTTTTTGAATGATTAGAAAATTGATAAATGCTAGTACAACTCCTTCAATTGATATCTGTTTGGATGCGTTTACTCCGATTGACCTTTTAGAGTTACATAAAATAATTTCCTCATCCACGCCTTCAACTTGTCTACTAGACCCTATTCCTCAGATTTTCAATGAGGTCTAAGTCTGAGTTCTCATTTAGCCATGCAAGGACGTTTACCTGTTTTTTTCAGTGTGCTTTGGGTCATTAAGACCAAATAGGCTTTAGAGACACTCTGACTGATACGCTCTGAAACCCTAACCCACAGCAAATGTTAAAACCAACTTGAAACTACCGTGTGTGTTTGTGTAAGTATGTTTTTGTTGACAGATCTCCGTTTCACGGTGCCTCTGAATGATGTCTGTTTTTTTTTTTTCCCAACGTGCTTTGGGTCATTGTCATGTTAGAAAGCAAACCTTTTTCCCATTCGGGTTATGGTCTGCAGTGTGTGTGTGTGTGTGTGTGTGTGTGTGTGAGGGAAGAGTTGGGGAGGGGGATGATCACCGGTGTTTGGTTTCGGTGTGTGTGTGTGTGGGGGGAGGGGGGCTTTGGAATGTGGTCTCCCCATTGAACATCTGTTTTGCTAAGAAAAATGCAGCTGCTTTTCTCCTACTGACTCAGCAAACATCCTACAGTCACTCAGAAATGCAAAACTGGTCATCCCTAAATTGCCAACAATACTTGCTTTTGCATTTTAACGATTAAATTAATTAATCAAGTGAGCTTCAAACATTGCCTGTGGCGACCAAGAATGTTTTAACTGTGTGGTTATTGTGTAATCTGTTTTCAACTTCTGCAAGCTGACCCGTGAGAGCTCAGTCTTTGTTATTTTAATTGCAGGGTGGTTCATACCACACCCCGGACATTGCTCAGCCTATCTGTTTTGGCTAAGAGAATGGTGTTGGCCGTGTTTTTAAATCATTTTAGGGACACTCTGATGTGTGTGTTTTTTGCAAATTGAAACACTACAAAGCTGTCACTCTGACGAAAAGTTTTGTCATCATTAACCCAGTCTCACGCTGAACCACATATGGTCAACAGATTAAAAACACAAGCTGTCATTTTGACGACAAGTTTCAGGCAAAGGTCTTGTTTTCAAAACACAAGCTGTCATTTTGACGACAAGTTTCAGGTCAAAGGTTATGTTTTCAAAACACTTCTGATTGACAGCCTAATTACACGGGTCACGAGTCAGGTCACGGTCAGGTCAGGGTGCGTGGCACCTGTCAAATGAGAAAAGGGGTGTTAACAAGTACTACCCTCCCTCTATCCTGTCTCTGTCTGTACAGCCCTGCCTATCCTGTGCTTCTCACCTGCAGCAACCTCCCCGCTGTACTTGATTGTGCCCACCTGTTCTGTGTTATGTTAATTTTCTCCTTGTCTATATATTGAGTGTTCTGTCTCAGTCTTGTGTAGTGTCATCGACGTTTATGTAGTTTCCAGGTCATGTCCCAAGTTTATTTAGTCTCAGTATTCTCAGCCCTTGTGCTGCTGTTTGTTTTTGCCTCAAGTATTTTTGTTAATAAATTATTGTTTTGCACTGTGAGCCTGCCTGCACTCTTAGTCCTCTCCTTCCACCTACGTCTGCCTGGAGGCAGATTTATGACAGAATGACGCCGCCAAACCTGGACTCAGTAGGCAGCCCAGTGATGGGTGGTCCCAGCACGAAGGAGCAGTGGGCAGTTTGCACTTTCATGTCTCTCATTGCGAACACTTGCTTCGCTTGCACCTTGGAGAAAGCTCTTCAGCACATGGATGTGACAGTGAAGGTTATGGAGTCCTTCCCCTGCCTCTGGGGCTGTCCTGAAGTGAAGGAGCTGTTCTCCTCTGCCAGCAGCCACCTCCACTGGACTTTTCCGGAGCTGGAGCTGCACCCTCCAGCTCTGGAACTCTCCCCAGCTTCACAGCCACTTCACGGGCTGGAGGAGAACTCACTATCTGCACCACTGCCTGTGCCCTTGTATGCCACTGCAGCCGAGGAACTGACGGAGAGCCAACAGGTTGCGGTGTCTCAGACCAATCTGCTCCTGGAATATAAGCCCTGGCTCCTCCTGGAGTATGCAGCACAGCTGAATGGGGACCGGCTGGCCGCAGAAGGCTCTGCTGTGAGACGAGCAACGGTGAAGTGCTGCCTGGCATGGCGGGTCAAACACCGTCCTCCCAGCTCTAGCTCACAGCCCACCACTCTTCCTTGCTCCACTTCAGCCCCGCGGGACTCAGCCACACCGGCTTCCACTGCAGCAGCAGTACTGGCCCCCAGGACAGTTATTATGCCAATTCCCATGGCCGCTGCAGTGCGGGCTCCCACTTTTTCTGCACTGGTGCCCTCGCCCGCTGCTACTCCTCAGTTTGCCTCATCTGCTGTCTGGCCAACAGCCATGGCTCCGCTCTCTGGTTCATCTCCGCCTGCGACAGCAGAGCAGTGGAGCAGGCAAGTACATACTCAGTTTCCTTTACCACCTAATGAGATGTTGTATCTTGTTTCGGATGAGAGGTCTCAGCAGCATCCCTATTCTACTGCTCAGCCTCCACCTTCTGCTTCTGCTGTCACTCCGTGATTGTACTGTCACCATCCCTGGTCTCTCTGCTTTTCCTTGAGGCGCACAAGCCTGCTACAGCTGTCCCCAAAGTGCACACCAAAGCTCCAGCTCAGTCCAAAGTGCACAGTCCTGTTCCTGCTCAGCCTGAAGTGCACGTCCCTGTTCCTGTTCCTGTTCCTGCTCAGCACGAAGTGCACGTTCTGTTCCTGCTCAGCCGGAGGTCCATGCTACAGCTCCAGCAGTCTCTGAGGTGCACAAGCCTGCCCCAGCTGCTCCCATAGTGCACACCACAGCTCCAACTCAGCCTGAGGTGCACGTTTCAGTTCCTGAGGTGCACACCCCTGCTCCAGTTTTCCTTGAGGTGTACGCTACAGCTCTGGCAGTCTCCGAGGTGCACGAGCCTGCCCCAGCTGCCCCTGAGGTGCACACCACAGCTCCAGCTCAGCCCAAGGTGCATGTTCCTGTTTGTGAGGTGCACACTCCTGTCCCAGTTTTCTCCGAGATGCACATCACTGCTCCAGTACTCTCCATGGTCAATAATCCCCAGCAGCAGCTTCTCAGTGTGGTCAGCGTCCCCAGTCGCTGTTGGCTCCTGCGCTGAAGGTCTCTAAGGTGCTGTCTCTAGGGCAAAAGACTCCTCTGTTGCTATCTCCAGAGTGAGAGACTTCTATATTTTCTGTAATAAGGGCTCCACTATTGCCATCTGCTGAGCTCCTAGATTCTATGCTGTTGTTCCCCGAGCAAACAATTCCTTTGTGGTCTCCAGGGCAAAGGGCTTCCTTGTGGTCTCTAGAGCAAAAAGCCGTAATGTCATCTCCTGGGTTTAAAACCTCCATGTTGTTTTCATTTGAGCAAAAGAAACCTATGTTATCTCCTAAGTTTAAAACTTCTATGTTATCTGTTGAGAAAGAAGATCTCATGCTATTTTTGCCTGAGCTTAATGCACCTGTGTTGCCATTTACTCCTGAGGTTAAAGTACCTGTGCTGTCACTGTCTCCTGAACCTAAGGGTGCTATATTTTCACCTACTGAGGTTGAAGTGTCCATGTTACTTTGAAAGAAAAATTTATCTATCTCATAAACCCTGGTCCTGGAGGAATAAATGAGACGGATCTGCCAAATTGGAGGTCCTTTATTTCTGCAATGCAGGAGAATGGAGCAAAAAGGAATTCAGCTCACTCTGCTCTGCCCTCATATAGGAAGCAACAGGTTTTATAACCTTCAGTACACTGCCTTACATCTGGGATGTTGATACAAGACAGAGGAGTGAAAAGAGGAGAAGCGGGGAAGAACGGAGACATCTCAGGAAACAGTTCAAATACCTAACAGGTCAGTGTAACATGAAAGCTTATCCTGACAAAGTAAAGCAGGCATGTCAAAGAGATTATTAATGTAGCTTAGATCATCCTTTAGGCTTATACTGACCTTCAGTTTCTAAAACCTATGAAGGCCAATAAACATTATGCAGCTTATGCCCTAATAAGATAACAATGGGCAGTTTACAGAACAATTCATATATGGAAACACACTTATAAAACATATGATCCCTAGTTACTCAACAGATTAATGCATAGACAGTAAATTTCTATCACATTACCTCTCGAGGTTAAAAGCTCCATGTTATCTCCAAAGGTTAAGGGTTCCATGTTACTTTCTGAGGTTAAAGGCTCCATGATGACACCTCCTGAGTTTAAAGTTTCCGTGTTATCATCTCCACTGTCCAAAGGATCTATGTTTTCACCTCCTGAGATTGAAACCCTTATGTTTTTTTTTGTTTTTTTTTCCAAGATGGCGCCCACAGCGGCCGCCATGGTGCCTCGCTGCTCTTTAATTTTTATAATTTGTCTGTTTTTGTTCATTGATTGTGCGTCTGCCGGTTCATACACCCGTGAAGAACTATTAAATATCAGGACTCTCACTCCCATGGACCTTCTTCCAGTTTTTTTAGCTCCTGCCGCCGATCTGATCCATTGTCTGGCCAAAAGAGCAAGACGGCGGAAAAGAGGGAAGAGAGGGGGGATTCTCGCGCGGCTCCGGAAAAGAGGCACGCGAACAGCCTTGCCTGGCATATTTCTATCCAATGCCAATTCTCTCTCGAACAAGGTAGAAGAATTAAGACTGCTGATGCGATTCAAGGACCTCGTTTCCTCGTCTGTCATCTGCTTCTCTGAGACCTGGCTTAAAGAGAACATTCCAGATTGCGCAATCAGCCTCGAGGGATTTCAGCTGTATCGTGCAGATCGCGTCACAGAGCTCTCCGGTAAGTCTATTGGAGGAGGAGTGTGCTTCTATATTAACAACAGCTGGTGCTCTGATGTAACGGTGATTTCCAAACACTGTTCTCCCGCCCTGGAATTTCTTTTTATTAACTGCAAGCCATTTTATTCCCCGTGCGAGTTTGCCTCATTCATCCTCGCCGCTGTGTACGTCCCTCCCGACGCGGACACGCGCGAAGTTCAGCGCGTGCTCGCGGATCACATCCAACTTACGGAGCGGAACTTTCCAGACTCCCTGGTTATTGTGTTGGGCGATTTTAACCAGAGCAATCTGAGTCACGAGCTCCCCCGCTACAAACAGTTTATTAAATGCCCAACCAGAGGAAATAACACGCTGGATCACTGTTACACCACAGTGAAAGACGCATATCGCGCTGTTCCCCGCGCTGCGCTGGGTCTATCTGATCACGTGATGGTCCACCTCATCCCCACATACAGACAAAGACTGAAACTCACTAAACCTGTTGTGACCACTACAGAGAAATTGACCAGTGAAGCTGGAGAGAAACTGAACACATGCATGGAAATAACTGACTGGGGCATGTTTAAAAGAGCCACACATGATCTTAATGAGTACACAGACACTGTGAACTCATATATCAACTTCTGTGAGGAGGACATTCTCCCATCGCGCACCAGGGTGAGATATTCTAATGACAAGCCCGGGTTCACAGCTAAGCTCAGACGGATCAGGAAAGAGAAGGAAGCAGCGTTGAAAAGTGGAGACAGGGACTGCTACAGAGAGGTCAAATATCGGTTTAACAGAGAGCTGAGGAGAGCTAAATCTGTGTGTTCTGAGAAACTCCAGCAGCAGTTCACTGCTAATGACTCGGCTTCTGTGTGGAGAGGACTGAGGCAAATCACCAACTATCGGCCTCAGGCTTCTAAAGGTCAGGATGACAAAGCCCTTTGTCAAAAACTGTCCCAACATTACGCCCGTTTTGACACCTCGTCAGCTGTGTCCAAATCACCCACTCCACCCAGCTCCACTGCCTCCTCAGCCCCTAATTCATCAAAAGCGGTCCCCCCCCTCCTCCTCCTCCTCCTCCCCCCCTCCCCTTGTCATCAGTGAGCAGGACGTGCACAGACAGTTCTCCAGACTGAACCCGCGCAAGGCCCCCGGGCCGGACGGTGTGTCTCCCTCCACCCTGAGACACTGTGCGAAAGAGCTGGCTCCTGTCTTCACAGACATTTTTAACACCTCCCTTAAGCAATGTCACGTGCCGACCTGCCTCAAATCCTCCACCATCATCCCTGTCCCCAAGAAGCCACGGATTGCTGGACTTAACGACTTCAGACCTGTAGCGCTCACCTCTGTAGTCATGAAGTCCTTTGAGCGCCTGGTCCTGTCTCACCTCAAGTCCATCACCACACCCCTCCTAGACCCGCTGCAGTTTGCCTACCGTGCTAACAGGTCTGTGGATGACGCAGTCAACCTGGCCCTCCACTCCATCCTGCAGCACCTGGACTCCCCGGGAACCTACGCCAGGATTCTGTTTGTGGACTTCAGCTCCGCATTCAACACCATCCGCCCCGATCTGCTCCAGGACAAGCTGTCCCTGCTCAATGTGCCTGACTCCCTCTGCAGGTGGATCACCGACTTCCTGACGGACCGGAGACAGCATGTGCGGCTGGGGAAGTCTGTCTCAGACTCTGTTAGCATCAGCATTGGATCACCCCAGGGCTGTGTACTTTCCCCCCTACTCTTCTCCCTTTATACCAACTCCTGCACCTCCTCCCACCAGTCTGTTAAGCTGATTAAGTTTGCGGACGACACCACCCTCATCGGGCTCATCTCCAACGGCGACGAGTCCGCCTACAGGGAAGAGGTGGCCCAGCTGGTGTCCTGGTGCAGCCACAACAACCTGCAGCTGAATGCTCTGAAGACAGCGGAGATGATTGTGGACTTCAGGAAAGTCACAACCCCCCTGCTCCCCCTCACCATCACAGGCTCTCCCATCACCATTGCAGATTCCTTCCGCTTCTTGGGCACCACCATCACCCGAGACCTCAAATGGGAGCCAACCATCAGCTCCCTCATCAAAAAGGCCCAGCAGAGGATGTTCTTTCTGCGGCAGCTGAGGAAGCTCAAGCTACCCACCAAGATGTTAGTGCAGTTCTACACGGCCATCATCGAGTCCATCCTCACCTCCTCCATAACTGTGTGGTATGCAGGAGCCACTGCCAGGGACAGACTAAGGCTGCAGCGCGTCGTGCGCACTGCTGAGAAGGTGATAGGCTGCGAGCTCCCATCTCTCCAGGACCTGTACATCTCCAGGACCCGGAGGCGTGCTGGCCGGATCATAGCCGATCCTTCACATCCTGGTCACGTACTGTTTGCTCCCCTCCCCTCAGGTAGAAGACTTCGGTCCATTCGGACTAAAACCTCCCGGCATATGAACAGCTTTTTCCCCTCTGCCATCAGACTGCTGAACATTAAGTGACTTTTTAACTCTCGTGCACTATGTACAGCAGCTCAACCAGACTCACGTCATTCATCACTGTTTTCTGTTGCATTATCGACTGCACTATGTGGTACTTCACATTATCTGCTACTTGCTAATTTTTTAAAACTGCCTTGACTAGTACTACTCATTATTACTAGTATTGTTATTATTATTATTATCATTATTACTTATTATTACTTATTTTTCTACACTTATTGCACGTTTTCAGTCCTTTAGTTTTTTAGTTTATCTCTTTTTCTCATCATGTTTTTAATGTTGCAGCGTGGCATCGAGACAAATTCCTAGTTTGTGTACTACATGAACAATGGCAATAAATCTGATTCTGATTCTGATTGTTTTCTTTTGAGCAAGCTCCATTGTTTCGTTCTCCTGAGTTTAAGCACACCCACAGTTTTCTTCGAACGCATCCTGTTATCTGATTTGTTGGCCCATGAACCTTGGAAGGCCCCCTGACCCACGCTGTTTCATGATCTGGCGGCCTAGGGACCAGGGCAGGCCACCCCATCCACTTTGTACTTTGGTTTGGGGCCCCATGGACCTGGATCAGCCCCCTGACCCACCCTGTTTCACGATCTGGTGGATTTGGGACTTGGGCAGGCCACCTGACCTACTTTGCACTTGAGGGTGGGGCCCTATGAACCTGGATCGGCCCCCTGACTCACTTTAGCCCCTTTTCCACTAGTACCAGTTTGGTACGGTTCGGTACGGTATGCTTTGTAGACTTTTCCATTAGGGACTGTAACGGTAACGGTCCCGATTTTTCGGACCCGCTGGATTGGGGTTCAAAGCGTACCATACCAATACGAAAATGTGACATAAAAACACTGCAGGCCACTGATTGGTCCGGGCGTAACGTCATGAGAGGGGCGTTTGAGGCTGACTTTACAGAATCGCAAGCCATCATTTGCAAAGATTTGTCCGTGAGCCAGCCAGCAAGTGATATAATATAAACAACAGTGATAGAATGGCTTCACAGAAATCAGACCCACAGAAATCAACACCATGGTCCAGCAGAGTTTTCTGTGCTTTTCAGCTGATGAGAGAATCCAGACAGAAGTAGACGGAGCCACCCGAACTCAATCTACGGCTGCGGAAGCACCCAATTTCAGCAGTTGAAGCCGTGATATTAGGATATAGAGGACGGTGAGTGATGTGATATGATGTGATATTATGCATCTTTTACGTTATTTATCCCAGCAGTGGAAAGTTCACTTTGGACAGACAACAACGTTGCTGCTAGTGTTCAAACGATGAGCTAGCTAGTTAGCCGTCAATGCTAAGTCCATCCTTGTATGTTGCCTTTGTGCTGACAATATCTGATGAAATAAGCTAGTTGTAATCCTGGTTAAAAAGGTGTTTTGCTTTTTTACATGTTGCACTTTCGTGCTGTGCATGTACTTAAGTTGTGTGTATTTTCGTTGGATCTGCTCTGACAGTGGCTATGTTTGGCATGACACAGCAAAGTGTTATGACTGGTAAGTTGCACACCTTGTTAGTTATAGTCAGATCTTTTGCTTTTTAAGTTAAATTATAGGTAAAGTGCCAAATTTAAAGTAGCACAATTTCCACTTAATATGAAAGGGACTGAACTGAGATTTATTTGATTGCGTGAATATTAACTACAGAATAATTGAAAATGAATGGTACATCCAATAGTAGCCACTGTAAAATAAACCGCTTGTTGATTTATTTATTTATTTATTTATTTATTTTTATCAGATCACTTCTGTGATCCTTTATAAGTTATAGTCATAGTAGTGTATCTTACACTTTGGGGAATGGGAGTTCTTCAGTCGCCATTGTAATTTAGTTTATATGTGTAGTTTATAGTCTTTCGTCTTTAAACTCATGAAGTAAAAGGACACATTACAAATATTTGAGACCCATTGTAGTGCTTCCTTTTATATTTTAGCAATACAAGCACAAACACCACCCACACTTGAAACCAGGGTGACACAGTGGTGGCTAAACTTTTATTGATAACAACTTTATTTCTCAAATATGTTTTTTTTGTAACTTAAGATTTTTATTCATTTTTCATTATATATATTGCATTCAGATCACAGTCTACATTTAAAAAAAAAAAACAAAAACAAAGGGGCTAGAGTAAAAAAGAAAAAGGAAAAAAAAAGAAAAAAAAAAAAAAAAAAGGGGGGGGGGACAAATGTTGGAGCATCAAGTTTTTAATTTCCATCTCTTAATTCTTCTGGTTTTTCCAGCGTCGTTGGTTATTCTTTCAATATCTGTCTCGTTGTTGCACTTTGTAGTGCGTCCATTTCCGCCATTTTTTTTCCCATAGTCCTTCTTGCATTCTTTGTCGATATGTTAGTTTTTCCATCATACGTATGTCCTCAATAATGTCAATCCATTGCTCTTGGTCAGGAAGAACTTCTGATCGCCATTTTTTTGTGATTGTTTTTTTACATGCAATCAACAAGATTTTAACTAGATATCTGTCCTCCGCCTGTATAACATTGTCTCTTTTAAGATCACATAGGTACATCAGGTTACAGTTCATTGGTATATTATATCCTAATATCCTCTGTATTGTCACATGTATAGATTTCCAGAATGATGAGATTTTGCAGCATTTCCAAAACATATGCGAGTGGTCTGCATTTTGAGCCCCACATCCCCTCCAGCATAAAGATTGGGTATTTGTATACTTTCCTTGAATCTGTGGTGTAATGAAAAAGCGAATCAGGTTTTTCCATCCAAATTCCCTCCATGTTCTTGAATTTGTTGATGTGTGTTGTGTTTTCCATATTTCCTGCCAGCTTTCTTCTGTTATGTTTAAATTGAGCTCTTTCTCCCATTTCTCCTTTATATAGTTACTTGAATGATTGTTTGCCATAAGTTTCTGATATAGCTTTGAAATAATTCTTGTTTTATTTCCTGTATATGAGCTTAAAATGAATTGTATAATCTCGCTCACATCTGTTTGGAGGTTATGCCTAATCTTCTTCATATAATAGTCTCTCATCTGCAGATATCTGAAGAATTCCGATCTTTCTAGTTTAAATTTTCTCCTGATGTTTACAAAGCTCCCGAGATCTTTTTTTCCGATATTGCCCCATGCTGTGATTCCCTTGTTCACCAGATTTTTGTATCCCCTATCTTGTTTTGCCGGTTCAAACTGACTGTCAAATGCTACCCATTTCAATAGTTTTATGTCTTCCTTTATATTATACTTTTGTACTATTTTATACCACAGTTCTAAAGTAAATTTAGTGATTGGGTCTATTTGTTTGATTTGCTTATATGCATCTTTATCTCCTATTATGCTTTGTACTGGGAGTCCCTCAATTTCCTTTTCCATTTCTTTCCATTTTGCCTCATATCCCTCGTCGCACCAACATATGATATATCTTATTTGTGCTGAGTAGTAATATTCCTTTAGACTCGGTAGGCCCATGCCTCCTTTCTCTTTTGGTAATTGGAGAGTTTTATATTTCACTCTTGGTTTTTTACCTCCCCAAACAAATCTCGATATCATCCTGTCCCACTTTGAGAATTGGGCATCTGGAATCTCTGTTGGTAGAGCCTGGAAGAGGTAAAGTAATCTAGGTTGTATGCTGATTTTGACTGTCTCAATTTTTGAATTCAGATCCATATTTAAGATTGACCATCTATCAATATCTTTTTTTATTTCTTGTTCCAACCTATCATAGTTTGCTTTATAGATTTTGCTTAGATCTTTAGGTATGTTCACTCCAAGGTATTTTATTTCTTTTTGTTTCCAGTTTAGTTTGATCTTATCAGTTATCTGGTTTAGAGGGTTATAGTGGAATGTCAGTATTTGTGTTTTTGTTATGTTTATCTTGTATCCTGATAATTTTCCAAAATTTTCTATCAAGTTCATCATTTCCATTATTGATTCATCTGGTTGTTCAAGGTAAACTATAATATCGTCTGCAAATAGCCCAATCTTGTGTTCTGCCCCCTTTATTGTTACACCTTTTAATTTCTTATTTTGTCGTATCGCTTGAGCCAATGGTTCTATGAACAGAGCAAACAAGGTGGGCGATAAGCAGCATCCCTGCCTAGTTGATCTTTGTATATTTACTTTGTCTGTTAAGCTACCGTTTATCTTGATTCTTGCCACAGGTTCTTGATACAGCGTCCTTATGCATTGTACTGATTTTTCGTTAAATCCAAAGCGTTCCAGCACACTATATAGGAATTTCCAGTTAACCCTGTCAAATGCTTTTTCTGCGTCTAAACTCATTATTACTGCGCTTTTCTTTTCTTTATGTATTTGATTAATTATATGTATTGTTCTCCTGATATTGTCATGTGTTTGGCGTCCCTCTATGAAACCAGTTTGATCATCTTCTATCAATTCCGTCAAGAATGTCTTTATTCGTTTACATATAATTGTTGTATATATTTTATAATCTACATTTAATAAAGAGATTGGTCTATAGTTTCCGCATTGTTCTTTATCTTTCCCTGGTTTTAAAATAACTGAAATGATTGCTTCGTTCCATGTTGGAGGTATTTTGTTGTTGTTCAGCGTCCAATTAAATGACTTTAGGAGTTGTGGCATGAGTTCTTCTATAAACAGTTTATAAAACTCAGATGGGTATCCATCACTACCTGGTGATTTACCATTTTTAAGTGACTTAATCACATCTCTAATCTCTTGTGTTGTTATTTCTGCTGTTAGCTTTCCATTTTGTTGATTTCCTATTGATGGCAAGTCCAATGTGTATAGAAATTTTTTAATATCTTTAGTATTTGTTTCTTCAGGTTGCGAGTATAGTTCTTGGTAGAAATTATGGAATATTTCTTCGATGTTTTCTGGGTTAACTGTGGTTTTATTTGTGGTGGGGTCTTTAATCTTATATACATTATTCATTGTTTGTTGTTTTCTTAACCGTTTTGCCAGCAGTTTTGTGGCTTTTGGTCCCGTTTCATAATATTTTTGCTTTAGATATCTATTTTTCCTTTCAATTTCATCCATTTGTGTTTCTTTTATCTTTATTTTTTCTTCTTTAATTTCTTGATATATTTTTGGGTCATTTGTGCTTTGATGTTTATGTTCTAATTCCCTCAGTCTCTCACATCTTTGTTCATATGCTTCCAGTTTAGTCTTATTTGCTTTTCCTGTTTCAACAATTAATTTACCTCTTAACACGGCTTTTAGTGCGTCCCATAGTATTGTTGGGTCTACTTCTTCATTGTCATTCTCTTGGATATATTCATTTATGTTTACTTTTATTCTTTCTTTCATTTTATCATCATTTAACAGTCCTACATTAAGTTTCCATGTTGTTTGTCGTTTTCTATTGTTTAAATTTATTTCCATGTATATAGGATTATGATCTGATATTTCTGCCCCTCCAATCCAACAATTTCTCACCCTGTGTCTGTCACCTTCATTCATAAGGAAGTAATCTATTCTAGAGTGTACTTTATGGACTGCTGAATAATGTGTATAGTCTTTTTCGAGTGGGTGCAGGTCCCTCCATATGTCTACCATACCCATTTCTGCCAGTGAGGTTCTTATGAATTTTGTTACATGTTTTTTTGTCTTCTTAACACTTGTTGTGTCAACTTCATGATCCATGACAGCATTTAAGTCTCCTCCACAAATCAGGACTCCTTCACTGTGTGTTGCTATGAGATCAAACAGATGTTGAAAAAAACCCTTGTCACTTTCTGGTGGGGCATAGATGTTCACTAATGTGATCTGCATTCCATCTATTCTTCCCTTTATTATTACATACCTGCCTTCTTTATCCTGGATTTCCTGTTCACATTCAAATTGTATTTTATTTGAGATTAGTATCATAACCCCCCTTTTAGTTCCTCCCTTAAATGAACTGTAGTAGGAGTTCTTATAGCCAAATCTCTTTAGTTTCACATGTTCTGTCTTGCTCAAATGTGTCTCTTGCATAAATATAATTTCGGCTTTTTCTTTCTTGAATTTTCTTATTATTCTTTCCCTTTTAACAGGTGAGTTCAGACCATTCACGTTTAGTGTTATTATCTTAAGATTTTTACCCATAATCATGTTTTTCCATTTTTTTAACCTGTGCTCCTAGCCCCTTTAACAACAAAAATAACACATATTTATATAAAAACACATTAAAAAATCTCGACCTCCGTACTTTGGGCCTTTCTTCTGCCCACTGGTCCCTGTTGGTGGGTGGAGGGAATGTCCTCACCGAGTGTAGGGCCCTCCCTAGACCTGTATTTACTCTCCAAGTAATAGTCATTAGTCTAGAAATGTCCAACAAATATCACTTAAACCTCTCCTAGCCGTCTGTTTCTCTTTTACCTTGTCTTCTTGGCCTTCATTTCTTCTGTGTCTTTCTTAATCTTTGTTATAATCTAGGCTTTCAGTTGAAAGCCTTGTAGTCTTTCCTGGGCCCGCTGCGCCACGTCTCCCCCCGTCTTTTGCCGTTCACTCGCCTCCACTCCGGCTGTCGTGATGCGTTCAGGGCCTCCGCTGCTCCTACCGTTTCCTCCGGCACGTACACCTCAAGGCCCCGCTCCATCATGTCCTGCGCTGCCTCTCTGGCTGTGTTGTAGGTTCTTACGCCATTCTCCCAATGAATCCTCATCTTCGTTAGCGGCGTTTGGAATCTAATTTTTTTTTCTTTCAGCGTTTTTTTAATGTTGGCATATTTCTTCCGCTGCTGCACAATTTCTGCCGGGTAGTCATGATCAAAGAATATCTGCTTGTCGCCGATTCGTATCTTTTTTTTCCACGCTCGTGTCAGGATTCTTTCCTTTACATCATATTTCAGAAAGTTTACCACAACTGACCTGGGTGTAGAGCGTGGGTTCGGGTTCTGTGCCGAGGCTCTGTGCGCTCGTTGAATCTGCAGATCCGCTTCACCGGGCAGTTCCAGCTCTTTTTTTAAGAACTGATCCATGAATTTCGTCATCGAGTTGCCTTCAATGCCCTCCGGGATCCCGAAGATGCGTATATTGCCCCGTCTGGACCTGCTCTCCAAGTCGGTTACTTTCTCCTGCATCCTCTGCATTTGTGCCGTCAGGGTCTGCAGCTGTTCGCTTGCCTCGCTATTCCAATCTTCCAGCTCTGATATTCGGGCCTGCGCTTCTGTCATACACGCCCGCTGGGAGCGCAGCTCCTCCATGTTTTCTGCTAGCTTGCGCTCCATTTCTCTTCGGAGGCCCATAATTTCCTCCTTAATCTCTTTTTTCAGCTCCTCCTTAAGAGCCGCTAAATCCTGTTGTAGCTGCCGTTTGAAGTCTCTCAACTCTTTACCCAAACTGGCGATGCCAGTGTTCATGGTATCGAGTGTGTCCTCCATTTTGTCTGCTGCGGTCACCTCGTTTTTTTGAGCCCCGTGTTCAGCGGTTTCTCCTGCGTTGTTGAAGAGGAATTCTTTAATTTTACTCTGCTTTTGTCCTTGTGCCCGGCTCCTTCGTGTTTTCATCCCTTAGTTTATTGATCCGCTTATGTCGAGTTGGCCATTTACCGATGATTTTTAATCCGGCTAGGGAGAGCTCTCTGTTTAAGCGTTATGTCTCTCCGCCATCTTCCCGGAAGTCTCCATTTCTCAAATATGTTTTAAACTTGCTTTAATTAACCACCACCTATTTCTGTCTTTCATCTAGGCAGGAGGAAAACGATCCACCCCAAACTGGACCTTGCGTCACTATTTAAAGAGATGCAGGCTGAAGATCTGCTGAACCAGGACTAGTGTGAACAGCACATCCAGTTGCTTCTCAGTGAGGCAGCGTGGCCGGCATGTGTGACCCATTCTAATTTCATTTTTTTTACAGTTTGAATTTTGCACATTCTAAATAATCTGGAATTTGCTGCTGATTGTGTCATGCGGTGGCCCTCGCGAGCCACCATAAGACGTCAAAAGTCGCCGGTGAGGTTTGCATAGGTGTTTATTACAAACACAAGAACACACAACATAACAGAAGGTAATGAGCCACGGTGGGCTAAAACACACAACATTAAACACAGGAGATCGTAAGGCTGACACGAAGCTCACTTACAATCCTGACCACGAACAGGGGATGAGCATTGACGATCCGTTGCCGTGGAATTAAGGAGGAATAATGACAAGACTGCTGTGTAGTACTGCTCCCAGCGCCCGCTTAAATGCCGGGTTGCTGATGAGCCGTAAATGCAGCAGAGCTGTTAGGCTTTGACAGCAGGAAGCCCCTCCAAGCGCTGTCACAATAAGAGCTCGGGGAGCCAGAAGGTAACCACTGCTGTCAAACCTGGCGGAGATGATGTATGGCCCGAGTGTGGACGGAATCGGCGCTCAGACCATGACAGTACCTCCACCCCAAGGGCGGGCTCCGAATGCCCATTGACACCCAACCCCCCAACCCCCACCCCCACCCCAGGGTGGGCAGATGGGGGAGCAGGCCTGGAGGGAGAGGCACAGCCACAAATCCCAAGACGATAACAGGAGCACACAGATAGTGATGGGATAAAATGATCAATATAACCATATAACAGTTATTTGTGTGACTCAAAATATTTGTACTCTGCTTATATTTAGGTACTATAACCAATATACCATAATGGAATATATATTGCCAGATGTGTGGGTCAGTCTCTGCAGAAAGAGTGGACCTTTGTTTCAGCATAGAGAATAACAAACGCCTGGATTTATGAGAAGGAGGCACAGTTGTGATAAGGAATGACTGAGCCTGGCCTACTCTGACCTGGGAGGTGAAATGGCCTTCAGTGGATACACTCGGCGCCAGGAACGGACCCTCCCGTGGACCATGCACCTGGACTGTCATATGATAATGCATGCTTTCACTTTTGTTCACTTTTGTATAAATATTCTGGGTCAGGGCCAGCATAGTCAGTCAGACTTCATGAACTGATACAACTTGTTGCTGTCAGGGAAAAGATGTTTGACCCAGCGCTGTAAACTGCTATTTTCAACTTGCTTAAATAAATACGTGTTCCAAGTAAACTAATCTCTTCCTTGAAAACGAACCTGGGTGAACCATCTACACACATAGACAATCTTTGAAGAGTAGACTTAGATGGTTTTACTACACTCCTTTTACCCTAACAATAGCCAGAAAAAATATGATACTCTCAAATGCACAAATCATAATTAAAACAGAGGACAAATCGGGCTTGTTGTTACGAGCTATTCGGTCTCTGTACGACCGTTGTGAGAGTTTGGTTCGTATTGCCAACACTCGGTCGGAGTCATTCCCAGTGAGAGTTGGACTCCGCCAGGGCTGCCCTTTGTCACCGATCCTGTTCATAATTTTTATGGACAGGATTTCTAGGCGCAGCCAGGGAATGGAGGGTGTCATGCTTGGTGACCACAGGATCTCATCTCTGTTGTTTGCAGATGATGTTGTCCTGTTGGCTTCATCCAGCAATGACCTCCAGCTCTTGCTAGGACGGTTTGCCGCTGAGTGTGAAGTGGCTGGGATGAGAATCAGCACCTCCAAGTCCGAGTCCATGGTCCTCAGCCAGAAAAAGGTGGATTGTCCTCTCCGGGTTGGGGACAGGCTCCTGCCCCAAGTGGAGGAGTTTAAGTATCTTGTGGTCTTGTTCACGAGTGAGGGGAAAATGGAGCGAGAGATTGACAGACGGATTGGAGCAGCATCTGCAGTGATGCGGACGTTGTACTGGTCTGTTGTGGTGAAGAGGGAGCTTAGTTCTAAGGAAAAGCTGTCGATTTACCAGTCAATCTACGTTCCTACTCTCACCTATGGTCACCAGCTTTGGGTAATGACCGAAAGAACGAGATCGCGGATACAAGCGGCTGAAATGTGCTTTCTCCGTAGGATTGCTGGACTCACCCTCAGAGATAGGGTGAGGAGCTCAGTCATCCGGGAGAGGCTCAGAGTAGAACCGCTGCTCCTCCACATTGAAAGGAGTCAGTTGAGGTGGTATGGGCATCTGATTAGGATGCCTCCTGGACGCCTCCCACTTGAGGTGTTTCAGGCACGTCCCACTGGGAGGAGACCCCGGGGCAGACCCAGGATTCGGTGGAGAGACTATGTCTCCCAGCTGGTCTGGGAACGCCTTGGTATCCCCTCTGAAGAGCTGGAGCAGGTGGCTGGGGAGAGGGAAGTCTGGGCTTCTCTGCTTGAACTGCTGCCTCCGCGACCCGAACCTCCGGAAAAGCGGTAGAAGATGGATGGATGGATGGATGGATGGACAAATGAGACTATCACAGGACACGATAACAGACAATACAATACTCTCAAATGCGCAAATCACAACTAAGGCAGAGCGCAAATGAGACAATCACAGGGCATGATAACAGAAAATACAGTACTCTCAAATGCACAAATCATAACTAAGGCAGAGCGCAAATGAGACAATCACAGGGCATAAATGAAGCAATTACAGAGCATGACTCACGGAAAATACCATACCCCATAATGCACATTACACACAGAACAAGACTATCACCCCGAATGACCTTTAACCCAGACAGTTTAGGAAAATGACGACAGGCTGAGACCAAAAACCACGGGAATAGTTCCGGCGGTCTCCCTGCGTCCAATGGCCGACGGGTGGTCACGGGGAACAGTACATGATCGGGCGGCCTGCCCCAGTCCCAGGCCCGGAAAGTCCAACCCTCCGTCGGACGAACCAGGTCGCCCAGCAGCAAACACAGTGTGTCGGGGGGCCGACCCGGGGCGCCGAACCGGCGAAACAGTTCCTCGGGTGGCCGACCTGCATTCCTCAGCCACCAGAACCGTGGGAAGATGGCCCCCGGTGATAATGAGCTGGGCTGGTGACTCAGACGAGGGGAATGATGGTGATGACAAGCCCGCACCATGTCAGGCGGCGAAGGGTCTGCAGCTCCTCCACCGACCTTGACCCATACCGATGCTGCAGTTGTGGCTGCCCCCGCGTTGGACCCCCACTGGGTCTCGGCTGCACCCATGTCGGCCCCCCACTGAGTGTCGTCGGACCCCGACTGGGTTTCGGCTGCACCCGCGTCGGACCCCGATTGGGTCGGCGCAGCACCGGCAACGATCTCCGACCCTGAACCTGGAACCTCCAGCACAGCGACCACGACTGGCTCCACACCAGTGACTCTGCAACAAGGCTCAGAAGACAAGAAAGAACCGGAATCAGAATGACCGGTAGCAATAGAGCCCAGCGAGACGAGCTCGGGTGCAGCAGGCGGCTGCCCCTGACTCGCCTCCCCAAGAGGCAGGCAGAAATGCTCCAAGACAGAAAAGAGAAACACAAGATAGAGCACTTGCCTGCACTCGGGTTCTGTCGCCGTCCAGGACTTCATCGATCCGGGTTCAGGGCGGAGAAGTTCATCCTCAGGCTTCCACTCGGCTATGGTGGGTTCCGCAGCCGGCATGATAGTCACTGCAGTCTGTGGATCCTCCGGCACTGACGTCCATGCCGATAACCCACACGGCATGGTGGCAGGGGGACCCTCGACCCGCTGGCTCGTACTGTTCCAGCGTGGAGACCCGGGGACGCTTTATCGTCGGCTCAGGCTCCAGGCTGCACTCCGCTCCTCTCCTCTGCCCACGACGTGGCTGTGGGGCTGGAACCAGGCTCTCCAGAACCGCAGGCCCCCTCCTCGTCCGGCGACATAGGCCTGGCGTCGTGGACCACTCAGCGAAGGAAGACACAGAGGCAGCAGATTTAGTAATTACAGCTACAGCAGGTGGTGGGAGCTCGGGGGACTGCGAACCCTGAACTCCGCCCCCAGGAGTCAGACAAGGCAGATCACAGTTATGATGAAAAGAATGAACTTGCACTTGCCTGTCTCCCGGAGGGAGGATGGTGCCTGCTGTAGGGGACGTTGTTCCTCCCTTTCCCCGCTGGATGGTGACAGAGGGCCCCCTGGAAGGACGAGGAGGAGCCGCTCTCAATGGATCAAGGATGGGGCTCGCCGAAGCAGGACTTTTGGCACACACAGCAGCCGGGGACGACGTCGAGGAGGAGGGGGCGGCGGCCGAGCTGAACCGGGCACGATTAGCTGACGGGACACCAGAGAAAGATGACCCGGGGGGAGAGGCTGCGGGGGTTCCCTCCAGATGAGATGCAGGAGTGGCAGCTGTCCAAGAGGTGGAGTCCTTGCGACGACCCAGAACTGGATCCGGATGGGGATCTTGCTGAGGTTTACCTTGGCCGTGGGGCCGACGTCTTCGACGGCCCCCGGATGGCGCGAGCTCCTGGACTGGATCGAGGACAGGAACGGGATCCCAAAGCGGGGAGCCAGGATGCCTCCTCCTCTGCTTCCTGCCGTAGTCCTCCTCCACCATACGGAGTATCTCGCGCTGTGTGGCGATGTCGACCCTCCTAGCGTCGACTTCAGGATGGTCGGCGTAGCAAGGGAAACGATTAAGGACATCCTCAGCGCAGTCCAGGTACCAGCGTACGTCGCTGTGATAGTCAAGGAGGGGGGCAGCGATGAGCGTTTCGTCCACATAGTCCAAAGCCTCCCCCAGCTCGTAGTCCCGACTCCGAGCGTGGCCCCTCCGCGACGGCATTCTCCCAGCACACAGATACCCAGACAGGAAAGAATAATTGTCCAATTAAGGCAAACTCACCGGAAACGGCGTCTCGGTTTGGTGTCTCCGTTTAGGCGCCTTGGCAGCAGTCTACTGTCATGCGGTGGCCCTCGCGAATCACCATAAGACGCCAAAAGTTGCCAGTGAGGTTTGCATAGGTGTTTATTACAAACAGAAGAACACACAACGTAACAGAAGGTAATGAGCCACGGTGGGCTAAAACACACAACACTAAACACAGGAGATTGTAAGGCTGACACGAAGCTCACTTACAATCCTGACCACAAACAGGGGATGAGCGTTGACGATCCGTTGCCGTGGAATTAAGGAGGAATAATGACAAGACTGCTGCATAGTACTGCTCCCAGCGCCCGCTTAAATGCCGGGTTGCTGATGAGCCGTAAATGCAGCACAGCTGTTAGGCTTTGACAGCCGGAAGCCCCTCCTAGCGCTGTCACAATAAGAGCTTGGGGAGCCAGAAGGTAACCACTGCTGTCAAACCTGGCGGAGATGATGTATGGCCCGAGCGCGGACGGAATCGGCGCTTGGACCATGACAGAGTGTAATAAACAATTAAGTGACTTATGTGTTTGCATCATGACTTTCTATTTTGTCTGTTAAGACACCAGTGGGAAAAGAGTCAACAGTACAAGCCATTTATCAGTGACTTTGAAAATAATGGCTCATTTTTAAGAAAAAGTAACCAAAAACAATTATTTTATTTACTGAAGACTGTATTGTTGAATGTGCCAGTGCAGAAGACACTGCACACTTTAGTGATAGTACCAGTATATGTTGGAATTCTGGGTCATATTAGCATCTGGATTTCCTAATAATGGGTTAACGCAGGGGTGTCAAATATTGGGCCATGGAGGGCCAAGACCCTGCAGGCTTTACCCGCAACCAGTGTCTTCATCGACAGATTCCACTGATTTTTTTCCACTGATCAGTGAAAACACCTGCTGAAGAGACTGGGTAGAAGAGAGAACCTGCAGGGTCTTGGCCCTCTATGGCACATGACTGGACACCCCTGAGTTAGGGTTTAATGGGATTTAACATTTTAACACAAACTGCTTTATGGTTCATAATTCTGTTGGCAGACTTACACCAAACCAAATGTGATTTCTCAAATTGCTGGATTGTTCTTAGACAGCTCTTCGAATCATTTAGTATTTAATTTGTGTCATTTGGTGGTAACCTTCACACATAAAACAAAAGAGACACATCTGAAAGAAGTACAAAGGTTTATTGTCAAAATTCCCAGTGCACATGAATGCACACTACATGAATACATGTAGTGTGTGTGGTCAGCCCTGCTCAGACTGTAGTAGTTGTCATCCTTGCAGAAGTTTGGGTGTTGCTGCTGCCACTTCTTGTGAGACAGGGCTTTAATAATGGTTTTCTCCTCACTGTAAGAGACCTGCCTGTCTTCCTGGTCTTGTTGCCCACCCTCCTTAGCAAGTCTGTCAGCCGTCTCATTTCCATAGATTCCACAGTGGGCAGGAATCCACTGGAGTGATACGTTCACCTGTGTTGCTAGTTGAGACAGAGTGAGGGCGAGTTCATTCAGTTCTTTGCGTCGGGGGTCCTGAAGTGCATCCAAGACAGAGAGGGCATCAGTGAAGATGACGACCCGCTTGTGTGCCTTGTCTTGATGTTCCCTGACGTGGGCCACTGCTGTTCTCAGGGCCTCTGCCTCAGCCCTGAAATTGGTGGAGTACCTTCCAGTTGCAATGGGAATGTGGATCTCCTCGTCAGCGTACCTGATGTACACGCCGCCTCCTCCCTTCCTGGTTGCTTCCATGGCAGAGCCGTCTGTGTAGACGTGAGTCCACTGCTCTTTAGGGTAGGCAGACCGAATGAACTCCAGAGCCAGCGACTTCCTCTCTTGGTCTGACTGTGTTCCTTTCTTCCCAATGCCCGATATGTCTGTGCGTATGGCTGGGAAGTTCTGTCGGTTCCAGGAGGGAACAGATGCTATGGGTGGTATTGGTGTGGGTATGTGGTCCATAAGTTCTGGGTCTCTCCTTTCAAGTGTCCTGCTCTGGTGGATGAAGCTCGATCTCTTAAGTCTCCCTTTTGTTGGCTTGTTCAGTCTGTCCTTCATAGGATGGTTTTCCAGTCTTTTGAATTTGGCGGCCTGGGTCAGTACCTTGACGTTTCTTCTGTCTTCCAGTGGTGCAAGGCCTGTTGTTGTCTCCAGCGCTTTGATAGAGGTACTGCGCATGGCTCCTGTCATCATTCGCATGGCTTGGTTTTGGAGTCTGTCCAGCTTCTCAGTGTTGCTTTTGGCAGCTGTTGAGGTTGCTGCCATGCCATACTCCAGAACAGGCCGAATCCTCCCCACATAGAGCTTCTTCAGGACACCGTGGTCTGCACCCCAGTCTGTTCCTGACAGTTTTTTCATTAGGGCCATCCTGATCTTTGCTCTTGCCTGGTTCTTGTGCAGCTGGTTCTTCCAAGTCAGTCTGCGATCCATGGTAATCCCAAGGTATGTGGGTGCATATTCAGCCTGGAGCTCATGGGAGTTGATCTGCAGTTTCACCTTCTGGGGTTGGGTGGACAGGGTGAAGACGGTGTATGTAGTCTTCCTCTCATTTAAGCTTACAAGACATGACTTGGTCCATGCCTCTATCAGCCGGAGAACTTGCTGCAGTCTGTAGTTTGCAGTCACGATGCTTTCCTCACTGCACCAGAGGGCTAGGTCATCGGCATAGATGGCACCTTGTATGTTCCTTGGCAAACTCTGGATGATGTCCTTAATGAATACAAGGAAGAGTGTTGGGGAGAGCACTCCTCCTTGTGGGACTCCTGACCTGGACTCTGGCTCTTCTGTTGTGCAGGTATTGGGCAATCCACTTGTACATGCGCCCAGCGATACCGCACTGGCGCAGTTTCAGCTTGAGGCCGTCTTTCCATACCCTGTCAAATGCTTTTTCTAGGTCAATCCACACAGCGAGGGTGTGCTTTTTTTCTTGGAAGGCATCTTCTATGGCTTGAGAGATGTATGTTATTTGGTCCTCTGTAGACCGGTTCTGCCTGAAGGCTGCTTGCTCTGGGCCGATGTGTTGTTTTCCTTCCAAGTGCCACATGAGTCTGGTGTTGATGAGATGCTCTAGCAGCTTTCCTATGCAGCTTGTAAGGCTTATGGGGTGATAGCTTTCAGTCTTCAACTTATCTTTGCCTTTTTTGTGCACTGGAATCATCATGGCTTCTCTCCAGATCTGAGGCACAATCCCTGATCTCCAACTGTCGTTGAAAAGCTGCAGAAGTTTCTTCTTGGTTTTGGGGCCAAGGTTCAGCAACATTTCATTTGTGATCTTGTCAGACCCAGGGGCTTTTTTCAGCTTCAGTGTTGTCATTGCATCCTCCAGCTCCTTGAGAATGAATGGCGGGTTCATCACTGGTTCAATCTGTGCGTTCTGATGAATTCGCTGGGCTCCTCTGACAACCTTTCTTCTCTCTGGTGGAATCTGAAGATGGCTCGTCTTCGCATACTGGTTGATGAAATGGTCTGCTGCTTTCTTGCCAGTCAGCAGTTCTTGATCTGCCTGTACTGTGATCGGCGAGCTTTTGCTGTTCTCGTCGTTGAGGGCTTGAGCCAGTTTCCAAAGCTTGTTGCCATCCTTGTCCAAGTTGAGCTGCTCTGTCTTTTCTTGCCATCTCTTTCGAGCTTCCTGTATAAATGTCGGCCTGTGTTTTACAGTAGCCGCCTTCAGGGCAATGTTGTTTTCTACTGTAGGATCTGCTTCTACTTTTTTCCTTGCCTCTGCCACACTGTCTTCAAGCTGCTGGAGCTCTTCTGTCCAGTAAGGCCTATAGTTCTTTCTGGCTCCCTGAGGAATAGATTCATTTGCAGCCTTCAGAATATCATGGTTCGACTTCCGGTCTGGACGCCATGGCGACTGCAGCTTAACACTGAAGCTCTCAGACCCAATCCAGGATAACACCTTGAAAATCAAACTTAACGGATTTTTGGAGGAGTGAAAATCAAAAGACAAAATCATCATGTCTAAAGGAAGACAGAAGAAACTGAAATTCTCCAGGCCAGGACACGTATCGGCCGGAGAATCTGAACTGGAAGATCTCCGTTCAGAAGACGAGGAACTGGTGATAGCTAACAAAAGGGTTAGCCTGAAATCACTATTTGAGGAGCTACGACGATTTCGCCGAGAAGTTACGGCCGAATTTCGGGAATTCAGAGAAGAATTGAAAAGGACAAACAGCAGAGTGGACCAGGCCGAGAACCGAATCTTGGAAACAGAGGATCGAATAAAAGTGCTCGAAGATTCTGTGCTAGACCTACGCAAAAGACAAGCAGCTATAGAGGCTAAGCTAACCGACCAAGAAGGAAAACAAAGAAGAGTGTAGCATCATCTCACTTTGGCTCAGCAATAATTATTCTCCTGCTTAAAGACATTTTTGTCTCATCCAGGAATAACGCAAAGAAATGGATTTTCTTCCCCCAGGCCACAGCTGAAATCCCCTTTTGTTAAAACCAGCCTAAGGAATTTCCCCAATGTCCTGCTCCATTTTATTGCCCCCATAAAACATGCAACAGATCCACACTCAGCTAATTTCCTTAAACTGTGAAAACGCTGGATTTAAACAACTTTAAAGTACATTATTACAAACTCAATTCTAAACCTTCATTCTTTTCAGAACTATGAAAATGCAGATGGACTCTGATGTTTTTGATGTGGAAAAATCAATAATGTGTGAAATGCATTAATCTGTGATTTTATATATATATATACAGTATATATATGCATGGTAATGTTAAATGAATGTTTATTCCTGCATGTTGATTTAGAAGCACTGCTTATAATTTATACTAATCACTAAAGTTATCTTAGTTTAATACATAAAGGGAAATTTTAACTTCCAGTATGTATGAGTCTGCCTCTAAAACCATGTGACTCGCACAGCCAATCTCTGCACGACAACTCGTCACTCCAAAGGACCCCGAACAATAGACTGTTTGTTCATTGGACTAAAAGTTCATCGAGCCCGCCCACGAAGAACGCTCATTGGCTGAGACTCCGGTCAGGCCGGAATCCCGCGAAACTCAACAGAGCTTATAAAAAGGAGAGAGACTCTTTTCCCATCTCTTTCTGCTCCGGACGCGCTTTTCGCCTCTCTCTCTTTTCGGCTGCTCCCATTGCCTACACCCAGCAAGGGAGAACAAAGGACCACATGGCGTTTTTTTGAACACAGAGCAGATAACTTGTAATTCATGTAACTGTGTATTTTCTTCTTCTCTTAAATGCCTAGGAATTCATTTTTCTTTGAGCTCAATTCTTAATCGGAGTCAAACTCCAATTCTTAATTTATCACTTTTTGTTAAACTTTCTGTAAAACCGCCGTTTGTTTAATTTTAAGGTAAACTTTAATCTTGACTTTATTTTTATAATATTTTTCTTGACCAAGCACCCACCAGAAGCTATTTTTATCTAAAGTCCGAAAGTTTCTTTTCTAATTTGAAATCGGATTAGATATCTTTTAATTATTATCGAAAACCTCTTGAAGAAAGACGCAGCATTCCACGTCACGTGCAGCTGAGGAATCAAGGCTGTTCATCAAACATCGCTCCGAAGAAACGTCGGCATCATCTGGCTAGAACCCGTTCCAACTGTGGGTCATACGACCAAGATCCAGCCCCGTTCGACCGCTTGAACTTAAAGGTTGAACTGTGTGGACTTTGAAGTATCTGCGGGCAGATATTTCCCTCACATCCACAAAGTCTTGGGCTGAAGAAGGACGACAGAACTATCATCCACCGAGAAGCACGTGAGCTGTAAAAACTTTAATTCCACTGCTGAGGTTCGGTAATAATTTATATATCTAATCAGATGCAAATTAAGAAGCCCTTAACATAACTCTCCTTTTCATTAAAATTCTGTTTTTATTTTCTTAAGATTAATTTAGGACTTTTTCATAATTAGCAAACTTTCTCCATAAATTTGCGTTGTTTTTAATAATCTGTTAACTCAAACTGATAGAAATTCGTTTCTCAGTTTAACCCTGGTTCCGAAAATATTGACATTGTTAATCTATCATTTACAAGATTGATTTTATAATTAATGAAATTATTTCAATGTCTATTAATCATTTCGTTTAATAAATATTTAAAATTGAGAAGTTGTTGGGAATTTATTTCATTCTGAGTCTGTTTCAAGCCCAGGTATCGAATTCACGGAAAATTTTTGAGACTGATTATTGATTAATTTATTGAGTGATCAAACAGGTATAAAGTGAAATTAAAGATCAAATTGCTTCTTAAAGATAGAAGCTGGTGCCCCTTACGAGTGTTTAACTTTTCTGATGTATATGAAATGAGATTTGAGCTCAGATTCCAATACATCAATATAAATTAAATAATTCATACCTGATCATATTTATTATTTATTAATATCCATATTTTTACGTTACAAGAGACAACATAAGAATTCATGGTCTGATAGAAGGAACCGAAAATGGTTTTAACTCAATGGCAGAATGCGTGGAATCCTTACTAAGAGAGAAATTGGATATTCCACAAACCACCGACTTGAAGATAGAAAAGGCACATCGTTCATTAGCCGCTAGGCCGGCGGCGGAAGCGCCCCCACGTTCGGTGTTGGTAAGATTTTCCAATTTCAAAATAAAACAAGAGGTTGTAAGACTGGCCTGGCAGAAAAAAGGATTTATGCACCAGGAGAGAAAAGTCTACGTGGAACACGATTACGCCCCGGAGGTCCTTAAAAAGCGCAGGGAATACAATGACGCGAAAAAGGTGTTAAGAGAGAAGAAATTGCACTTTCAGACTCCATTTCCTGCGAAGTTAAGGGTCTTCTACGGCGATGAAACGTGTCTCTATAATTCGGCGGAAGAAGCAACAGCTGACATGGCGAAAAGAGGGCTCCCGGTAACGGTATTTAAACCCGCAGCAGACCCGAGTGAGAAGATCAAAGCGCAAACATGGACAACACAAAGACCCTCAAAATCCACGGACCAGCAGCGGGAAACCCAGCGCCAGAGCGTCGCGGATAAACTATCCGTTTTCAGGTTGGAATAGCGACCTTTTTTTTTTTTTTTTTTTTTTTTGCTTTCTCTTGAATCAATCCGCACATCCAACCCCCCTCATACAAGGTAACAAACATTAAAGGAGATGCATATTCAGCATGTGGTAAAACATTTCATGGAACAATCATATTATTTGAAACAAATAAGTCTTTGTAATAAAAAAAAAAAAAAAAAAAACTTGTTAAAATAGAAATGTGACAATAATCCACATGTTCTCCTCATACTAACAAATACTGTTTTTGCGTGAATGTTTGATGTGATGGGGGTGGGAGGGTGCACACAATTTCACAGGGTTTAGGCATAAAAGGAAAAAAAAATCATTACAAGTTTGGATTGGGTTCTGAAACTCACGTTAAAAGCATGGGACTACTTTCAGTGGTAAGAGAGGGCCCTCAACACGTAACAGAGTTTGAGGAATTTCCCTCAGGGCCTTCACTCCATCAAGGCTCTTCCAGGGTCTTTAAAAAGACCTCAGCTCAGGAAGTTCTTATGACAGCTTTTTGTTTTAAAGTTTTTTACACTATGTTCTTAATGTTTTTCTTGTTTTTAATGTTCTTTCAGTTTCTGAGTAGCACAAATGAGGGCCACCACACAGTTATACTAAACAAAACAACACAATGGAGAAACAGGGTGTAACCAAAATAATTTCATATAATGTAAAAGGAATCCTGAATCCAGTTAAAAGATCCAAGATTCTAGGCAAAATGAAAAAAGACAAAGCAGGAATAATATTTTTACAAGAAACCCACCTAACAGACGTGGAACACAATAAACTCAGTAGACAAGGGTTTAAAATGATCTCTTCATCTTCATATAAATCAGGGAGGAGGAGGGGAGTAGCAACATTGATATCAACCAAAATTACATTTGAAAAAAAATCAGAACACAAAGATAAAGAAGGGAGATACAGTTTGGTAACTGGGCGGCTAGAGGGAGAAGATATCACCCTGCTGAATGTGTATGCTCCCCCAGGGGCTAACTGGAAATTTTATAAAAATGTATTCGACCTAATGATAACTAAAGCTCAAGGTTTAGTGATATGTGGTGGGGACTTCAATCTTAGACTGAATCCATACTGGGATGCTTCTGGTAATTCCCCACATCAAAATAACACCCAAAACAGGAAGACTCGGATGCTACTAAAAGAAATGGGAATCTGTGACGTGTGGAGGGAACTCAACCCCAGTGTAAAAGACTATACATTTTACTCAACTCCACATTCATCTTACTCAAGGATTGACTATTTTTTTATGTTTAATAGAGACATTGGAAGAGTAAAAACATGTAAAATAGGACTGATGGATCTCTCCGACCACAGTCCGATCTACATGGACTTAAATATCCAAAAATCCACAAATAATACATTTTCTTGGAGGTTAAATTCAAATGTCCTGAAAGGACCATTGAAAGATGAATTGGAATCAGATATTCTCAGATATTTGGAAGATAACGATAATGGAGAAGTATCCCCTTTAATACTGTGGGATGCATGCAAAGCTGTAATAAGAGGAAAGATTATTGCAAAACTGGCAACCCAAAAGAAACTAAGACAAGAAAAACTATCCACATTAGAGTCAGAACTTAGGAACCTAGAAAAAGAACACAAAGGCAACACTCATTCTACTGACTCGCTCAAGATTAAGGAAATTAAAAACCAAATAAATGAGATCTACACAATAGAAATCCAGAAGAAACTTACATTTCTGAAACAAAAATACTATGAAGCAGGCAGTAAATCGGCAAAATTGCTAGCCTATAAATTGAGGAAACATCAAACAGAAAGAGCAATCTACAAAATCAGAGACCCAGTATCAAAGGAAATAAAATTCAGAATTCAGGATATTCTTAAAAGCTTCGAGAATTACTATAAGAACTTATACTCCCACAAAAAACATAAAAACGCATCCGAGGCATTCCTAAACACATTAAACCTTCCCCAACTTACGGAGTCACAAAATAAAACACTACTGTCAGAAATACATCCTAAAGAATTGGAAAAAGCAATTATGAAACTTAAAGCTAACAAATCCCCAGGAGCTGATGGCTATACAGCAGAGTGGTACAAAACCTTTAAACAGCAACTATCTCCTCTCCTCCTGAAAACATTTAATTATGTCCTCCACACAGGGGAAATCCCCCCCTCCTGGAGAGAAGGGGTCATTGCAGTTATACCTAAACCTGAAAAGGATAAACTAGAGTGCTCCAACTACAGACCAATCAGTGTACTAAATCAGGACTATAAGCTTTTTACCATTATCCTTGCCAAAAGGTTAGAAAATATACTGACAGACCTAATTCATTTAGACCAAACAGGTTTTATAAGACAAAGACAGACACAAGACAACATTCGACGCACTTTACACATAATTCATCATATAAAAAAATATAACTTAAATGCAGTCATATTGGGATTAGATGCTGAAAAAGCATTCGATTCGGGTGACTGGTCTTTTCTATATAGAATCTTATCCAGTTTCAATTTTCATAACAACTTCATTAGAACTATACAGGCATTATATAAAAAACCAACAGCTAAAATAAGGATTAACGGTAATTTATCATCATCTTTTGAACTGGAAAGAGGATGTCGTCAGGGCTGCCCCCTGTCTCCACTGCTCTTTGCAATCTTCATAGAACCTCTGAGCCACTGGATAAGACAAAACCAAAAAATTCAAGGTATTACACTTGGTCAGAAGGAACATAAAATAGCACTCTTTGCTGATGACATTTTAATATACCTAGGGCAGCCGAACACTTCTTTACCAGAACTAACCTCAGTTTTTTCAGAGTATGGAGATTTATCGGGGTACAAATTAAACATGCATAAAACCCAAGTTTTAACATTCAACTATGACCCAAATCATTATTCACTAAGCAAACTCAAAACTAACTGGGAGTCGGAATCTATGAAATATCTGGGGGTCAATATCCCGAAACAACTCAACAAAATTATATCACTAAACTATGATCCACTGGTGACAAAAATAAAATCTGACCTAGCAAGATGGAATATGATACCATTCTTGGGTACTGCACAAAGAATTGAAGCAGTCAAAATGAATATACTTCCACGTCTTCTATACCTTTTCCAAACAATACCGGTAGAACCTCCCAAAAAAACATGGCAGGAGCTGGACAGAAGGATCTCAAGATTCATATGGCAGGGCAAGAGACCTAGAATCAGATATAGAACCCTACAGCTAAACAAAGACAAAGGTGGGCTCGCGCTGCCAAATATCAGGGACTACTTTAAAGCCGCACAAATTAAAACTTTAGTAGAGATATGTAACCCAGTCTACACTGCACAATGGAAGGAGATCGAATGCCAAATAACAAGTGACATCCCCCTACAGGCGATAATAGGGAACAATGCCTTACCTAAGCTTTTGAATAACACTAACCCGTGGATAGAGACCCCGCTAAAAATTTGGTTTAAGATAGTCAGAGAGAATCAAACTAAAGAGCCCTATCGACTTCTGCAATGGATTGCCTATGATCAGGACTTTACTCCTAATAAAACAGACACCAGATTTAAAAAGTGGAAGGAGAAAGGGCTGATAAAATATTACGATTTTTTTAAAGGGCAAATCTTAAGAAGTTTTGAAGATTTGAAAAAACAAGGCCTAATAAATCAAGACCTTTACAGGTTCTTCCAGCTTAGACACCACATAAACAATATACTTAAAAAGGAGGTTTTGGAAAGGGCCCAGTCAGGTGTTCTGAAGGTCTTCTTAATGGCATATAAAGGGATCCCAGGGATCAGATACATTTCTAAAATATACCAAGGTCTTCAAGACTTAAAAGGAGACAACACATCTTATATAAAAGAGAGATGGGAAAAAGAGGGGAATTTCACTTTACAACTGGAAATATGGGAAAAGCTAAATAAACAGCAATGGAAAAGTACCTCATCCCTGCAGTGGAGAGAATTTGGATGGAAAAACTTGGCAAGATTTTTCAGAACACCTGCACAAAACAAATTTACCCATAAGGGATTGAACTGTTGGCGCTTGTGTGGTGAAAAGACTGCAAATCATTTTCATGTGTTTTGGTCATGCCCAGTTATCCACCAATATTGGACCAAGGTACAGACAATATTGGGGGAAATATTCAAAATTACAGTTCCCTTTTCTTTTGTAACTTTGTATTTGGGTTTACTACCGGACTCACTGGAAAGACGAGGAGAAAAATACTTATTCAATGTTTTAATATTGGCAAGCAAAAAAGCTCTAACTAAAAAATGGATGTTGAAGGACTGTCCTACACCTGAAGATTGGACTAACGTGATCCAAGACATTTACTCGATGGAAAAGTTGACATTCGCACTGAGACAGGACATGGATGGGTTCATGAACTTTTGGCAACCCTGGACCGCATATGTGTCTTCCATTAGATCTAATCTTTGACAAATACCATTTCAATAATGGTTCCGCTCTTTGTTCCAACGCTACTCAGATGCTCTTTTATCTTTATTTACTTACTTTTTCTTTTTGTTTGTTTTTTACTGGTTTGTTTGTTTTTTTGTTATTTGTTTTTTGTTTTTTTTTTCTCTTTAATTTCACTTTTTCTTTCACTTTAAAAAAAAAAAAAGGGGTGTTGTAAGAATTAATCTTCCAATGTTGTCAGATATCAGAAAATAAGGGAACATGTGATGAAAATGTAAACAATGCATTGCTGTAACGACCTGTATACCCTTTACAAAAACTTAAATAAAAAAAAAGAATATCATGGTTCAGCACCCTGACTTTCTTGTTGAGGTTCTGCTGCTTGTGACAGATCTCCGCAGAGTACCGGTCCACCAGTGTTGAGAAGCGCACCCAGTTGGCCTTCTTGTAATTTCACCTGGGGAAAGTCTTAGCTTCTTGTGGTTTGTAGCTGATGTTCAGTCCGATCTTCACAGGTTTATGGTCACTTCCCCCGAGCTGGCCAAGTACCGTTCTTGTTGCCAGCCTGGCCATGTCGTTGGTGGCAAATGCAAGATCGGGCGTGGTGTTACTCAGCCATACCCTGGAGAAGAACGTTGGTGGATCATCAGGATCATTCATTAGCAGAAGACTGTTTTCGACTTGCCAATCTTCCACCTCCTCTCCTCTTCTATCTGCTTCACTGTATCCCCATGCCTCTGAGTGACTGTTGAAGTCACCAATGACTAAGCATCGGTGGTCTGGGAGTTCCATTTGGTCAAGTGAGAGCTTTCACTCTGGGGGGCAGTACACATTGAAGATGTGACGCTTTCATTGTGAACCATGATTCGAACTCCATGGATTTCTGCCTGGTTGTTGGTACTGACATCAAACTCTTGTGCTGGTATGGCGTTTTTGACAAGAATCGCCACTCCTCCTTTTGTTCTTCCTTTTCTGTCTTTCCTGAAGACCTGGTATCCCCTAACACTGAAGCGTTGGTTTTCCTTCAGGTGTGTCTCCTGTAGGCAGGCTACATCAATGTCTTCTGAGTGGAGTCTTTCGGCAAGGGATATTTTTTTGTTATAGACTCCTTCTGCGTTCCATTGGAGGATGTTGACGTTCTTCTCCTTTGGTGTCTCTTTTTGGCCAGTAGCATTCCTCGTTCCCCATCCCCTGGTCGTGCAGGACGAGGTGAGGTGACCTCCGGTAGCTGAGGGTGGGCCCCTTTGAGGCTGAGGGCCCGGCACTCTTCCTCCCCGGTGGATCTCCAGAGGACGAGCACCATCACGTGCAATATCAGTGTGACTCATCATGAAGCGAATATGCATGATGCAGAGGTTTGTGGCACCACAGGGGTCCTGCATCTCCGTCTTCAGCCTTGGACGTTTGTTGGGGGTCCCTCCCCTAGACCAACTGCCTTCCATGGCTGGGCTGTCGAGAGCTTGGTCCACCCTGTAGAAAGGTTGCCTGCCAAGGCTTTCCGAGACCCTTCTTCCGTGCAACTGTCTGTCCTCCTCCGCCTTCACAGCCATTGGGAGTTCGCTCTCCTCTCCGCCTGTTCCGCCGTTGGGACATTTGTTGCTGTAACAAAAACTTGGGTTTTATGTGAGTGATTTGTTACATGCTGCACAACCCCCAACCTGGAGGACCAGAGTGCACTCTTTAGTCTGGCCTCTACCCCACGCGGACCTGTTTGACATGGTTGAACCTTCTGGGAGCACTAGGCTCCCATCGACATAGCTCCGGGGATTGCTGAGGCACGCAAGCCGCTGCACCCCGACAAGGTATGTGCACCATTGGCAGCGGATCATAATTGTTAAATATATCTTATTATACCTAACTCAGTACTGTTTACCTGTTGAAATATATATTTTATGGCTCATATACTACAATATGGCACCTGGCGATCAAGTTTGGCAGCTGATCATGTTTTGCCACAATACCACTGGCTGGAGCAGGTAAATCCCATGACGTCTCAACAGTCTCTCCATGATTTTGACACATATCAGAGCAATTTGTTGCACAGGGAGCTAAACATTTCAACAGACATTCTGCAGTTCTGTAACCACTTCACATTTGTGAAGCTGGGATGACATCACTGAGAGCCAGTGTTGAACGTCCAGACCCACGGTTTGAAGCAATAATTTTGCCACAAGAGAGCCATCTGAAACATACAAAGGGAATACATATTTTAGTACCTAATAGTGATAACTTGCCGACATTACAATGTCATACGGCAGACTTAAAAGCAAAGTAGCATTAGCAATCATTAGCTTACCTTCATATGTGATGTAGTTGGTATCCTCATGTCTTCCGCTTTATACTGCTCTATATAGTTTCCTAAACACTCCAGTACTTTTCCAGAGTATGTCATCTCGCTGCCTTTTGCCTTCTGTTCTCCTTTTTTGGCTTTACTCTGGCAAAAAAAAAAAAAAACGCCAGAGAACACAGTCGCCTCGTATCCTGCCATCTTGTGTTTTGCCTGGGTCGCTTGTTTTACGTAATGTTACGTTTGTTTTACGCCCGTTATGCTTGTTTTACGTAAAGGAAGGGTTGCGCCGCCTCCCTGTAACTATTCCCACCTACGTCAAGTGGTACTCCATGTGCAGTGGAAACACAAGCGGGCCGAACTGTACCTTACTGTACAGTACCGAAACGGGCCGAAGTGACACTAGTGGAAAAGGGGCTTTTGTTCCCCAGTCCAGTGACCTGTGAACTTTAAAGGGAGTCCTGTTAGACATTCTTTTTTTGTTCTGTATGATTTCTGTGTTTTGTTTCTTCCCGCCACACCTTGTCCTCCTCTTCCCGCCTGTTAAAATGTTACTATGTTTTTGGTTTTTGGGGTGTCTGGAATCCACCCATTAAAAGGGGGGCTATGTCATGGTCTGGCATATGATCATAGGGTTGTAACAAAATTTATGCATTTTATAGGTGTTTTATTGTTGATACAAGTATTAATGTAAATATGAATGTGAGTAGGAATGAAGATTTCTTTTCATTACACACACAGAAGCTCATTTGGGGCACCAGTCCAAATGATGGACAAGTTTATTAACAATTCTTTATTGTACCAATGATGAATCAGTCTCAACCCCCCCCCCCCCCAAAAAAAAAAAAAACCCTGTGAGTTCTTGTCTACATCTACAGTGGTATGAAAAAGAAGATGGATATGAAATCAAACAATAACTCCCATATGGGCTGCACGGTGGCGCAGTGGTTAGCACTGCGGCAGCACAGTTTACCCTTGGCCGGGGGATTGTGGGGATCGTGGGATCGTGGGTTCGATCCCAGTCCCCGACCAACAGTGATCTGTGTGGAGTTTGCATGTTCTCCCCGTGTTGCGTGGGTTTACTCCGGGATTTCTCCGGTTTCCTCCCACATGCCAAAGACATGCATGTTAGGTTAATTGGCTGTTCTAAATTGTCCCTAGATATCTGTTTCCTATAGGCCCTTAGAATAGAGGGTTAGTATTAATGAAAGCGCTTTGAGTGGTCTTTGTGACTAGAAAAGCGCTATATAAGTGCAGGTTAGTTAGTTAGTTAGATATGTCTTTCAATAGTTTAATAAGAAATGTCAGAATAGGTTAACACATTTGGATAACTTGAGACAGGGAATTCAACATGTATTATGAGCACCATAGGCTGTTATTGAATTACTGAGCATCACATGTGAATCAAAAATTTGTGGAACCAAAGAAACCATAGTTAAACTTGGCAATATACTGGAGACTGAAAAACCATAAAATAGCTTTGTTTAAGAAAAGTGGATGCAATTTTATGAAGAAAATGATGATTAAACTATTTTATAAAATGGAAAATTGGTGTTACTCTGAAAAGGAACGTAGATTAATGAAAAGACAAAATGCATTTGACATTCTGAAAGGAGTTTGCAAATCTATAGGTTTAAAGAACCTACAGTGATCCCTCGCTACTTCGCGCCTCACCTTTTGCGCCCTCAGTGCATCGCGGATTTTTCAAAAATATTCATCAAAAACTCAAAATTGAGAAAAAAAAGTTGCCCGGGCGCTAGCAGAAGGCAGGGAGACTACACGGAGAGCCGGCACAACTCAAAATCCACCTCTCTGATTCGCTGGCCAGCATCCCCCTCCCCAAGAGATTTTGTTCTCGTGTTGGCTCGGCTCAGGAATCTCGCAAGCTGATTGGCCGAGACGTCGCTGCTGCCTCTACGCCTCCTCCTGCTGCCTCTACGCCTTCCCGTTGAGAGAGAGAGTGAGAGAATGAACGTACGTATTATTTATATTATTTATACATTATTTTATGTATATTATTTATATTATTAATATTTTATTTACATGTTTCAAACTATTCTTTAATGTTCTAATGATAACATATGCATTTATAGGGTTAATATACACTTATTGATATTATATATACACACAAAAAAAATGTATGTAAAAAATGGGGGGGGGGTGACGCTACTTCGCGGTTTTTCACTTTTCGCGGTCGGTTCTGGACCCCATTAACCGCGATAAGTGAGGGATCACTGTATACCAGGAATATTCTGAAGAATTAAGTTTAAATTGAACAACAGACAGTCAGCCAAGCAGTCAGATTACATCCTGGTGGGTAGCAGGCGGTCCATCAGATTCAGGTTCAGGTTCAGGTTACTTTATTTGTACCTGTAGGTAGATTTGTTGTGCAGTCTGGTGACATCCATATTTACAAGCCACAAATTACATTCAACATAGACACAAACACAGGCACACATGAAATTGACTATAGACATGATAAAAAATACTCAAGGCTCCATCAATCAGGGTATAAAAAGGCAAAGAGATGGGAGAAAAACCAGAGGTAAGAGAGAAGAGTCATATTAAAAGTTAAAAACTAGTCAAAGGGGTTAAAAACTCAAAGGTCTAAAACCCAATAAAATATTTAGAACCCAAGTAACATCCTACAAAAATAAGTAACTATAAAATGGAGTTAATAAATAGGTACCTAAATTATGTGCAATATATTGTTACAGCTTGTTCAACTCTTTGACAGCAGCAGGAACAAAGCTGTTTTTGTAGCGCTGGGTTTTACTTTTTGGGACAGCAAACCTCGGTCTTGAGGGAAGAAGCTGAAAGTTGCAGTGCAACGGGTGGGAGTCATCATTTAAAATGGAGGTAGCCATCCTCTGTACTTGTCTGGTGTACAGGGATGTCAGGCTCAGCTGTGACTCACCAAGCAAACGACTGGACCATCTAACTACCTGATCCAAGGATTTCCTCTGTTTCAGTTTTATCTGACCAAACCATGACACTAAAGAAAAGGATAAAACAGATTCAATAAAAGCCCGATAAAACATATGGTTCGGTCAATTTGGAAGCGTGCAAGTTTTCTCAAGCAATGCAAATGTTGCTGACCCTTTTTGCACACCCTTTCACAGTTCTCTTCAAAGTTTAAATTACTATCAATAATCGTCCCAAGATATTTGTAGGATTGTACACATTCGGTGGTCTGGCCTTTTAGTATGGTGACTTTGTGCCTGGGAGTTTTCCTCCTAAAGTCAATAATCATGTCTTTAGTTTTTGTCGTATTCAGCTGTAGGTAGGAATCCTCACACCAGTGAACAAAATCATCAACTACTGGGCCGTGGCCACTCTCACCATCCTGGAGGAGACTGACAATAACTGAATCATCAGCATACTTTATAATGTGTCTGTTGTCATGTCTGCTCTGACACATGTTTGTGTACAGGATGAAGAGTAGTGGTGACAACACCCCCCCCTGAGGAGAGCCAGTAGAAGAGCACTTTAGGTCAGACAATGTACCATTGACCCTTACTCTCTGCATCCTGTTGGTTAAAAAATCCAGAATCCAACCCACCAGATTATTGCTCAAATCAAATTGTTGCAGGAGCCTTTCAACTAAGATATGAGGTTGGATTGTATTAAAGGCGGAGGAAAAGTCCACAAATAAAAGCCTGGCGTGTGTCCCATTAAAATCCAGATGTTTAAAAAGCATGTTAAACAGAGTGACAGTGGCATCCTCCACTCCTCTGTGAGGCCTATTGAGTTTTTGCATATGACGTCAGGGGGCGTGCCGCACTGGCCCGTTAGAGTGTGCCGCCATATTGGATGGCAAGAAACAGCAGCAGCAGGGTGAAACAAACCACATAGCTCACGTGTACCTACAAACTCGGCAAAATGGTGTACTCCTGTTGTTCCCCCTGATAAGGGGATAAGCGGGGAATTAAATGGCCCGTGTGAAATGCAAAAAAAAAAAAAAAAAAGTTGGATTTTTGAATAATTACCTTCACTGACATAATCTCTCGCTTTGTCATAACGGGCTGCAAGGTGGAGCAGTGGTTTAGCACTGTGGCAGCACAGTTTACCCTCGGCCGGGGGATCGCGGGGATCATGAGACCATGGGCTCGATCCCAGCCCCCGACCAACAGTGAGCTGTGTGGAGTTTGCATGTTCTCCCCGTGTTGCGTGGGTTTACTCCGGGATTTCTCCGGTTTCCTCCCGCATACCAAAAACATGTAGGTTTAGGGCGCTCGCGCACGCAGCGGCCGGTGGCTTGTCACCAGACTGCAAACCAAATCTACCTACAGGTACAAATAAGTAACAAAAAAAAAAAAAACTTTCTGGTTTGGGGGCGCCTCTCTGCTTGCTACGATGCACACATGAAAGGGGAGAAAACTATTATACATGTGCATAAAATCAGGTACGTTTTAACGCGGCGCGCCGTGGAGAGCCTTTAAAAAAAAAAAAAAAAACACGCAGCGCGCTTCACTCACCTCCGAGTGAGGAGCTGCTGTTGTTTTCCGACTCGTTCACCAGCGAAGACTTCACATCATCCACATCCCTTTCCGCTGACACGTTTTCCGATATCTTTTCCTCCTGCTCCCCTTCGTCTTTGAAAGATATCATTTCATCGTTTGCCCCCAAATCATCCCCGCTGAGCAGATTACTGGCAGTCATTGTTCTGTTAATTGCTCCAGCTGTGCGCTCTGCTTGTCCGTGGGGGTTACTCCACCCCTCCACCCCCCTCCGTTCAACTGAGGCATTTCGGCACACCAGAGGAGCGCACGGGAGCAAGATTAAAAACACTTGTCTGCTGTTATGACTGCTGACAATGACTCCACTGAATCTCACAGAGACATCGCAGACACAGTGTCAGAGGCCACAGTGTCAGTTGTTGAAGAGGATGATAGGGATGTTATTATGTCAGACTGTGACTGTGTGTTCTCCTCACTCATTCTGATCGCTAAACAGTACAAGTTACGCCTGGGTTGTCACAGTGCAACTGCTGCTCTTGCCATCCAAGATGGCGGCACCTACGGCATGTTTATGTTTACCCCCGCGAGTCACGTGAATTTTACGAGCCTACGCAAAAACTCTATAGGCAAACTGCAGAGGATCCAATGCATGCTCAGTCTGCTTTAGGACCTCACATCTGACCAGTTTTTCAAAAATTTTCATTAAAATTGAAGTCAAAGCAACTGGTCTAAAGTCGTTTACCATTTGAGGACAGCTGGATTTTTTTTTAACAGGAACAACCACGGCTTCTTTCCAGATCTTAGGCACATGTTGTGTCTGTAAGGACTTATTGAAAATGTAATGAAATATAGGACTCAGTTCATGTGCACAGGACTTTACCAAGCGCCCACATATATTATCAGGGCCCTGACTTTTGTTCACTTTTACAGCGCAGAACTCCCTTTTAACATCCGGCACCTCAATATTAAAGTGCTGATTGTCTTTGAGTTTCTGTTTCAAATCTTGGGTTTCTGTGCTAAAATCAAAGGAGTCAAAACGACCATAAAAACAATTAAGAGCATTAGCCAGCTCTGTGTCTGAATTAAAACCATCTAAAAACACACGATTACTGTGCTCTGTGCTCTGAAGGCCTGCAATAGTTTTCATACTGGCCCAGGCTGAACCAAGTTTCTTTGTTACCATCTTGCTTTCCAATTCTGATTTATAATTCTGTTTTGCTCTTAAAATTTCAGACTTCAGCTCTTTTGTGGCAACCTGTAGCTCAGAAACAGACCCCTGATTAAAGGCAAGTGCTTTCCTCTGTATGCAGGATTTAACTGATTTTGTAACCCATGGTTTGTTGTTGGGATATATTTTGACACGTTTACGTGGAACGATCTTATTTTTACAGAAAGACATGTATGAGCATATGACGTCCACCAAAGAGTCCAAATCATCCCCGCAGGCCAGTGTGAACATCTCCCAGTCTGTACAGTTAAAGCATTCCTGGAGGCTGTGCACTGAATCTTCTGTCCACACATCAATGTCTCTCGCCTCCACCTTGCCTCTTCTGAGAGCAGTTTTATATGTGGGCAGCAAATGTACACAGTTGTGATCTGAGGATCCTACAGGAGGAAGGGGGAGTGATTTATAGGCCCTCTCTATCAGGTTCAGGTTCAGGTTACTTTATTTGTACCCGTAGGTAGATTTGTTTTGCAGTTGGTGACATCCATATTTACAAGCCACTCATTACATTCAACATAGACACAAACACAGGCACACATCTTACAAAATAGGTAAATATAGAATATGTACAATATAATTTTATAGCTTGTTCAACTCTGTTCAACTCTATGGATCCATAGCACAGGTCCATTTGAATCTTATTCCATCTGAACTGGCGTGGATCCTGTTGGAAGACTAACAGGTTCTTTACCACGGTTATGACCTACTCCCAAGATCACAACGGGGTGGTTCTTCAGCAAGCTGGATGAGGTCTTCTCTATGCACTGAAAAAGGAATTTGGCCCAGTTGCCAAATTCTTGATAATATTTATTTGTTGTTCAAAGTCCAATTAGAAAGTCAAATTGAGACAAAACACACAACAGATCTGTTTCTTCTGATGTATTGTGGTTTGAATGAGTTGGTTTAAGCTTAGGGCAGTGCGGTGGCGGAGTGGTTAGCACTGCGGCAGCACAGCAACTCCCCCTTGGCCGGGGGATCCTGGGTTCGATCCTAGCTCCCGACCAACAGTGATCTGTGTGGAGTTTGCATGTTCTCCCCGTGTCTGCGGGGGTTTACTCTGGGATTTCTCCGGTTTCCTCCCACATGCCAAAAACATGCAAGTTAGGTTAATTGGCATCAAACTGGGGATTCTAAATTGCCCTTAGGTATGACTGTGAGAGTGAATGGTTGTTTGTCTCTCTGTGTTGGCCCTGTGATGGACTGGCGATCTGTCCAGGGTGTACCCTGCCTCTCGCCCAAAGATGCTGGGATAGGCTCCAGCCCCCCCGCGACCCGAAAAGGATAAAGCAGAAGAAGATGGATGGATGGATGGATGGTTTAAGCTTAGTAAAAATCAAACAAAATCTTAACAGGGTAATTTAAGGAAAAGGATTAAAATAAGGAAAAGCGAACTTTAAAGAAAAGGAAAAGAATTTTCACAGAGCATGGGAGGCTCTGGGCCTACTTTAAAAAAAAAAAAATGGGAGAGCAGGAAATTCTGCTCCTTCCAGGCTGACCACCACCCAACAACTGAAACAAAGAAAAAAAGTTTTTTTCTTGGGTGTAGCAGGATCTCACTGAATTTCATGAAAAGTGAGCTGGACCAATGACATTGAGTTTCTTTTCAGCCGACGTCATAAGCCAGACTAAAAAAGGAAATGCAGTTAAGCCTGGAAGCCCATTTGTCATTTCAAATTCCTGAGCTGTGTAGGTCTCCCAGAGGTAGAAGGAGAGAAAGTTGGTATGAGAAGTGAAGTTCTCCTAAACACATATGCTGCTGATTAAAGCATAAATTCTTTAAACTTTAGTGACTAACATATCCTACTTGATAAAGGAACACACAAGGTCTGTACATTGTACATGAGATTAATTTCTTGATGGTAAGCGTGCAAAAATTAATTTCTTCCTGAAAATAAAGCAACACATATCAAACCATATCAATAAAAGCATTTCAAACCACTATTGTCCATTCCAGAGTTCAGCCATGTCTTCAGTAGCGGATACTGTCTTGAGAGAAAAAATATGAATTAATTCATTTGTCCACAATTCATAAATTCCACTGCAGAGAGAGAGAAAAATATTCCTGTGTTGTCTACAAGAGGGCAATGTAAGACTGTTTGAGTTTAATGAGGAATCTTGATTTTCCAGTCTGGAACCCATAACTGTCAATTGGGGCATTCCTTTGGCAAACAGTGTTGTGAAAAAGTGTTTGCCCCTTCCTGATTTCTCATTTTTTTGTATGTTTGTCATAATTAAATGTTTCAGATCATCAAACAAATTTAAATATTAGACAAAGATAACACAAGTAAATAGAAAATTCAGTTTTTAAATGAAGGTGTTTATTATTAAGAGTTAAAAAAAAATCCAAACCTATATGGTCCTGTGTGAAAAAGTGACCCCCCCCCCCCATGTTAAAGAATAAATTAACTGTGGTTTATCACATCTTTGGAAAGCTGAGTTCAATTTTTCTAGCCACACCCATGCCTGATTACTGCCACACCTGTTCTCAATCAAGAAATCACATAAATAGGACCTGCCTGACAAAGTGAAGTAGACCAAAAGATTCTCAAAAGCTAGACATCATGCTGCAATCTAAAGAAATTCAGGAACAAATGAGAAACAAAGTAATTGAGATCTATCAGTCTGGAAAAGATTATAAAGCCATTTCTAAAGCTTTGGGACTCCAGCAAACCACAGTGAGAGCCATTATCCACAAATGGCGAAAACATGGAACAGTGGTGAACCTTCCCAGGAGTGGCCGGCCAACCAAAATTACCCCAAGAGCACAGTGACGACTCATCCAAGAGCTCACAAAAGACCCCACAACAACATCCAAAGAACTTCAGACCTCACTTGCTTCAGTTAAGGTCAGTGTTCATGACTCCACCATAAGAAAGAGACTGGGCAAAAATGGCCTGCATGGCAGAGTTCCAAGATGAAAACCACTGCTGAGCAAAAACAACATAAAGGCTCGTCTCAGTTTTGCCAGAAAACATCATGATGACCCCCCCAAGACTTTTGGGAAAATACTCTGTGGACTGACGAGACAAAAGTTGAACTTTTTGGAAGGTGTGTGTCCCATTACATCTAGTGTAAAAGTAAAACAGCATTTCAGAAAAGGAACATCATACCAACAGTAAAATATGGTGGTGGTAGTGTGATGGTCTGGGGCTGTTTTGCTGCTTCAGGACCTGGAAGACTTGCTGTGGTAAATGGAACCATGAATTCTTCTGTCTACCAAAAAATCCTGAAGGAGAATGTCCGGCTATCTGTTTGTGACCTCAAGCTGAAGTGCACTTGGGTTCTGCAGCAGAACGATGATCCAAAACAAACCAGCAAGTCCACCTTTGAATGGCTTAAGATAAACAAAATGAAGATGTTGGAGTGGCCTAGTCAAAGTCCTGACCTGAATCCAATTGAGATGCTGTGGCATGACCTTAAAAAGGCGGTTCATGCTCAAAAACCCTCCAATGTGGCTGAATTACAAAAGTTCTGCAAAGTGAGTGGGCCAAAATTCCTCCACAGCGCTGTAAAAGACTCATTGCCAGTTACTGCAAACGCTTGATTGCAGTTGTTGCTGCTAATGGTGGCCCAACCAGTTATTAGGTTTAGGGGGCAATCACTTTTTCACACATGGCTGTCATGAACGCCCTGTGCACTTTTCCACAGTGTATGGCAGGAGAGAAGGAAGAATGGATCTACTTGCAGGGGCTCCAACGCTGGGGACTCCTCCGGCGTGGCTGCAGGGGAACCTCTCCATGCTTGCTCCGGGGCGGAATCCTCCAAAGCCACCGGCTCCTCCACTATCTGAAGGCGCTGACCTTGGGCCAACGAGCACTCAGGAAGAATTGGAAGAGACACGGAGAGGGGAAAAAATGAGTTATTGCTTGCAGCTGGAGGAGAGAACCCAGCGGACTGCTGAAACTGGGCCTCTCCCTTGGGTGACAGGCAAGATTCAATACTATTAGGTGGAAGAGAAAGAAAAAAATACTTGCCTGTCATCCCGGTCGTTCATGTTGACAGCTGCAGACAGTTGGCAGTCATCCCTCTTTGTGTCAGCGGTGACGTGGGCCCCTCTAGAGACTTTTGGAGGAGCTGTCTCCATGACGACAGAGGTGGGCGTAGCCGGGATGAGCTCAGCGGACCTCACGGCAGCTGGAAAGATGGCGGTTGCTGCCGACGAGGAGGGCTTCTCCCAGCGTCTCGACATTGGATGACGCCGTCTGCGCAGGGCTGGAGCTGGTTGGGTCGGAGCAGGAACTGGCGCCAAACTCTGGCATGGAGCAGGATTAACAGAACCCCGGGAGCGCCCTCTCTTTGGCGTGAGCCTGGTCTTCCTGGGGGATTTCCTCACCCCTCCGCCGAACTCTCACCGCAGCGCTGCCAAACGGGTCAACCTCTCGGCTCCCTTCGCATGATCCGCAAGCTGAGGGAACCACCGAGCTGCTGCATCTGCCAGGTCCACATACCACAGAACATCCTCCGGGGTGGAATACGTGCTTGCTGAGGCAATGAGCCCGTCTATCTCCATAAGAGCCCGGCAGCACTCCCAACCCAGACACAGAGGATAACTCCGTGTTCCAGCCAAGTCCAACATAACTCCAAAACAGGTACGCAGATGTTAATTCAAAAAAAGAAAAAGGTATGTGTCGGTGTAACCCGCTAAATCCTTTTCTGGCTGGACCATTCTGTCATGAACTCCCTGTGCGCTTTCCACAGCGCATTGAGGAGGAGAAGGAAGAATGGATCTACTTGCAGGGTTACACCAAACACCCATTTATTGACACAAAAACTGTACAACACAATAACATAAACTGCTTGGGTAAACTCAGAGTCCTCCAGGACGCTCGACAGAATGGGAAGAATCAGTTGGGCAGTTCAGTGCCAAAGCGCAGCAGTTGTGCCGTACGAGGAAACACTACCAGCATAGCAGCACAACTGCACACAGAAATGCTAACAGTTTACTCACGGCACCGGAGCAGTCCGAGTAATCCAAGTTCCCCAGCGAGCACCCACAAACATTCCTTCCCCAACGTGATGGTCCCACAGTGAAGAACGACCGTGTGAACTCGTATAATGGTCCAGCGGTGTTTGAATGGCCAAGAGCTGCCTAAGTACAAACACTGCTGGCGTGACAAATTGGCAACACCTGGGCGAGGTGCGGGAAAGATGATTACCGGGGCGAACAGCTGACTGTCAGAGAGAGAGGGGGGCGTGGTCGGATTGGCGAATGTTAGACAGTGCCTACCACGGGAGTGGGTCAAACAGCTGCCCAACAACCGCTGGCCAGAGCAGCGGCTACAAGCATGGAAAAGAAACAACACACAGACATGAAAACAACGAGAAATCAAAAGATAACATACATAACAAACCCAATGCCTGAGCCACCAAGAACGGTCAGAACCGAGCCTACAAGAAACACAGGCTCGGTTTGTGACACAGGGCCATGTAGGTTTGGATTTTTTTTAACCCTTAATAATAAACACCTTCATTTAAAAACTGCATTTTGTGTTTACTTTTGTTATCTTTGTCTAATATTTAAATTTTTTGATGATCTGAAACATTTACGTGTGACAAACTGACAAAAAAAATGAGAAATCAGGAAGGGGCAAACACTTTTTTCACACCACAGTAGATGAAAGGGAGAAATGACTCTAAGTCCTGCAGAAGGGATTAACTTCCACTTTATGGCTGATGGGTTGTGTTACAGCTCTGGTCCTTGGGTGAGAAAAGCAGTTCATGACCAGACTTTTGGTGTGAAACGATTTTTCCTCAGCAAAGAATGATTTTTATAAATTAGAACCCAGGGTCAGTGCTACATGTTTCCCCCCTCTGTATCAATGGTGAACTCCTGTCATCTTTAGTACACATCCTTGACAGCTGGTTCCAATGGAAGACCCTTGACTCAACTGCTGAGCTAACGTTTCTGATGTCCATAAGCACTAGCTTGTAAACAGAATCTATTCCTAAGTATAGGTCTTTGGGTTTGGTTTACAACAAACAAACTTCTAAAAAAAATCTTCAAAAATTATTTGAATATGAACAGATATAAAAATTGTAAAATTTTCTAACATATATTAAAATATATATGCATGCAAAGACTAAAACATTCTGAGTACCCAAGTACAAAAAGAAAATTCTGGGTACCAAAATACAAAAATAAAAAGTACATAAATTTTACATACTTGGGGTAAATGTTTCAGCTAAGTAATATTGAGGTAACTCAATGCGGTTCAAACTGGATTGGTTTAGCTGGACTAAACCATGGTTCCACAGATGTCTGAGTCAGAGTGTTTCAGACCCTTGTTCTGGAAAAATGGGTGAACATGGAATGTCATTGTTGTTCTTTGAATGGCAACGAAGAATAAATTTGTGACCACTGAAAAAGGGGTAAGATAAGGTGAAATCAGGCTCATCACTGAAGTGTTAACTGGGAAGCTAATGTTTCTAACTACCTCTGAGAGTAACATAGACACCAGCTGTATGTGAGCATAGTCAACCTTTAACACGAAGAGCAACAAGTTCAAGACCTTGTTGAGTGTGACTGAAGCTTCGGAGCAAACATTCAAAACCAACACAGTATCTTGCAAAGTTTTGGTGACAGTTTGTGGTTCAACTACCTGACGTTTCAGTGTAGCGGTGTTGACCGAGTTGGCAGTGGACGTTTAAGGCTAACAAAAGGCCCTAACGATGAGGCTGTTACTGAGAATCCACCTAAGGATTGTTGACTTTTTGTCTTGGCTCTGCCCAGTTCTGTCTGGGTGACGGTAGGTGTGATTGCTAGGTAGAGGGATGGACTGAAAAGCAGGAGGGCCATCATCATGGCAAACAAATAGAAGTGAGTGATTTCAATCTCGACCTTCTTGTTGTTTTTCTTTCTCAGACACCTGAGTGGCAGATGAAAATTATTCTCAGAGGTGGAACAATTTCTTTTAGAGACTGAACTCTAAACCTTAGATATTTTATCAACTTCAGTGAGAATTTTAATGTTGTTAGCTTAAGCTAATGATATTGGATGTTTTGTGTAAACTATTTGAAAATTAAGTTGATTGAGATTGATTAGAATTTTACAGAGGCCTTTAAGATTAGTTTAAGGAATAATTTGATTTTAATTTACACCCCTGCACCCCTGCTGGCCAACCCTCTATGATTGCTGAGCATAATTTTTCCAGCACCGGATCCCGTTCCAATTCTTCCCTGAGTTCCTGAGGGGATACAATCTTCTGGAGGGTTCCGTGCAGCTCGTGGATCAGGGCCGCCACAGCTGGGTCATCGTCACCATCGTCCGGCCAGGAGCAATTAACCGTGGCACGGGGTAAAAAGTCCGCCATGATGTTCTCTTTGCCTGGGGTGAACTTGGTGGTAAAATTATTAGCTGTCAGTCTTTTGCACCACCTGTGGATCTTCAGCGGCCTGTGCCCTGACCCCGACATCTCCAGCAAAGTTGTGAGCACTCGGTGGTCCGTTCTTAGAGTAAAGTGGTGCCCAGAAAGGTAAATATGCCACCTCTCACACGCCCAGACACAGGTCAATGCCTCCCTCTCGCCCACGGCATATTTCTACTCTGCCGCTGAGAGGTACCTTTTTTTTTTTTTTGTTACTTATTTGTACCCGTAGGTAGACTTGGTTTGCAGTCTGGTGACAAGCCACCGGCTGCTGGTCGCTGCGTGCGCGAGCGCCCTAAACCTACATGTTTTTGGTATGCGGGAGGAAACCGGAGAAATCCCGGAGTAAACCCGCGCAACACGGGGAGAACATGCAAACTCCACACAGCTCACTGTTGGTCGGGGGCTGGGATCGAACCCACGATCTCATGATCCCCGCGATCCCCCGGCCGAGGGTAAAACTGTGCTGCCACAGTGCTAAACCACTGCGCCACCGTGCAGCCACCTTGACGCAAATGCCACCGGGGGCTCTGTGCCATCCTGCACCTGGAACATGACAGCCCCCAGTGCCGAACCAGATGCGTCACAGGTCACGATGGTCGCCTGATTGGGGTCAAAATGAGTCAACACCGGCAGGGAGATGAGCCGATGCTTCAACTTGGTGACCGCCGCCAAGCAAGCTGGGGTCCACTCCCACAGCGCATCCTGCTTCAACAAAGCCCGGAGGGGCTCAGTCGTTTCTAAATAACAAGGAATGAACTGTCCATAGAAGTTGACCATGCCCAGAAACGATGAGATCTGAGTGGGTGTGGAAGGATCTGGGATGCGCAGAACCGCCTCCACGTTTGAATGCAGTGGTTGGAGCCCCCTTCCAGTCAGTTGAAACCCCACGAATTCTATGGCGTCCGCTGAGAAGATACACTTCTTGTCATTCAGAGTGACCCCATATTCTTGGGAGTGTTGCCAGGAACCTCTCCAGCCTCTCGTCGTGTTCTTCCCGCGATGCACCGTGAACCACTATGTCATCCAAATAGGCCACCACGCCCTTGAGACCGGCTAGCATCGTTGACATGACCTTTTGGAAGCAAGTGGGTGCTGAGCTCAGGCCAAACAGCATCCGGGTATACCTGAAAACCCCCATGTGGGTCACAAAGGCCGTCAGATTCCTGCTGTCCCGGTGGAGTGGTACTTGCAGGTAGCCCTGGCGGAGGTCCAGCTTCGTGAAGATCTGAGACCCGCTAAACATCGCTGTGAGCTCCTCCATGGTCAAGAGGGGGAATCTGTCTGGAAGAACCGCCCTGTTCACCATCCGGAGATCTATGCACGGTCTGATGCCTTCCCCTTTTTTCTTGGCCACCACCAGGTTGGAGATCCACGGCAAAGTGTCCATGTTCTCAGTGATGCCGGATTCTAGTAGTTTAGACAGCTCCACCGAGACTTTGTCCCGCAGCGCAAGGGGGAGTAGTCGCAGTGGCTGAATTTTCGGTGTCACGCTCTTGTCAATGAGGGGGTGATGGTAAAAAGCTCCGATACGACCCAGGCCCCTGAACAATGCCGGCCAGCGGAGGTGCCAATCAGGGTACACACATGGTTGAGCCCTCCGGGTCCCTTATGGAGAAACCTAGCGCCCCCAGCAGGTCGATTCCCAATAGGTCCACCCCCTGGCATGCCACCTAGAAGGTGAATCTGGACATCGTCTTCAGCCCACATGTTACCGAGAATTCTGCTGTGCCCACCATCTCAATCTCCGCATGTCCATACCTGAACATCTTCACAGCCCCCACGTTGATAGTCTTCGTAGGGTGTGGGGGGCACAGTTGTAGGGTTTCCTCACACCCAGAGAGACAAAGGGTGGAGAGGAGAATTATGATTGAAGGAGGAAGTGTCTCCGGGAGGTATCAAACGAGACAGTCTACACACCTCCTGGGAAGAGGAAGAGTAACTGGGAGCCACGGAGAGAATAAGGTGTTAAAGCGGCACCTGTGTATGTTATGTTAATGACGTGCATTGTCTGACAATCTGAATGCTAATGTGCCACACATTCTCTTTGTCCACGCAACAAAGTATAAAAGAGGAATGTACAGGGACCTTGATAGCACAATAGCCCAGCCAAGTTATGAAGCGTGTTTGCTGTATGATGGAGAAAAATAAAGCCTTGCGTCATCCAGCTCATTGCCTTTGCTCATTCATTTTTCTCCACAGTGGTGACCCTTGACATGCCATGGAGCGCCTATCCCTTCCTCCACACTAGTGAACATGATGTACCATGGAGAGCGCTCGCCTATTCCTTTCTCCACACTGGCGACGTGAAGGGCCAGGGAGAGCAAGCCACACTGGGACCCAAGACACGCTATGGATAGCAAGCCGAGCATCGCCCCGGAGCCTGGAGGGAGAAAATCTGCACCGCCTGCACTGTTTCAGTCAAGCTCCCAGACCCTGGCTTCACCTCCCGACAGTGGGGTTTCATCACACAGAAGCCCCGTGCGCACTCCGCGGGATTACAGGGATAACTATGGATGACACAAAATGCTGCAATGTGGTCGCTGCGCCGGATGTGTGCACCATGCACCAGGGACAAGCTGGCTCCAAGAACTTGTATATTGTCCTCAGCCGCTGCAAATCCCCAGGGAATAGGGCCGATTGCCTTCCCCGGATCCTTAAGGCCTGCGCTATGCACCTAAAGGAGTCGGGCAGCCTCATCAAAAAGACTTATATTTGTTTCTCAGCCACTGTGCATCCCCGAAGAATTGGGCTGATCGCCTTCCCCGGATCCTTTAGGACTGCGCCCTCACCTAAAGAAGATTTGGCAGTTTCCCTGACAGAGCTTTTATTTTTTTCTCAGCCACTGCTGGTCCCCGGAGAGATCTACTGGGAAATCGTGCATCGGAAGCTGATCTGCCCACACAATTTTTGGCCCTATTTTAATGCACTGGGCCAGCCCACCATTGCTTACCCCACACCTTCGCCCCAAAAATCCTGCAGAATGCCGGTTTTGTTTCCGTCAGGCACGATGCGCACCGGAGCCCGCTGCGCCCACCGTACAACAGACCATTCAACGTGCCGGAGCCTGGGGCGAAGCTTGAGGTGTTGTCCCACCCTCCCCCTTTCCCTCCACAGACTGACATGTCCTCCGATACACTTCACCAGCAGGATGGTTCTACTGGATCGACAACCCCCCACTGCAGCCGCTATGGGCACCGACTTGAGCCCAAAGGACCGGGAGGTTAGAGCCCCTTCTGGGTGTTCGGGGGGGCACAGTTGTAGGGTTTCCTCACACCCAGAGAGACAAAGTTGTGGAGAGGAGAATTATGACTGAAGGAGGAAGTGTCTCCAGGAGGTATCAGACGAGACAGTTAGTCTATACACCTCCTTGGGAGAGGAAGAGTAACCAGGAGCAGCGGAGAGAATAAGGTGTTAAAGCGGCGCCTGTGTATGTTATGCTAATGATGTGCATTGTCTGACAATCTGAATGCTAATGTGCCACACATTCTCTTTGTCCATGCAACAAAGTATAAAAGAGGAATGTACAGGGACCTTGATCACGCAATAGCTCAGCTGAGTTATGAAGCGTGTTTGCTGTATGATGTTGGAGAAAAATAAAGCCTTGTGCCATCCAGCTTGTTGCCTTCGCGCGTTCCTTTTTCTCCACAAGGGAACAACCTCCTCAGGGTAGCCAAGCACAAGATAGATCTACTGGCTCCTGAGTCCACCATAAGGGGTACGTCGACCCTGTCAAGCTGGAGCACATACCACTTTAGCGGTCCCTTCCCCATGCGTGCCACACACACCCGTCCAGTGTCGCTGGGCTCCGGTGTTACTAGGCTAAGGGACAAAATGTGGGCCCTATTACGTGCCATCGTCCGCCATTTCTTCTTGCTAGCTCGTCTTTGAGGCCTAGTTAGCATGCTAACCACTGTTCTCGGTGATGGGCTACATGTGGTCGACTCCCCGCTTGCTGATGCTATTATCTTATGTAAGGTTGTGGATTCCCTCTGCTTGACAAAGGCCAGCACTCCTCCTAGTGACAGAGTTTCCCGGGTTAGCCTTAGCATGCTTCTCAGCCACATCTTGTTGGTGCTGTGAGCTAGCTTGTCCCTCACTAGCTCCTCTTCAATGGGCCCAAAGGCGCACTCCCTCGCTAAGCTGTGTAGCTCCATGACAAATGTCTGTGTGGACGCACCCGCTCGCTGTCGATGGTCGAAGAATTCATACAGTACCTCCTTTCGGTGATGGTGGAGTTGTCACCGAAGGTACTGTCTATCACTGTCAACCCGTTTTCCAGCAAACCGCCGCCACACAGCCCGAAGAAAATACGCTGCCCTTCTGTGCCAAGGTAATGTACTAGCAGGCTCCTCAGTCTCTCCTCACTAATGTTACCGAGTCCAGCCGCCGCCACATACACCTCGAACATGTTCCTCCAGCGAGCCCACGGTATAGTCGGTGTGCCCCGGTGTTGCAGGAATGGAGGTGGCTCCTTGACGCATGCACCCATTTTCCTCATTGCCTAATGTTATACCTGAATAATGGGAGAATGGAGAGATTTCTCTGCTGAACATTGAACTCCCTTTATTGAACTTCACATTCCAATATACGTATATCCCAGCTGTAGCCCGCCTGACATCACTCACCCCCCAATCCCAGCTGAGCTATGGGAAGCCCTGAAGTGTGGAGTGTGTGAAATAAGAGCCCAACTCATGGCACACAGTTTATTACACACTTCACATCTCTCTAGCACAGAACAGACTGAACATTTCAGCAGGCACTCTCCTCTTAAGTTTCATGGCATTTCTCCACACACAACATGACATTTGCATCACACTGCATTCAACCCCCTTCGTCCTTGACTCCTTCCTGCTATCTCGCCAGGAACCTCCTGAGCATTGTTCTCCCATGTTTATCCACTGTCTCTTGTCTGAGATGCTAAATAATCTGGCTCCCCCAAGGTGCTAAACTCCCCCCCCCAGCATCTTAGATAGAACAATAGAATAACAGTCCACATGCTGTGATAGAACAATAGAATATCAGTCCACATGCTGTTTGGGCTTCCGTCTCCTCCCGTATCTGCTGTAACTGGGGTCTATCGCCTCCGTGGCGCTGCTGTGCCGGTGGGGGGCTGCTGGGAGTGTGTCTGACTGCGGGTGGGCTGTGACTAGGGAGGGGGGGCACTTCGGTCTGTCCGTGTGGCTGCTCTGGTGAATCATTTCCCTGGGGAGCTCTCCATGGGGGTCTTCCACGCCGAGGGACCCTAGCCAACAGCACTTGCTCGTCCACCACAACGAAAGCGGGTTTGAGTCTGTCTATGCCAATTTTTTCCCGCCCACCCCCCAAGTCTAGCAAAAAATGCTTATCCCCTGTTTCCAACACTCTGAACGGTCCATCATAGGATGGGCGCAATGGAGGGCGGTGGGCGTCGTGTCTGACAAACACGAACTCCGTGCTCTTCAAAGTTTTAGGCACGAAAACACGCGGGAAACTGTGGTGGGCAGGGCCCGGCAGTGTGCCTGTGTTTGCGCTACGCTGCAAAAGCTGAGACGGGCAGCTGTCCAGCGCGGGATTATCTGGCAGAAATTCCCCGGGCAGCCGTAGGGGCTGCGCAAAAACGAACTCTGCCAGGGAAGCTTCCAGATCCTCTTTCGGCGTCGAGCGCAACCCCAATAAAACCCACGGCAGCCTGTCTACCCAATTTGCATCCATCAATGAAGCCCTGAGTGCTGCTTTCAGTGATCTATGAAAACGCTCGCATAACCCATTGGCCTGTGGGTTGTACGCGGTTGTGCGGTGAATTGTAACACCCAGGCTGCGGGCCATCACGGACCAGAGTTCGGAAACAAATTGAGGGCCCCTGTTGGACGTAATGTCCGACAGGACTCCAAAACGCGCCACCCATGCTGTTAAAAAAGCACGTGCTACGTCTGCGGACGTGGTTGCCGCCAGCGGGACTGCTTTTGGCCAGCGCGTGGGGCGGTCCGCCACTGTCAGGAGGTGCGTGCACCCCTGTGATGGCGGGAGGGGGCCCACGAGGTCCACGTGAACATGGTCGAACCTCTTAGCCGGGATACGAAACGGCTCCAAGGGAGCCTTCGTGTGTCTGTGTACCTTGGCTCGTTGGCACGCCACGCAGGCTGCAGCCCACTCTTTCACTTGTTTGCGTAGGCTCGGCCACACAAACTTCTCTCCCACCATTTTGACCGACGCGCGCACTCCTGGGTGCGCCAGAGTGTGAACCGACTCAAACACGCGGCAGCGCCACACTGCGTGTTTGAGACCCATGGAGACATCGCAGATTAGGGGGGGGGCCGCCATCTTGCAGCACCCTGCTCTCCAGCCTTAACCCTGTTGGTCCAGACTGGAGCGCACGCATGTCTGCATCGCTAATCTGCTCCGCGGCCATGGCTGCGTAATCTATCCCCACGCAGACCGGGGCCAACATGGCGCGCGAGAGGCAGTCCGCCACCACATTCAGTTTACCTGACACATGCTGAATATCGGTAGTAAACTCTGAGATCATGGCCAGCTGTCTCTGCTGCCGGCCCGACCAAGGTTCTGAAACCTTGGCCATCGCGAATGTTAGCGGCTTGTGGTCCACGAACGCGGTGAAGCTGCGCCCTTCCAGCCAGAACTGGAAGTGGCGTATGGCCAGGTGGAGAGCCAGCAACTCTCTGTCAAACGCGCTGTATTTACGTTCACTGTCGCGCAAAGTTCTGCTGAAAAAGGCAAGCGGCTGCCAAGCCCCGGCGACGCGCTGCTCCACGACAGCCCCTATGGCCATGTCTGAAGTGTCGGTGGTGAGCGCTATGCGGGCCGCCGGGTCCGGATGCGCCAGCAGTGCGGCGTTTGTCAGGGCTGCTTTAACTTCTGAGAACGCCCGCTCTCGCTCCGGGGTCCATTCGACCCTATCCGCGGGTTTCTGTTTCTTGAACGCGGCGTACAATGGTTGCATGAGCTGCGCCGTGCGAGGAAGGAAACGGTTATAAAAGTTCACCATCCCCAAAAATTCCTGCAGCGCCCTGACCGTCTGAGGCCAGGGAAAATCCGCCACGGCGCGCACTTTGTTGGGCAGCGGGATCGCTCCTTCCGGAGAGACGCGGTGCCCCAAAAAATCAATCTCCGTCACGCCGAACTGACATTTCACCGGGTTGACTATTAACCCGTGCTCCTCCAACCTCCGGAAAACCGTCGTGAGGTGGGTTTCGTGTTCGTCTTCAGACGCACTGGCTACCAGGATATCGTCCAGGTAGACGAACACGAACAGAAGATCGCGCAGCACTGCATCCATCATGCGCTGGAACGTCTGTGCCGCTCTTTTTAACCCGAATGGCATGCGCAGGAACTCGAATAGATCGAACGGAGTTATTACCGCTGTTTTGGGTATGTCCTCAGCGTGCACTGGGACTTGGTGGTAACCGCGGACCAGGTCTATTTTGGAAAAAATGCGTGCTCCGGCAAGGTGAACGGAAAAATCCTGTATGTGGGGAATTGGGTAGCGGTCGTGCGCTGTGGCGTTGTTCAACCTGCGGAAATCCCCGCACGATCGCCACGAGCCCTCAGCCTTAGGGACCATGTGTAGCGGGGATGCCCATGGGCTGTTCGAGCGCCTGATGATGCTCAACCTTTCCAGGTTGGCGAACTCCTTGTGCGCTATGGCCAGTTTAGCTGCGTCCAAGCGCCAAGGTCTTGCAAAAACGGGCGGCCCGGTGGTGGTGATAAAGTGTTCCACCCTGTGTTTAGCGATAGCCGCGGAAAACGTCGGGACCATGAGTGCTGGGAACTGAGTGAGCAGTGTGTGTGGAACTTACCACCTGTAGCTGTGACGTTGGCTTGTGCTGTTGGCTGGGTCACTCGAGCTATACAGGGGAGAGAGTCAAAGGACAGTGCATTAACCAGGCGCCTGTTAGCAACATCAACCAGTAAACCATGTGCACACAGAAAATCAGCCCCCAGTATATGGTAATTCAGTGCTGCTATGACAAAAGTCCACTCATATGTACGGCTGTGTAGAGATAAGAGCAGAGTCCTCTCACCAAAGGTCTTAATATCCGAGCCATTTGCTGCCAACATCTCGGGGCCGCTAGGTCCTGCCAGCCGGTCAGCGTAGGTCGGCAGGATGAAACTCTTCTGGGCTCCGGTGTCCACGAGGAAACGCCTCCCCGAGCGTGTGTAACGGATGCCAACTAGTACTGTTCGGCGTAGAACGTTAATAAACCTCCCTCCCGAAAAGCCTCATACAGTATCGGTAGCGCTGAGCTATCGGTCGGACCTTTAGCTCAGCGCGATCGTGCTGTGTCTCCCATGCTCGAACTGTGTAGTTGACTGGTAGGTCGCGGGTTCGTGTCCCGAGTGGGCGAACTGCGCAGGATGACCTCAGTTACAATGGTGCCGTGAACCCGGGATGGGAGTGAGGTTTAAGGGGGAGAGTGTAACGGATGCCAACTAGTACTGTTCGGCGTAGAACGTTAATAAACCTCCCTCCCGAAAAGCCTCATACAGTATCGGTAGCGCTGAGCTATCGGTCGGACCTTTAGCTCAGCGCAATCGTGCTGTGTCTCCCATGCTCGAACTGTGTAGTTGACTGGTAGGTCGCGGGTTCGTGTCCCGAGTAGGGCGAACTGCGCAGGATGACCTCAGTTACACGTGCATCCGTCAAGTAGAGCAGCTTGTTCTCTTCACCAAGGGTTGCAGCTGCTACCGACCGCCGGCCTTGGTGTTTCCCAAGCGCTTGAATTGGCATGGGGGCGCACATCTGCATGCCTTCTCTCCGAAGCGGTGGTGGTAGAAACAGAGCGTGTCTCTCTGGCGCTCCTTGGCCCCTGCTGCTGCTACCGTCGGTGGCTCCTCGCCTCCTCTGGTCGTCTCGCTGGGCTCTGCCGCTGCCGCGTTGACTGTGATCGCCCTGGTGGTGAGGATGATCCGGTCTGCTTCCTGGGCTAGCGCACGGTAGTCGCACGCGGCCAGCAACGGCGAATTGGCCAGAACCGCTCGCCACTGTCGGAAGGTTCCGGAGGAAGAGGTGGGCAAACAGAAAGTGCCCGTCGTCCGTGCCCATTAACGCCAGCATCTTCTCAATCAGGTCTACGGCCGAACCATCTCCTAACTCGGTCCGCGTCAGGAGCCTCTCCGCTCTCTCACAGTCCGAGAGCCGGAGAGCGTGTAGCGCTGGATGAGCGCAACCTTGAGCGCCTCATATTTGCTGCTGGCTGGTGGCTGATCAAGCAGGCTCGCTACCTGCTGAGCTGTGCGGGTGTCCAGTGCTGCGACCACATGGTAGAATCTGGTGTCGTCTGTTGTTACTCCCCAGAGGGTGAACTGGGCCTCGGTGAGGTGGAACCAAGAGTGCGGGTTGTGCTGCCAGAAATCCGGTAGCTTGACTGAAACCGCACACGCGTGGCTGGAGGTTCCAGTCCGGGCTGTCTGTGGGATGGCTGCCGCCTCGCTGTAGCTTCCTGACCGGGCCGGCTCCGGGGATCTTGCTTCGTGTTCCATAATACGTCTTGGGTCACCAGTGTGGAGTGTGTGAAATAAGAGCCCGACTCATGGCACACAGTTTATTACACACTTCACATCTCTCTAGCACAGAACAGACTGAACATTTCAGCAGGCACTCTCCTCTTAAGTTTCATGGCATTTCTCCACACACAACATGATATTTGCATCACACTGCATTCAACCCCCTTCGTCCTTGACTCCTTCCTGCTATCTCGCCAGGAACCTCCTGAGCATTGTTCTCCCATGTTTATCCACTGTCTCTTGTCTGAGATGCTAAATAATCTGGCTCCCCCAAGGTGCTAAAGAAGTACAATTCCCATATATAACAGCAGACATTAACAACAGAAAAAAAGAAAAAAAAAGATTTTTGGTGGAGTGTCACTTTGAATTATGAAATTTCATGCATCATCTTTTTCATTGCCAGAAAATCAGTCTTAGATTACCTAAAAATGTAACTGCACCTTTAAATGCTTCTTTTTAACGAACAAACTGATTAAGAAAGCTAGCTCTGTCCTGGGGCAACGCCTTGATCCGATGGAGGAGATAGGAGAGAGAAGGACGGTGGCTAAACTGTCATCTCTGCTGGAGTCCGAGTTCCACCCTATGCAGGACATACTGGATGCACTGAGGAGCTCATTTAGCAGCAGACTACATCATCCCAGGTGCACAACCGAGAGGTTTCGTAGGTCCTTCCTACCAACGGCTGTCAGACTGTACAACCTAAGCAGGGCTGCTCGCAGAGATAGCAAAAAGACGTAACAAACTAATAGTTTTTGAATGCAAAAGATGCAATAGACTTACACAATGGTCCTCTCCGGCATACAACTAGGAACATACCGGTCGCTATGGAGGGTGAGAATATGTATGGGCACATAATCATACCATGTAGGATAACTAAATAGACGGTTATGCTGTTTCATCCCACCTAGCAACAATGCTCTGCACTGTGTGTGTTTATATATTTACATACTTATTCCATCTAGCTACAATGCTCTGCACTGGGTGTGTTTATATTTATGTATCTATATTTTTATTCCATCTAGCTACAATGCTCCGCACTGTGTTTTTATATATCTACATATTATTCCATCTAGCTACATTGCTCCACACTGTGTGTGTTTATATACTTGCATATTTATTCCACCTAGCTGCAATGCTCCATACTGTGGGTGTTTATATATTTACATAGTTATTCCATCTAGCTACAATGCTCTGCACTGTGTGTTCATATATTCATATATTTATTCCATCCAGCTACAATGCTCTGCACTGTGTGTCTGTGTGTGTGTGTGTGTATATATATATTTTATAGTAATATGTACATATGTATATTAGCTGCTCTTGCTTGCTTTTTTTTTGCCTTCTGATTGTTGCTCTGAGTGTTGCTATCCCTGTGCTGTTGCAATCCTGGAATTTCCCCGTTGTGGGACTAATAAAGGCTTATCTTATCTTATCTTATCTTATCTTAATGGCACAAACCAGCAAAAAATTAAGCATTAACCACTGGCTCTGTTTTGGTGTCAAGCTCAAATTGTTAAAAGGCTATTTTTAATACATCAAAAACTTACAAATTTCACTTTTCTTTTTTTCACTGTTTCAAGAAGGTGGTTGAGCCAACTCGACTCACGTCTGCTATTTATCCGCCTAAAAGAGAAGCTTGTTAAACCGCTTTCCAGAGTCAGTGGAGGAGCTTGTGTGAGGAGGAGGGTGGATGAAAGCTGAGACGAGTGAAGGGGGAGGCGATTATTCCAGTGACATCACAAACACCGCACCCCTTCTTGGGTTATAAATGCAACATGGACGCCTCAACGGGTCCTCTTCCGAACGCAGAAGTTGGTGCTGTCGAGTGTGGGCCGGTCACTGCTGCAATAGTCATGGCACCAAACAAGAAGGTAGGAGTCTCTCTGGGACCCTTTTGTGTTTTCTGCCGTTTAATATGATTTTGCATCTAGATTTAAAGCTGTTTGCACATTTCCTCCTCAAAGGAAGTTTTTGTAGAGGAAACTGCCAGCTACATTGCAACAAAGTTATCTTTCTGTGTTCTTGCTGAACTTGAAACAGACCATTTTGGAGCGCCTGGATGCAGGGGAAATCATCATCGGGGATGGAGGCTTCGTCTTCGCCCTGGAGAAAAGGGGTTATGTAAAAGCTGGGCCGTGGACACCCGAGGCTGCAGCCGAGTACCCAGAAGCTGGTATTATGCTACACCTTTCTTTCTTTAAACTCTTAACCTGCAGTTCCAGTCTTGCAAGGTCGTGTACAGACTGACCGGGGGTGTGTGTGGGGGGGGTGCTTTTCTGTTGCAGTGCGGCAGCTGCACAGGGAGTTCCTCAGGGCTGGCTCCACTGTCATGCAGACATTCACTTTCTACGCCAGCGATGACAAACTGGAGAACAGGGGCCACACTCAGCGCTTCACGGTCAGTTTGAATCTGCTACAGCTGCCTCGCCAGTCATGGCAGCTCGGGTAGAAAGGGATGCAGTTAAGTTTTTCACTTAAGTTAAAGTGTATTCCTCCCTGCTTTGAAATGACAGGGGTGTCAAATAAACGAAAAAGCCTGTGACCTGGCTAGGGAGGTGGCCGACGAGGGGGACGCCCTGGTGGCAGGGGGGGTATCTCAGACCCCAGCCTACCTCAGCTGTAGGAGCCAGGATGAGGTGAAGGACATCTTCCAGAAACAGCTCGACGTGTTTGTCAAGAAAGACGTGGACTTCTTAATTGCTGAGGTATGTGGCAAGAGGATTAAACGGAACCCCCCCCCCCCCCACACACACACACACACATTTTTTTTTTTAAATGATTTCTGATAATAAAATGTGACCTGTGGGGACAAGTCAGACTTTCATAAGCTCATTTCAGTCTCTGGTATTACTAATTAAATGTGACTAGTAACCAGTGTCTAATTGGATCAAAATGGCTTAAACTGTATTTGCTTGCAATCCTTGTTCCTTGGATGGTTCAGTATGTAGTATTTGCATATTTAGAAATGTTTCTTTCCAACATTTGCTGTTGGTCACGAGTCCCCCCCCCCCCCCCCGCCCCAATATGTGCAATAATGAACACAAAGAAACAGCATGTGCCTTGCCTGAAAGGATGTATAGGCAAACAAAATTGATGCGAAACCTTAAAACGTGGGAGCATATAGGGTGCACATCTAAAATATGCTTTTAAGTTCCTCTTAGTTCAGTCTTCCAATAGTTATCCTGGGAGCTGCAGTCAAGCTTGAATGGGCATGTCCCCCCCCCCCCCCCCATTAGATATCACTATTGTTGTAGGAGTCTGCACTTCAGGCTATTGTACAGAACAAAATCTAGCACAGTAGGTGTCATTCCCGTCTTTAAAGTTGTTTTATTCATAAGTTAATTGGACCAAAGGTCCCAAAAAGCCATTTTACAGTCAACATTGTAGAACTGAAAACCCATTAAGAGGCCTCACAGAAGAGGATACCTGTAGCACAGATGAGGGGATAAATTGACAATATGGTGCATTAAAAATGGAATGCAGGTCTACCATTTGGGGGTTGTTACTTGGACTACTTTTTCACTAAGAATATGTGTATTTTAAAATGCACAGGAGGATAGAAAAGCTCTTGGAGTGAAAGTGTGGGTGTAGTGGTGAGGTCTTGGTCAATAACAGTAATATAGGGCATGGTTGGGTACTTTAAGCAAATAACCCAGATGTTACCTGAAGGAGGATTACACCCAAGTAATCATTGCATAACCAAACATTTTTTCAGCAGAATTGAGTGTAGAAACAAATTGCCGTTAAATGGGCTAGAGCAGCATGCAGTGAACTTCTTGCAGAGGCTGCAATTAGCGGTGTAGAGCAATTGCAGCTCTTAAAATGTAGAATAGACAGCACACAGCTACCTGTGTTCCCTTAATTCTTGACTGTAGCACCACCTCCTACAAAAATTCAAGACCCAGCAAAACTGCTGCCAACTTGCAGGAAATGGCTCTTTAAAGGAACACGCAAAATTGCATAAGTGGAGGAAAAACTTGCCTTAAAAGCAGAAACAATACTGCTCAATTTTGGAGCCACAAGACTCCCATTGGGTCCCACATTTGAAGGACTCTTTAGCTGAGTTTTGGGGGATAACCAAACACTAATTTACTGTTTTCAATGAAAAATGACTTGTGGTTTTGGACCACTTGATGGCAGCAGAAACATGCAACTGACAATCAGAGGTTAATATGGTGGATTTGTTTGCAACAGTTCTCAGGACAATGGCGCTCTTTGACATTTTGACTTGTTTTACAAACTATTGCAAGTGATTATTTGGCTCAGCTGAGTTGAAAAGGTATGACTGAGCATACACAAAACAGGAATTCCCCCATGATGAATACAGCCATTATAGCAGTCTTGTCACATGTCTCGTTTAAAAAGGGGTTTGTCTGTTTTTGCAGCTTTTTGTTCAGTTTGGTGCAGGCCAGGTAGGCTTTGGGCAACAAAGTTGCATTCCATAAAGTAAGCTGATCAAGAGGAGCTGTGAATCTGACCTTGAAGCTACAGTATACGGAGTTAAATAGTGGAACAGTTTTGCATATTAATTATTGGCTTAAAGGGACATGATGAAAATTTCACTTTAAGTGGTTTTGAGCATGCATTTAGAAACGCTGAGTGGCTGCCTACAAAAGATTACTACAACCATGTCACTTACAGCTGGCCTTGGTCTCACTGTCTCATTCAATGACACTTTTTTTTTTCCACAATATCTTTATTGAACCTTTTTTTTTTTTTTAACAAACATGATACAAACAATCAAACACTAACACTAAAGTACTACAAAAAAAAAAAAATGCACTAAAAACACCAACAACCACCAACAAAATCAAGTCTTTAACAATGCTCCTCTGTTTAGTCTAGACAATCCAATACATAAGTATACATATTATGTTCACCAGTTTGGAATTTACAAGGTCCACACACATCATTCACCTTCTTCTTCAAGAGTTATGTTTAAATTTTTTACATAATCAATAAAAGGTCTCCATATATTCTCAAACACAATTTCCTTTGATTTCAGTATATATGTTATTCTTTCTAATGGAAGGTTTGTTAACATCTGTCTTAACCACTGAGTCACATCTGGTCTATGAGTCTTTTTCCATAATAGTGCAATACATTTTTTGGCATTAAGCAAACTGAGGTCTATGAATGTTCTTTCACTTTTTTTTTTTCCACAATATCTTTATTGAACCTTTTTTTTTTTTTTTAACAAACATGATACAAACAATCAAACACTAACACTAAAGTACTACAAAAAAAAAAAAAAAATGCACTAAAAACACCAACAACCACCAACAAAACCAAGTCTTCAACAATGCTCCCCTGCCTAGTCCAGACAATCCAACACATAAGTACACACACTACGTTCACCAGTTTGGAATCCACAAGGTCCACACACATCACCCACCCCCCTCTCCAAGAGCTATGTTTAAATTTTTTACATAATCAATAAAAGGTCTCCATATATTCTCAAACACAATTTCCCCCGATCCCAGCACATATGCCACCCTTTCCAATGGAAGGCCTGCCAACATCTGTCTCAACCACTGAGTCACATCCGGTCCACGAGTCCCCCTCCACAACAGTGCAATACATCTTTTGGCACCAAGCAAACTGAGGTCCACGAATGTTCCCCCACCCTCATTAAAACCATGCCCTTCCGGGCACAGACCCAACAAAAACAGCCCAGGATTCAATATGATTTGTTCTGAGATTATCCCTTCAATTGCCACCCTCACCTCTTCCCAAAACACTCCCATCAATCCACATTCCCACAAACAACGAAACAGGGCTCCTCCACCCTCCATGCACTCCGCATGTATCTGGCACATTTTTGTTATATCTATTTAACTCCTCTGGTGTAACACACATCCGCATCAACCACCTGAAATGCACCAATTCAAGGCGTGCATCCATTGACCCGGCTTGAGCCTCTGCACAAGCCAATTCCCACCGCTCCTCCGAAATTCCAACCCGCAGATCCCCCCTCCAGCAGTTCAATCCCCCCAGTGAACTTTCACCCGAAGACAGTGTCAATGAGTCACAAAACTCCGAAATAACACCCTTTCCTTCACCATCTTTCATCATCATTTTCTCCAAGGATGAATAAATAGGTCGAGTGAGAGCTTTATTTTGATTTGATCGAATAAAGTTTCTAAGCTGAAGATATTTAAAAAAATGTGTTCTATTGAGATCAAATTTGATCCTCAGCTCTTCAAAAGACACCATGTTGTCTGCACCTGGCAAATATAAATCCTGAATCCCTTGTATCCCTTTTAAACTCCACACCTCAAATACAGCGTCCGCTCTCCCTGGTTTAAAATATTGATTACCCCATATTGGACTAAATTGTGACAATAACTGTGGTTCTTTTAAACAGTTTTTAGCTTCACACCATATTCCGATCATATGCTTTACAAATGGATTTTTAACTTGTCTTTGCAATTCCCCTGCCGAATCCGAGCACATGAATAAGGGAAGAGGCAAAGGCAAACTGCACGATTCCATCCCAGTCCAGCGAGGGAGATCATCCGACGAAAAACAACATGTCACAGACCTCAGCCGTGCCGACCAACAACACAACACAAAATCCGGACATCCCAGACCTCCACGATCAAATGGCAAACACAATAAAGACAAACGCAATCTAGCCCTCCTGTTGTTCCACACAAACTCCACCAACCCTTCTTCTGTTCTTGAGAATAGATCTAAAGGTGGTGACAAGGGAATGCACTGAAACAAATAAAGTATTCTAGGTAAAATATCACCCCCAAGTACATTGATTCTCCCGATCATCGACACCGGCAGCGACATCCATCCCCGAGCCAACCCACCGATATCCGACATTAAGGCTCCACAGCTGACACTGGCGACCGACCCCAGCCCAGGCATAACTTGGATTCCCAAACATTTAAACTGATTTACAACACTGAATTGATTCACCTCAGGGGCTGAGCAACCTCTCTGGGTCCCATCCAGCACCAATATTGAAGATCTAGTTTTATCTATTTTATATCCTGATATTTCCCCAAAATTCCCCACTAAATTCAACAAGGTTGGAATTGATCCCCTTAGATTCGACACAAACAAAACTATATCATCGGCGTACAGGGAGACCCCATGCTCCGCCGGTCCAACTCCAACTCCATACACCTGTGAATGCAAACGCACCGCTATCGCCAAAGGCTCAATTGCCACAGCAAACAGCAAAGGTGAAAGTGGACAGCCCCGTCGACATCCTCCACTGATCTCCATTGGCTCCGAAATATTGCCACTTGTTAGGACTTCCGCCGTAGCACCACTGTATATTATTTGAACCCACTTTATGAAACCATTTCCAAGTCCAAACCTCTGCAGGACCTCAAAAAAGGGCCATTCAACTCCACCAAAGGCCCCCTCGGCGTCCAATGATAGGAGAGCTGCATCCGGTGCCTCCCCACCAAAACAAACAATATCAAATAGTCCTCCCACACTATGGAAGCCCTGTCCACCCCCTACAAAGCCACTCTGATCTCGATCAACAATACCCGGCAAAATTTCCCGCACTCGTCCTGCCAAAATCCCACAGATCATCCCAAGGTCGGCGTCCAACAGGCTCATTGGTCTCATATCCTCACACCCACCAGAGGGCTTACCTGGCTCTGGCAACAGTACAATTAAGGCATCATTTATGTATGATGGCAAATCACTATTCTGAAATGCTTCTAAAACCATTTCCAAAAAAGGTCTCATTAATTTATTCTCAAATTTTCCACAAAGGTCAACTGGAAGACCATCCGGCCCCGCACCCCCTCCTGACCTCATACCACCAATGGCTAGCCCAACCTCCTCCCGACCAACTCCAGACTCCAACATCTCCCCGCCCCCACCTGGAACACACGGCACAGACAGTTCGCTCAAAAACCCATTCAGCTTTGCCAAATCAGGCTCATTTTTGGCATCATACAATTCCTCATAGCAATCTCCAAAGGCTCCACCAATCTCCAAAGGATCCACAACCACCTGTCCATCACCTACAACACTGGCAATTGGTGTCTTAATCTCCAACTGCTCAATCCGCCATGCCAATAATCCTCCCGATTTTTCACCCTGTTCACAAAAAGATTGCTTCAATCCTAGAAGACTCGAGGCAGCTCCACTCGCCGATCCCCCGTCGCATTCAGCTCCCAAAATCAGCAATCCACTCTCCAACCCCGGGTCACCTCCTGCACACACCCCCTCCTGAAGATCTCCCACTTTATGTTCCAATTTAGCTCTCTCCTCCCGAGTCTCCCCAGACCCTGATCCTGTACAACCAACAATATGTCCCCCAATAAAAGCCCCGAAAGCCTCCCACCCCACACATGCCGATGCCCGTGCAGCACCGATGCCAAAGAACCCGTCCATCCGTTCCTCCACACACTTGACAAATTCCTCATCCCGAAGCCATTCACGCTGAAACCGCCATCTACCCGATTCCCCCGTCAATCCTCCATCCACATACATTAGACAACAGGGCGCACGATCAGAGATCACGATGTTATCACAAAAGCAGTTCCGAATCCTGGACCCCAACTCCGTGGAAATCAAAAAACAATCAATACGTGAGAATGTCCTGCAGGCACTGGAACAACAAGAACAGGCCCCAACTTGTGGTTTCATCTCTCTCCACACATCCAACAATCTCAACTCCCTCATAAAATGATTAATAGTCATCCCACATCCAATGCGCGCACAATCCAGCCCCGCCGATCCATCCACACCTGGATTCAATGCACAACCAAAATCCCCCGCCACTACATGTCGCCCTGCAAGTGATGACAAGACGAGAAACAAACCAGCAAAGAACTTCTGATCATCTACATTGGGACCACACAAGTTCACAAGATCCACATTTTCTAACAGCAAAGAACCCCGAATGACTACACATCCTCCAAATTTGTCTCCAATTACATCCCTCACCCGAAAAGGAACTGACCCATGCATGAGAGTCACAACTCCCCCGGCTCGGGACGAAAACGAAGAGGTGAATACACCTCCCCGCCATCCACTCCCAATTCCTCCAACACCCTCCTCCACCAGATGAGCCTCCCGCAAAAACACAATTCTTGAACCCATGTCCCCCACTCCATTCACAACTTGTTTAAGTCCTTTTAAACTTTGTAGACCTCTGCAATTCCATGAAGCCAAACTAAGACTAACACCTTGGTCCACGATCAACAGAGAGCCCGGGACCACCCCGCAGCGCAAACATGCTCATACAGAGAAGCAAAAACATGAGTGGTTGAACACCCATCCCACAAACCACACACAAACAAATCCCCCCCTCCCACACCCGTGGCAAACCCCCCAAAATCAAAAGAAAAACTCTGTCTCCCGATACAGCCATCGACCGCTCCACACCCACGGGGAACAGCCCAAGCCACTCCCCCCCCATCCCCCCAACCACCCCAACTCCACCGCCTTCAATGACGCAACACCAACTCTCCTCTGCAGTCCTCCAACCCAACCCCAAAACTTTCAACAACCCTGTACATCATAGTCTTTTCTTTTTTTTTTGTTTGTTTTGTTTTTGTTTTGTTTTTTTAATATATAATACAATCTATATTCTGCAAACCCACCATCCACCTCAAGTCAGTCAGATGCCCGTGCAAATGCTCAACCACTCCACCCTACACTTTGTTCATGCCCAGCTCCCACCAGTCTCCTCCTCCTCCTTGATCTTCTTGATGAACTCCCGCGCCCCCCCTGGGGCCCCGAAGATGCGGGCCCCGCCCCCACACGCGGTCAGCAGTCCCGCAGGACAGACCACACCATGACGAATCCCAAGGCCGCGCAGCTCCCCACGCACGGGACCAAACCGCCCCCCCCAATTGCTGGACCCCTGCGGCCAAATCCGGGCAGAACCGCACCCGCCGGTCCCGGCGTTCAATCTCTCCCCCAGCACGCGCAGCGCCGAAGATCCCCATCCCGTCTCTGCCGCCAAGAAACTTCACAATCAAGGTCCTCGGCGGTCCCCCATCCCTCCGCGGGCCAACACGATGCGCCCCCTCCAGAACCACCGCCGACCGCAACTCCCCGCCGCCCAGCACCCCCGGAATCCACCCCTCCAGAAAGGAACACACGTCCCGACCCCCTGACTCCTCCGGAAGACCCACCAGCCCCAAACCATTCCGTCTCGACCGAGACCCCAAATCCAAAATACCATCCTCCAGAGATCCACCCTTTCTTTCCAAAGTGCGCACCCCTAACTGAAGACGGGTGACGCCATCCCCAGCACCAGCGAGACGGAGCCCCATCCGCGCCGCCCGCTCCACACAGCCACCCAACCCCCCCCTCACTCCCTCCAACGCTGCCACAATCCCATCAAATCCAGAGGAAAAGTCCGCTCCCACCGAACCCATGGCAGCCATCAGCGCATCCGCGCCATTCCCCGCAGAAATCGCACCGCCGCCAGCCGCCTCCGCCACACATGGAGCCCTGCCCGCCGCGTCACAGACCCGAAAGTCCGCCAACCCGGACCGCCTCGGCGGCTCGCCCCCTCCCCCCCCCCGGCCCCCCAGCCCCAGGCCTCGCCGACACATCCTCGCTCAAATGCTGGGATACGTTCTGTCCCAAATGAGAGAGCCACCTGCCGACTCTTTTCTCCAGGAGCAGAGCAGAGCGAGACACGTCCGCCCCACGTGGCAGCCACAACCGGAAGTCATTCAATGACACTTTGATTTGCTTCCAGCTTGTACATGAGGACCAGAGATCATCATGATGCTGCCATCAATTTTAATGTGTCCAATTGCATGTCCAAACCCACAGACACTGCTGGTGCTCCTGAGTTGGCTTTATTGGAGAGAACAGTTTTTAAGGCTATTCTTCAGTTTACACACCCCAGTAGTCATCGGTGCAGCTTGTCTATCAATTCATTTGATAATATAACTAGCTTCTAGGAATCATTTTAGCCAGGATAGTTCTGTAATCGCAAGCCCAGGTAAATGGGGATGGTTGTGTCAGGAAGGGAATTGGTGTAAAATTCTTGTCAAATCAAATATGCAGACTCTTGATCTGCTGTGGCAACCCCTAATGGGGAGCAGCCAAAAGAGGTTTGCCAGTTCTGCAGGCTCACTGCTAGATGGCCTAATTTAGCTATCACTTTTGGCTTCCCTTGAGAACTCACCCAGACCAAACATTTGTGCTCCCACCTCTTGCTGGATTGTGTTGCTGTACTGGAAACACAATTGTCACTGCTGGGTGTTGCATCATCCATGGTGCAAAATCGCATGAAATGTCAGTGCAGTTATCAAATCTTCCAGGATGAAAGTTGGCTATATTCAGTAATATGAAATGGGAAAGGATTTTTATTAAATTGACTGTTTACGTTTAGCTTCTGGTGGGTGCCATTTTTGGATCTTGCACCGGTCATGTGTGGGGGTTTTGTGTCCCAGTACAAAATGGTCTGGTTTGGGACCACTGCTTTATTTGGGCTCTTATCGTCAACATTGGGCAAATCTTATGGGGTTTGGCAAGTGCAGAAACCAGCTAATGTTAGCCTCATCGGAGATCTCTAAAAGACGGAGGGTGGGGTGAACTGTGGCTCATTTAGGAAAACCTTCAATGTAGCAATCATTGTGAAGAATGCTGTCTAATCTGGGTGGGAAATGGTACTGCAGTAATATAAACCTTTAGGTTTTTTGACCAAAATGTCATTAAGACCTCTGGGACCTGTCAATATGTGAGGTGCTTAATGGTTCCCCTTAAAAGTAACAGGAGTACATATTGCTGCTTTAAAATGACTCTTAAAGCCACAGTAGTAATGTTTCAAGAATCAATGCAGATTTGCTTAAGATTAATCTTTGACTTCTCCAATGTTTTTGCTCGCAGTACTTCGAGCATGTGGAAGAGGCTGAGTGGGCAGTCCAGGTACTGAAGAAGACTGGAAAACCTGTGGCTGCAACCTTGTGTATTGGACCTGAAGGAGACATGAATGGAGTCAGCCCTGGAGACTGTGCTGTCAAACTGGTCCAAGCTGGTATAGAAATTTACCCAACTTTAAAACTGTGGCATTTTAGAAGATGTGGCTGTATGGTTCCACACAGAGATGAGCAGCAGTCTAACAAATGGATGTTTGCAAAAGTTCCTCAACCAGTAGCAGTTGGCTGTGAAATAATGGCCAATAGTGTTGTACATACAGCTGTAGTGGGCACCAGTATGGCTGTTTGCTCCAAAGTGATGGGTGACAAATTCATTTGTAGGTTGGGGTTTTCTGTTAATGTGTGCAATTATGCCTATCATAATTGTCGGTAAATGCAAGATAACTGCACATTTTTAATGCCATTTGGCAGCAGCTTCCAATTCTAATGGTCACATTTGTGGTGTATGCAATGATGGGTCGCTTTCGCAGCATTAATTTCAAACCATCAGCACAAGACGACTGGTTCCAATTACCAACACAATGGTCAGCACATGGGAGCATTTAACGGATGCAGATGGCAACGCCAAACTTGGTGCAGGAGTAGTACATGCATCAATTTGAAGTTGAGGTCACAAGGTTGAAAAGTGTGGATTTCATTATATTGTAGCAGTTTTTGAGGATTATCAAGCCCAATTTAATATGAACGCTAGGAAGTAAAGCCACGGTTTAACATTAAAATTTCTGCTCAACTGCTTAACTTTCCTGTGGCCAGTAGTTTTCCTTAAGCTACTCGCCACAAGTTTAGTTGAAAAGATGCATTTTGTTTCCCATTTACTAGTGTTCTCTAGATCAGTGTTTTTCAACCAGGGTGCCCTGGTATGTTTAAGTTTCTGTGGGAAATGACCTAATTTCACTTATTGGTTTAAAAAAAAAAAAAAATGCAAATCTGTCATGTGTATATAGGTTTTATAAGCACCCATGCACAACAATGGCAATTTTTTTTGACCCGTTAACTAGGGAAATTGGATAACTTCCCACAGAAGCCTAAATGTACCAGGACACCCTGACTGGAAAAACACTACTCTAGACATTGAAAGTTTCTAAAATCTGCAGCATTTTCTTAATTGGACACTCAAGTCATTTCTTTTGCCGATGATTTTCTAACTTATGAAATCTTTAAATTTACAGACTCAAATCTGAGGGGAGGGAAAGTGTAAAATTGTGCAAGTCTCAGATATGCAATGCTGCATATTTAAGTTGATGTATAAGCAATTTTCAAGATTGATTTGTGGCATTTGTACTTTTGTAATGGCCACAAATTGCTCATGATGACTCTTTGACAAAGCCCTTGTTACTTCAGTTCTCTTTTGAGAAGGCTATCAGTTCAAATGGGTCACTGACTGGAAAATGGTGCATTTGTAGGTTTTAACTGTCTGAACGGTGTTGGTCACATAATTATAAAAAAAAATTCAAAACGGTCAATTCTCTTAAACAAACCACACACAGCCTTTATCACCCCCCGAAACGTTTGACTCTTCTAGGTACAGTGTATGCACCAAGCGTTGAAGCCAACTCACTGCCATCCTTGAGACCCACAAACTGCTCTTATTAGCCCACCTAGCTGTCTGTCATGTCGATGGAAGGGGTGCTAAATGTAGCCTATTAGCCCCCCGAGCTAACACTGGTACCAGGAGGCTCACACCAAGCGCAGCTTATTTTCTTCAGATCTCAGTCACGCTAATGGCCATCCCTGTTACCACCTGGGTCACCAATCCAGTTGACAATGTACCCCTCATCACTCGGCCCGTCTCCCAATTTCGCCGTGATTCCACAGCAATTCGCCAGCACTCTTGTGCTGGAGTGACACAAGATCTCCCATCGACTGTGGATCAGTGAACAAGCATAATTCATCCAAGCTAGGAGGCTAAAAGTTAAAGGTTAGAAGCTAGTTGGCTAATGGCTAACTGACATAAGAGGGAGGGTGGAGTTGAATAGGTGAGGAATATTTCTTAGTGATGCACATTAAATCGGAGCATTTCAAGAAATCCAGGCAAATTGCAAAACAAATTTGCTTCAGTAATTTAAAGAAAATGTGAACAAAATGTCAAACATTTTAAGACGTGTGAGCTGTTAAAATGTGGAAAGTGCATCAGTGACCCCCCCTAACATGATAACCTGTGGGATGGGTTCAAAATATTTGATTTTATTGGAATGATAAAATATCTGACAAAATCCTAAAATCTGTCATTTTTTTTAATATAAGATGAGCCTTTATTAGTCCCACAATGGGGAAATTCCAGGATTGCAACAGCACAGGGATAGCAACACTCAGAGCAACAATCAAGAAGACAAGAAAAACATGTATATATAATGGCTTTTCATGTGTGAAACTTGTGAGGCTTACAGGAGGTCTTCGATGTAGATGAACTCTTTCATAGATTTCACTGTGGTTGCTTCACAAGTTGCAGCATAGAGTCTGAGAAATTTTCATGTACAAGGCAAATGGTCATAATGGCAGAATTCCCTGACTGAATCTAGATTAGATTGAAATTGAATCAGAAATGAATTAATTCTGGAAAATATTGACACCCCCCCCCCCCCCCAGCCCTAATGGCCTGGGCATTTTCTAATTTGTAGATGGCCCATAGGACTGGCATCTTACTTGCTGCCTACCTTGAAAATGACTTGACACAAAATTCAGTGTCTGCTGCTCAACTAGCTGGTTTTAGGGATGATTTCATTCTGGCATGTTCCCCCTCAGGGTTGGGCAACACTCTGAAATGCACAAAGACTCAAGATTCTGAATAACTTGCGTGCAAGATGTGGCTTGCACACTTGTCCCTCACTTTTTCATTGTCCTCACATTGCAAATTACACATCTACACTCCTCACAGAAAGCTGGATATTTGGTTTTTGGCTGAAATTTCAGGATGCACATAAAATGCACAAACCTTTACAGGTGAACTTAATTTGACCTAACCTTTTGAATGCACATTTTCCAGCTGTTCAATATTTGAGTACTTTTTTGCATAATTTGCTGTTCTCTAACAAGGTGCTTAACAGCAAAAGTCACAAGTGTTTGACCCATGAATCGATCAATAAATTTTCTGGTTCAATTAGAATTGGCATTTAAATAGTTCTCTTAATCATGCTGTTCACATTTTGACATCATGAGACAAAGACGACACCTAACAATTGATCAACAGTACTTTGCCATTGCGAGGCTTCAAACAGGATGTTCTGAGGGAAGTAGCCACTGAGCTTAGTGCCGCAGTGTCATCAGCAGGTTGCAACAGACTGGAAACATTGCAGAAAGACATAGAAGTGGATGTCCTTTGTTCACAATGAAGCGTCATCAGCGTAGGATTTGGCTAGTGCCCTGTGGAACCAGATGATTGCCACTCAACTCCAGGCACATTTAAGGGAGGTGAGAGGTACCAAAGTGTCACATCGGACCATTCAGAACTGCTTAAATCGGTGCTGTCTGCGTGCTAGACAACCTGCAACAGTACCTGACCACACAATCAGGCACACGTCATTGTCTTGCATGGGCCAGGGAGTGTTCCCACTGGACAAGGGACCAGTGGGCCTCAGTTCTGTTTTTAGTTGAGTCGATTCACATTGAGCAGAAATGATGTTGGAGATGTTGAGGAGAGCTCTATGCAACGGTCGCTTTTGTCACCAGACGAGCCTTTGGTGGTGGTGTTGGTCTGGGCAGGTGTCTAGTCAATACAGAACTGCCCTACACCTTGTGAATGGTACAGTGACAAGCAGGTACTACCTGAATAACATCATTAATCCAGTCATTGTGCCCCTGCATGAACAATACGGGCCTAATTTTATCTTCATGGACGACGATGCTCCAGCTCATCGAGGTCACGTCATTGGGGAATGGCTACTAGAGGCTGGGGGTACCTCAAATGGAGTGACTTGCACTTTCCCCAGACCTGAATCCCATAGAAAACCTATGGGATCAGTTGAGTCACAGAGTAGAGGCTCATAACCCTGTGCCCCACATCCTCAGTGACCTGAGGGCCACCCTTCAAGAAGAGTGGAATGCCATGCCTCAGCAGACAAGAAGTCAACTTGTGAACAGCATGAGATGTTAAGCTGTAATTGATGCTCAAGGGCACATGACAAGTTATTGACACTGACATTTTTTTGTTGTAGTGTAACCACCACTGTTGTTGGCTTGTTTCAATAAATTGAGATGAGGAAATCACCATTGCATGTTTCTAAAATTCCCTACTTTCATGATATTACTGTAGTGGGAACTTAACATTTTTCATAAATTTCGCCTGAAAGCCAAATATCCCTAATTTGATGTGTGTTGTGGTTTTTTTTTTTTAATCTGTGTACACTCTGCAAACTTAGTAAAACTGACAGTTCTTGGTGGTAAACTTAGAAATCTGAATTGTGCAAAACAGATATTTGACTCTTGCAAATGTATTGCACAACAGTCTTTTAGATATATTTATCTTTTGTTCTTATAAAAGACAAAAATAAAATGGAAGGGAGATGTCTTTACCTTAACATGTTTCAACTGTACGCTGCAGCCTTCGTCAGTCTTTTAGATAATGTGGTAAGCAAATGATTACTTGGATTGTTAAACCCAAGTCGCATTAAAGTACACTAGTTAATGGTCAAATAACATGTACATGTGGAAAAACTGGGTCCTTTTTTTTTTTTTTTTTTTTTTTTTAAGGATCTGAAAGGTTTGTTCAATAACGATGCAGCCATTGTCCAGAAACTGCATACAATTCCAGGCTGTTGCTGCTCTGGTCATTTGAGCAAAGTGGCATTGCACCACTGCAATCCACTAGAGCAGCCGACTTTCTAATTCTAGAAATTAGTCATTGTGTGTGTAGGTGTGTTTAATGATAAACTGAGAAACTTTTTCCTCTGCTGTAGGAGCAGACATTGTGGGCATCAACTGTCACTTTGACCCTGAGATCTGCGTGAAGACTGTGAAGCTGATGAAAGAGGGTGTGGAGAAGGCCGGGCTGAAGGCTCACTATATGAGTCAGCCTCTGGCCTTCCACACTCCTGACTGTGGCCGCCAGGGATTCATCGACCTGCCCGAGTTCCCATTCTGTGAGTAAAGCATCTTCAGATTTTGACTTCCAGTTAAAACATTTACTGAAGTGCATCTTGTGAGGATAGATGCTACTCGAGTAACTTTTTTTTAAGCACTACTCCGGTGATTAAAATCATATGGGAACATTCATTTTTACTGGAGTAAAATTTGGAAAAAAAAATTGGACCTGGAAAGTCAAACTTTTGTCTGTCAGGTCTGGAGCCAAGGATCCTGACCAGATGGGACATGCACAAGTACGCCCGAGAGGCATACAATGCTGGCATTCGCTACATCGGTGGCTGCTGTGGGTTTGAGCCATACCACATCCGTGCTCTGGCTGAGGAGCTGGCAGAGGAGCGGGGATTCCAGCCTTCAGGCTCGGAGAAGCACGGCCCCTGGGGTGAAGGCCTGGCGATGCACACGAAGCCTTGGGTCAGAGCTAGGTAATTTTTCCTTTTCTCCTGTTAAAGGAAATATTTGTAGTTTTCAACTGATTGCAACTCTCACCACTGGGTAGTGGCATTTTGCCAAAAATGCATTCCCATTGATGCATGAAAGCATTAGTTAAATTTGAATCTTGCATACAAAATATTGACTACAAATGGCTCTTTTAAAAATGAATTTACACTCCTCCCCCCCCCCCCCCGACTTTTTTGCAGGGCCCGTCGTGACTACTGGGAGAAGCTGAAGCCTGCATCTGGCCGCCCCTACTGCCCCTCCCTGTCCACACCCGATAACTGGGGTGTCACCAAAGGCCATGCAGACCTGGTCCAGCAGAAGCAGGCCACATCCAAGGAGCAGCTGGAGGCCCTCTTCAAGTGTGGCCAGTAAGCTGCCCCTCTGAAGAAGAGAACAAAGGGGGTGGCGTGAGAAGACATACTCACACATTCCCTCAAGTTTACACACCAAAAAGATGTGCAGAAGCTTTTTTTTTTTTTGTAACCATTTTTACTTGGTGAAAGACGGGTATTGTGGGCTGACTGTTTTCATGGTAGCCATTTAGACTTGAGCATCAATGTTTGAGATCTGTAAACTGAGTGACTACACGAGCAGCTGTGAACGCACCAAGCAATGCCTTCAACACTCCAAAGTGCAAGTTATTGTGACGCAATAAATGACCTAGAGCAGCACATGACTGGTTTCTTTGAAGTGATTTTTAATTCAAAAGGTGGCAAGAGATGAATCCTGTATCACTCAATATTTGTAGTTACAAGATTATTTTAAGTGATGTAAATAACATTCACTTAGAGTTATGTAATTGACTTTTCTTTGGATAAAGTTGCCATCTATAGTACTATGCATTTGTCTAAAATTGAGGGTTTTGAATGGTCAGAAACCTCCTTGGTGGAGGTAATATCTGCAGAATAGTTTTTAAATGATTAATGGCTTTTCGAAGTGTCTAAGCTGAAAAGCAGAAACTGTAATGTAAAGTCAGATGTTTGAAGGAAAAACTTTCCTTGAACTGAATTACAAAACTGAGTCCGGGCAGTCTTGTTTTTAACTTTGGTCCAAAGGGAGCTGTGATTTCCTGTGTTCAGTGAGCTGAAGCATTGTCTACATAGTGAATGGAAATATTAGGATATGTGTTTACCCCACTGGCACAGATATTAATAGATGGGAATGACCTCCATCCAGCAAAGTATATTTAACTCAACATGCTTGCATGAGAGTTGCTGCTTGGGGCCATGATCTAAAGGCAGGAAACCCATTTGGGTACACTTTTTCTCTAGTCACATTTTCAAACTGTTTCCAAGTGTCTCCTTTGGATTGAATGAATTTATTTCAGATAGTACAGGTTAAAAGAAACTGAATATAACAAGGTCAAATTAGACAAAGACTCCTCCTACTATACAATTCCACACAAGTTATCCGAAATGGGTGATGGCTGAAGCCGCAGCTTATATTGCTCACCCATATTCCATTCAAGAGAAAGGAAAACAAGATTTCCACTAAGACAGGACTTTTGTCTTCAAATGAAGAAACTTAAAATTAACTACTTTTGCAGAACTTCAGCCAAAAATATTGAACTATAAATTATAAACGGTGATATAAATGCTGCTTGGTCTTTAATTCACTGTAAATGGTATCCGAAATAAACTTGTGCTTTGCAAGTTTAATATGTTTGCATCATGGATTTTGCAAATGCATAGCTGCAAAAACTGACTGAACGCGGAAACACAAGCATCTCAGCTGTAGGACACCAGGGGGACTGAAAGGAGCTCTCTCACTGTCTGCGCAGCTCGCCATCTGACTTCCGGTGTGTGCACGCTGTATGCGTCATGAATTTTCCCACGTGCAGCTGTTTATGCTCTCCTGCACATCTGCAAGAGGAAGAAAGATGAATGGCTGAAAACGCGATGGAAATGAGAGGTATAAAGGAGTGACCGCTAAGGAACAATTTCATATAAAATGAATTACTCGATTTTAATGAAAAAAAGTTATTTGAGTCTCAAAGTGGTGCCTTCATGAGCCACACGGAAAAATTTTTTTTGATTTGATTACAACAAAAAAATGGAAAAAAAAGTTATAAATTAAAACTGCAAATTTATAACGGAGGGTAAAGGAAAATGTTGACTGGCCAGTTTATTACATTTAAGCTGTTCTTATATCTTCATTTTAAGATTCATATATCTATTTTATAATGAAATTTTTATATATGGAGCTTACGTTTTTGAATTATATTGCAGTAAGATTTTAAGTTTTTAATTTTTTAACAGAGGTTGCCCACCCGCGCACTCAGGATGCTGTTAGTTGTTTTTTTACCATGTGACGTGAACGCATCATGGAAGTGGGGTCTGCACCAGTGTAATCCCTCCCGCACGGTCACGCACGCACCTTGTGCTTGTAAACACAAGCTCACACGTGACACCGCGGGCCGTGCTGTGCCGAGCTGAGCCGCGCGGCTGCTCCGTCGGACAAAGAGCCGCACCTCCACGAAGCGAGAGCGCCGCGCAGGTGAGCGGCCAGGTGTCATGGCAACCAGACGTTAAAAGCCGCTGAATGATAAGAAGAAAAAGCCCGATTCTGTCCTCCGGTCGCAACGAGCTCGTTTTGTTTTTTTTTTGTTTTTTTTTTGTTTTTTTCTGCGTGAACTTCTTCACCCGAATCCGACCGCAGGTGGCGGAGTGGCGGGGGGACAGGGACGTTTTCGCCAGCGCTGGGACGCCTTTGTTTCTCTGGCTAATTTAGCTCGTTAGCTCGCTCGCCGTCGCCGCTGTGAAATGTACTTTATTTGTATGAAGGATGTCGCCTGTCGTTAGTTAGCAGTAGCATTTAGCCTCGAAATCCGCTAACCTACGTGTCCGGTTTTACTGTGCTGGATGGGATGTCGTTCACCATGGAGGATAACTTGGAGTCTGGATGGGTCTCCGTCCGACCGAGAGTGTTCGACGAGAAAGAGAGGCACAAATTCGTTTTCATCGTGGCCTGGAACGATGTCGAAGGGAAGTTCGCCATAACCTGCCACAACCGAACCGTGCAGAGGCGGAGTACATTTGTGGACCTCGACTGTGGCGGCGCGGGTCCCCCTTCCCCTGCGGCCGAAAAACAAATGAAAAGTCCCGCTACGGAGAATAAGGACAAAGTGTGCCAGGTCGGGAGAGCGAGACCGCACTCCGTCCCCAAAGGCAGCGCTGATGCTGGGGACAAGGACGCCGCCAAAGCCGGCAGTTCCAAGTCGTCCGAGTGCGCGAGTCACGCTCTCGGGTCCTGGGATGTCGTGACGCCCAAGGGAATGGACGTGGAGATCCTGGACCCCGTTGATGCCCAGCTGTCCCTGTGCGACGGGGGTGACACCGGTGGCCGCGAGGACTTCAGCTGGGCCGGGCTGTTCTCCTTCCAGGACCTGAGGGCGGCCCACCTCCAGCTGTGCGCCGTCAACTCGGACCTGGAGCCGTGCCTGCCGTCGTTCCCGGAGGAGCAGTCCGGCGTGTGGACGGTGCTGTTCGGCTCCTCCGGGATGTCGCAGCGGGACACCGACGCCCTGTGCTACCAGCTACAAGTGTACCTCGGCCATGCCCTGGACACCTGCGGCTGGAAGATCCTGTCACAGGTGCTTTTCTCCGAGAGCGACGACACGGAGGAGTACTACGAGAGCCTGAGCGAGCTGAGGCAGAAGGGCTACGAGGATGCGCTGGAGAGGACCAAGAGACGCATGCAGGAGGTAAAACAACTGGGCGTTCAGGGGGTTAATTATGCTTAACGTGTCAATTAATCCTTAAATCTCCCTTGAGATGAGTCTTGAGAATACCAAAGAAATATGATAAACGTCATAGCTGTGCTTTCTTATATGGCGAAGTCTAAATACATTTTGTAAATTTGTAGGTAATGTTTTTGTATTTTAACACAATAAAAGTAAATGTTTTTTCTCCTTAATTTGTGACTTTTTTTCTTGTAAATTTGTATTTTCTTTTACATTTACAATTTTGCTGGGATCGGCTCCAGCCGCCCCCGCGACCCGAAAAGGATTAAGCGGAAGAAGATGGATGGATGGATGTTTATGTAAATTTGCAGCTTTTTTCATGTAAATTTGTCTTTTTTTTGGTAAAATTTCAGCTTTTTTTCTTTTAAAATTAGTCTTTTTCCTCACACATTTGCGGCTGTTTTCATGTAAATTTGCAAGTTTTGTCATGTAAATTTGTGGCTTTATTTGTGTACATATGCAGCATTTTTCTTGTTGCTTTGTAAAACGTGTTCTTGTCCATCCATCCATCTTCTACCGCTTTTCCGGAGGTCCGGGTCGCGGAGGCAGCAGTTCAAGCAGAGAAGCCCAGACTTCCCTCTCCCCAGCCACCTGCTCCAGCTCTTCAGAGGGGATACCAAGGCGTTCCCAGACTAGCTGGGAGACATAGTCTCTCCACCGAGTCCTGGGTCTGCCCCGGGGTCTCCTCCCAGTGGGACGTGCCTGAAACACCTCAAGTGGGAGGCGTCCAGGAGGCATCCTAATCAGATGCCCATACCACCTCAACTGACTCCTTTCAATGTGGAGGAGCAGCGGTTCTACTCTGAGCCTCTCCCGGATGACTGAGCTCCTCACCCTATCTCTGAGGGTGAGTCCAGCAATCCTACGGAGAAAGCTCATTTCAGCCGCTTGTATCCGCGATCTCGTTCTTTCGGTCATTACCCAAAGCTCGTGACCATAGGTGAGAGTAGGAACGTAGATTGACTGGTAAATCGACAGCTTTGCCTTAGAACTAAGCTCCCTCTTCACCACAACAGACCGGTACAACGTCCGCATCACTGCAGATGCTGCTCCAATCCGTCTGTCAATCTCTCGCTCCATTTTCCCCTCACTCGTGAACAAGACCCCAAGATACTTAAACTCCTCCACTTGGGGCAGGAGCCTGTCCCCAACCCGGAGAGGACAATCCACCTTTTTCCGGCTGAGGACCATGGACTCGGACTTGGAGGTGCTGATTCTCATCCCAGCCGTGTTCTTGTAAATGTAGTTTTTTTTCTCCCCTTGTAAATTCACAACTTTTCTCATGTAAATTTGTAGCTTTTTTTCATTCATCTTCTACTGCTTAATCCTTTTTGGGTCACAGGGTGGAGGGTGGCGCCTATCCCAGCATCTTTAGGCAAGAGGCAGGGCACACCCTGGACAGATCGCCAGTCCACCACAGGGGCGGCACGGAGAGACGGACAGCCATTCACTGTCACATTCACACCTAAGGACAATTTAGAATCCCCAGCTGATGCCAGTTAACCTAGTGTGCATGTCTTTGGTCTGTGGGAGGAAGCTAGAACACCCACGCAGACATGGGAAGAACATGCAAACGCCACACAGAAGGGTCATCGGTGGTCAGGGCTGGGATTGAATCCATGACCTTCTTGCTGTGCTACCTTAGTGCTAACCACTGCTCTACCGAGCTGCCCATAAATTTTCAATTTATTTCAGGCAAATCTGCAACTTTATTCATGTACATTTGCAGATATTTTTCTCACCAATTTGGAAATATTTTTCGTGTTTGACCTTGTGAATTTGCACATTTTTTCTTGTAAATTTGCAACATTTTTCCTCATAACTATGCAATATTTTTTCTTATAAATACTGTATGTAGCCTTTTGTGACTCTTTCCTCTTTTAAATTGAGCGTTCTGGTTGTGGGGTGTGGGCTAGTTTCAGGGTCTTTACATAAATAACTTCATTATCTAGTGGTTACATTGATCCTGGGGGTTATATTTGCAGCAAATTCAGTTCCAGTAAATAATAGGACAAACATAAGTGCAAGACGAGCACATACTTTTTGCCAGTTCACAAAGGCAAAGTCTTAAATTTGATCAAGTGGCCTTAAAATTGGCCATTAAAGTATTAAATTTAGCTTCCTTATAGTTGCAGAAATCCGGATTAAATAAAATTAACATTATATAAAGGTAGGACTCAAAGTTTGTTGTCATTTATGCTGCTGTGTGTATACTAGTCACTGACACACCCTTCATTATCAGCCTTGGATGACAGAGAAATTCAGTTTTTAGGGAGGGATGGAACAATTTTGATAGCATCATTGTGACTCATGGCATGCTCGTCCTCCTCTTCCTTTGTACGCCCCCACTCCCCCTTCTCCATCCTCCCCGATCTGCCATCTGTTGCTGTGCCGGTAATATGAGCCAGCCTGGCCAGACACCACACTCCAGTTGGCTGAATGGGTTGAAGGGAGTTGCATATAAACACAGAGAACAAAAAGAGGTGGCGTTAACATGGAGGGTTGTGTCACCGTAGCTGTCCAGATTATTTCAGTGTTATCACAGACAGCTGCAGGCTTATATTTAGCCCCAGGAACATGCGGAAGCTATTATAAGGTAATTGATTATTCCAGTGTTGTGTTTATAAATTAGAATACGCTTGGACTTCTTCCATTGGTGGATAGTTTGATTAGGAATTTGCACTGCAAACATTGTTGGGTAATCCTAAATATCACAGGTGTCAAAGCCCCGGGGGGCAGATACAGCCCCCCAGTGTGTTTTCTCTTATAAATGTGGATGTTTTTTTCCTCAGTCTCATGAATTTGCAGCTTCTCCCCAATATTGTAAATTTGTGACTTTTTCTGTAAATTTGTACCTTTTCCTCCAAATTTGCAACTTCTCAGCCATCGCTTAAATTTGAAACTTTTTTCCTGTCTCGTGCATCTCCAGCTTTTAAAAGTGGGACTTTTCACTCCCTTGTAAATTTGCCACTTTTCGAAAGTCTCTTCTTTTCTCCTAAATTGCCCCCCCCCCCAGTAAATATGCAACTTTTACTCCCTCTCATAAACTTATGCTTTTTTTCCACCGGGTCTTGTAAGTTTCAACCCCGCCCCCCCCCCCCCCAGAGTCTAATAATTTGTGTCAAAGCTAGTACTCACAAGACACCCCACCTGTCAGTGTGTCTAATAATAGTGACTGAGCTACAGGCCACAGCTGAATTCCACCAGCATTTCCTGGGTGGGTGGAGGGTGGGGGCTGTACTACTGTCAAGCTCTGCCAACAGTCTAAAAAAGAACAAACAACATCCCATTATAATATAACCTGGCTCATCCTTATAAACTAGGGTCCCAAAAGTGACGACAGTCAGCATTCCACAGCAACAATAACAGAAGTAATATTTACGGTATTTTATTGGTTTGCACTTGTTTCCATTTTCCTTGTCACCGAGTTCATTCTTAATAAACCTTGACATGACAGCAGAGTGCTGACCTTGTTCCAGCACTTTATCATGTGTATTACAAAGAATGAGGTCAGACGGTGTCCCATCATTTAGCGATACAGCAATGTTATAACAATGTAAAACTGCAGTAATTAGTAAATAGACATGTTTGTGAGCGATGTTCACATTGGGCATGTGCTAACCTATATATGTACTAATGACTGGCGAAAGACTATTGTTCTGTGTGGTGAAAGCATGAATACTGAGGAGATTCTCAACATGAAAAGAGCCTGTTGCCCACAGCGGTGGCACAATATGTTTTAGTAAAGCTTGGTATCCATTTTCAACATTTGACTACAGACAGCCCCCACCAAAACCATAGCGACGGTAACGCAGTGTAGCTTTGAACCTGCTGAGGTGTGTGATGACTTTCTATGCCTTTCAGCTATTCTGTTCCTAAGTACATGTACATGCGAACTAGATTCATCTTGCTACCTCCCATCAGTATTACATAACACCTCCATAAAACCTTTTCATCACATCAACAGACAGTTCATCCTTTAACTACATAACTTCCAAACACTTAGGTCATAATTGACCTAACATAGAGAAGCTGCAGTAAAGGTTACAGCAGTGCAAACATTTACAAAGTTAGCAGTTAAAAGAAGCCAGATACAGTAAAACAGTGAGACATACACAATAAAATGGCCAGATTCAAAAAATGCATCCATCCATCCATCCAGCCACTGCTTATCTGGGGTCCGGATCACAGAGGCAACAGTGTAAAGGTGGGTTTATGCTCCTTTCTGCTCTGGTGCACTTGCACTTTGGACGAGGCTGGCGCACATGCAGATGTACATATGATTCATTTTTTGCATCTTCTAGGGCAACCGTCCTTTTGAATGAGAGGTTGGACCTTGCGCATGCGTAGTCAACACATATGTACTTCACCATCGCATTTGAATTTAAATTCTTGAGTTTTCTGAGGGCACAATTGATTGTCTGTGTTGTTCCAGTATGTTTTTACCAATCAGTCTAGTGGGCAATGGGTGTGTGTGTGTGTGTGGGGGGGGCATTTCAAAGACAGACCCATCATTCCTTCATTTGTCAGCCTAAATTAAATTAGATGGAAATTTGATGATCTCTTGATTTTGTGGCAGCTTGGGGTAGCTTGGTGGTGCAGTGGTTAGCACTGTGTTAGTATAGCAAGAAGGTCGTGGGTTCGAGCTCACACCCTGGCCATCGGTGACCCTTCTGTGTGGAGTTTGCACGTTCTCCCCATGTCTGCATGGGTTTTCACTGGGTACTCTGGTTTCCTCCCACAGGCCAGAAACATGCAAGTTAGATTAATTGGTATCAACTGGGGATTGTCCTTAGGTATGAATGCAAGAGTGAATGGGTGTCTGTCTCTCTGTGTTGACCTTGCGATGGACTGGTGATCAGTCCAGGGTGTACACTGCCTCGCCCAAGGATGCTGGGAATAGGCTCCAGCAACCTGAAAAGAATTCAGTGGTTGAAGATGAATGAATGAATGAGTTTGTGGTGGTAAGTGTCAACTCATCTTTAGGTTATGAGCCGTTACTTAAATAAACTTGCTTGCATTGTTTGTGCCTGTTCACAGTGGCCATTTTCACAGATTATTTACAAGCCATAACAACCTGTTCTGGTCGTTTGGGTTGTGTCACAGGGCTAATGACCAAGAATCACTTCTAGCCTTGTAATAACTCCCCTTGGAATGAAATCTCAATTTGTAGACCTCATTTTTAAAACTAGAACAAATATGCAAAAGGATTACCTTGTGATAAGAAAATGTGTGGATGTATGCCATTCATCTGTTAATCAGTGACCAGTGACATGTACCTTGTTTTTTTCCTTAGCTTTTTCCTGTTTTGAAACAATATCAAACTAACAGCTTGCCACACTTATTTTCCACATTAATGATAGCTATTTAGTAGCTTTGCCGGGCTCCTTGTTTTTGTTGGTAATGTAATTCATGTGATTTTAAACATGTATTACATTACATTATTACATCATCCCAAAAATTGATGAAACGCTATTTGAGATTGCATGATTAAATCAGAAAAGTGTATCAAATGTAAGAACACAATAAGTACACAATGTATACATCTGTGAAATTCTCTTAAATTCTTAAAAGGAACTCTGATTATATTGGCATGTTAGCTCTATTTGCTTTATTTTTATGTTACTAACATAACTATAATATATTTTTTTTGAAAATAATTCCCAGTTTTATATATTTTTAAAAAACTTTATTATGATGTAAATCGCCATTATTGTTTACGTCGCAATGCATTCTGGGTAGTGACGTAGAAGGGTTGCAGCCATTTTTTCTGTCTTATACAAGCCAAGAAGCGAAGCTACGAACTACTGCCATTTGTCAGTGAAAATGCCACATTGCGCGGCTTTTGGATGTAATTTCCAATCAAAGGGAAATAAAGAGAGCGGGGTGAGCCTCCATAGCTTTCCTAAAGAGGGAAAGTGGAGGAAAAAGTGGGGCGGCAGCGGCTCAGCAGGTAGAGCAGGTCGTCTAATAACCCGATGGTTGGCGGTTCGCATCACGCTCTCCCCAGATATCCTGCCGTTGTGTCCCTGGGCAAGACACTTCACCCGCATTGCCTCCAGTGCCCATAACACTGGGTATGAATGTGTAAAAATGTTTAAATGCTCGGTGGTGGCCGGACAGGCTGTTGGCGCGGATTGGCAGCCACATTTCCCTCACTCTGAGTGTCTGTGATCACGCGCATGCCTGATAAAGCTGATATATATATTAATCACGCTGTAATAAAGCACAATATCGCTCTTTGCGCACCAGTGTGGCGGATGAAATAAGGGAACCCAGTGTGGAGGCACGGAATAATAGCAGGCAGGACACGCAAACTGAAGTTTAAAAGGGTGTTTATTTCATCCTCCAGCACGAAGCTCACTCCAGCGTTATGGAGCGAGCCCTTTTTTTTTAAAAAAAATTACTTATTTTGTACTAACCACAGTGCGCAGTGGTTAGCACTGTGGCAGCACAGTTTACCCTCAGCCGGGGGATCGCGGAGATCGTGGGTTCGATCCCTGCCCCTGGCCAACAGTGATCTGTGTGGAGTTTGCATGTTCTCCCCGTGTTTGCGTGGGTTTACTCCGGGATTTCTCCGGTTTCCTCCCACATGTCAAAAACATGCAGGTTAGGGAGTTAAGCGGCGCTTGCGCACGCAGCAACTGGCAGCTGGTGGCTTGTCACCAGACTGCAAAACAAATCTACCTATGGGTACAAAATAAGTAATAAAAAAAAAAAAGGGCTCTCTCCACAGCGCTGGAGTGAGCTTCGTGCTGGAGGATGAAATAAACACCCTTTTAAACTTCAGTTCGCGTGTCCTGCCTGCACTTATTCCGTGCCTCAACACTGGGTTCCCTTATTTCATCCGCCACACTGGTGCGCAAAGAGCGATATTGTGCTTTATTACAGCGTGATTAATATATATATCAGCTTTATCAGGTGCGTGGACGTGAGTGAGTGATGGCATTTGCGCAGCCGAGGCGCGCCTCCCCCCCCTCCCCGGTGTGTGTGGCGAACGGTGTGTGATTTGGTGCAGATAAGTAGAAAGAGCGAGTCGACCGGAGCAGGTAGAATTTGTTGCTGACAACAGTGCGGTATATAAATAAAGCCCCAACGCTTCAGCAAAACAGCCTGTGCTTCTGTGTACCACAAGAGTGAGGTTTACTCGGGAATTGACCGCGGAGGAAGATGCATCTCCCCTGCGTCCCAAAACCACAGTTAGGAGACGAAAGGCAGGAACGGTCAACACAAGCGTGCGATCACAGACATGTCTCATGCGCGCGCTTTGAGCGATATTGTGCTATTATCACAGCGTGATTAATACATATGTCAGTTTTATCAGGCATACGCTACAGCGCGTGATCACAGACAGAGTGAGGGAAATGTGGCTGCCAATCCGCGCCAACAGCCTCTCCGGCCACCACCAAGCATTTAAACATTTTTACACATTCATACCCAGTGTTATGGGCACTGGAGGCAATGCGGGTGAAGTGTCTTGCCCAGGGACACAACGGCAGGATATCTGGGGAGAGCGTGATGCGAACCGCCAACCATGGGGTTATTAGACGACCTGCTCTACCTGCTGAGCCGCTGCCGCCCCACTTTTTCCTCCACTTTCCCTCTTTAGGAAAGCTATGGAGGCTCACCCCACTCTCTTTATTTCCCTTTGATTGGAAATTACATCCAAAAGCCGCGCAATGTGGCATTTTCACTGACAAATGGCAGTAGTTCGTAGCTTCGCTTCTTGGCTTGTATAAGACAGAAAAAACGGCTGCAACCCTTCTACGTCACTACCCAGAATGCATTGCGACGTAAACAAAAATCGTAATAAAGTTTCTTAAAAATATATAAAACTGGGAATTATTTTCAAAAAAATTATATTATAGTTATGTTACTAACATCAAAATAAAGCATATAGAGCTAACATGCCAATATAATCAGAGTTCCTTTTAATACCTAAATGCCTGAGAAGATAAAGATAACTAGCAGATATTTAAACTTATGAAGGTGGAAACTGAGAATTTAGGTATATTTATGTCATGTGACTTCCTATAGTTGCAGTATTTTTCTGCTTCCTTAGTTTGTGACATCTTCAGCTTCGCATTACAGGTACATCTCAAAAAATTAGAATATCATGAAAAAGTTCAATATTTTTTTGTCACTCATTTCAGAAAGTGCAACCCATATATTATATAGATTCATTACATAGAGAGTGAAATATTTCAAGTGTTTATTTACTTTAATTTTGATGATTATGGCTTACAGCCCATGAAAACCCCAAATTCAGTTTCTCAAAAAATTAGAATATTACATAAAACTGTGTTTCCGACACGATCATCAGTAGCACGGGGGCCCCCCAGGGAACGGTGCTGGCTCCCTTCCTGTTCACTCTTTATACTGCGGACTTCTCACACAACACAACACATTGCCATCTACAGAAGTTCTCTGATGACTCTGCGATCGTTGGTCTCATCTCCAACGGAGATGAAGCTGAGTACAGAGGGCTTATCCAGGACTTCGTGGACTGGTGCCATCGGAACTGCCTCCAGATCAACGCGAGGAAAACTAAGGAGCTGGTGGTGGACTGCCGCAGGCATGGGCAGCCCCTCACAGCACCAGTAAATATACAGGAAACAGACATCGAGATGGTGACATCCTATAAGTACCTGGGTATTCATCTGAACAATAAACTAGACTGGTCACACAATACTGACGCACTCTACAAGAAGGGACAGCGCAGGCTGTTCCTGCTGAGGAGACTCAGGTCTTTTGGTGTACAAGGGGCGCTGCTGAAGTCATTCTATGACACGGTGGTGGCATCAGCCATCACTTTTGGAGTGGTCTGCTGGGGCAGTGGCATTACTGCAGCCGATAGGAAGAGACTGAACAAACTGATTAAGAAAGCTAGCTCTGTCCTGGGGCAGCGCCTTGATCCGATGGAGGAGATGGGAGAGAGAAGGACGGTGGCTAAACTGTCATCTCTGCTGGAGTCCGAGTTCCACCCTATGCAGGACATACTGGATGCACTGAGGAGCTCATTTAGCAGCAGACTACATCATCCCAGGTGCACAACCGAGAGGTTTCGTAGGTCCTTCCTACCAACGGCTGTCAGACTGTACAACCTAAGCAGGGCTGCTCGCAGAGATAGCAAAAAGACGTAACAAACTAATAGTTTTTGAATGCAAAAGATGCAATAGACTTACACAATGGTCCTCTCCGGCATACAACTAGGAAAATACCGGTCGCTATGGAGGGTGAGAATATGTATGGGCACATAATCATACCATGTAGGATAACTAAATAGACGGTTATGCTGTTTCATCCCACCTAGCAACAATGCTCTGCACTGTGTGTGTTTATATATTTACATATTTATTCCATCTAGCTACAATGCTCAGCACTGGGTGTGTTTATATTTATATATCTATATATTTATTCCATCTAGCTACAATGCTCCGCACTGTGTTTTTATATATCTACATATTATTCCATCTAGCTACATTGCTCCGCACTGTGTGTGTTTATATACTTGCATATTTATTCCACCTAGCTGCAATGCTCCGTACTGTGGGTGTTTATATATTTACATATTTATTCCATCTAGCTACAATGCTCTGCACTGTGTGTTCATATATTCATATATTTATTCCATCCAGCTACAATGCTCTGCACTGTGTGTCTGTGTGTGTGTGTGTATATATATATTTTATAGTAATATGTACATATGTATATTAGCTGCTCTTGCTTGCTTGGTTTTTTTTTCTTGCCTTCTGATTGTTGCTCTGAGTGTTGCTATCCCTGTGCTGTTGCAATCCTGGAATTTCCCCGTTGTGGGACTAATAAAGGCTTATCTTATCTTATCTTATCTTAAAATTAATTTTAAAAAATAGTTTTTTAATTGAAATGTTGTCCGACTGAAAAGTATGTCCATGTAGACACTCAGTACTTGGTCGGGTCTCCTTTTGGATTAATTACTGTATCAATGTGGCGTGGCATGGAGGTGATCAGCCTGTGGCACTGCTGAGGTGTTATGAAGGTCTAGGTTGCTTTGATAGTGACCTTCAGCTCGTCTGCATTGTTGGGTCTGGTGTCTCTCATCTTCCTCTTGACAATCCTCCATAGATTCTCTATGGGGTTTAGGTCCGGAGAGTTTGCTGGCCAGTCAAACACAGTGATGCCATGGTCGTTAACCACTTGCACTCCGTTGTTCCGCGGGCGGGCAAGTCTCTGCGTCCTAGGACGCATGAGGGCGCACAAGAGCGCCCTCGTGCGCGCTTGGACGCATGACGCATGATGGTGGTGATGGTGATGTAGTGGCGTCCAAGCGCCACTCAAAAAAAAACTGCAGAGACAGCCGCGAACAGATTAGTTCATCTGATTGACCTCTCATTCGACTAATAAGAGCCTTGAATTGGGTTTCTGAAACCTTGAAGAGCCAATGAATGAAAATCTAGGAAGGAGGACCCGCCTACTGTGAACGCAGGAGCCAGTTGAAGCACAGAAATTCAGGCTGGGTGAAGAGAGATTTACTGTTGCAACAGATGAAAACAAAGGACGCTGGACGAATCTACGACAGACCCAGCAGCATGGAGACCACCCACAAGTGGGACCTGCACTCATTCCAGCAGAATAGACGTTTAGGATTCTCTTCCGTCATCATAGACCAACGACAAAGGTTGTAAATCATTCACCAAAACCACAATAATGGAATTATGTTTTGATCGGGATCCACGAGCCGAGCAGCATCACGTTCGTCTTACAATAGGGAAGAGAAGTTCGCCACGACTCTGCTGCTGTGAAGAGGTAAGGTGTTATAAGCTAAATTATTATTTCTCCCTGAAAACTGTAATCCAAAAATGACTTTTGACCAATCGGTAAATTACAACTGTACTGCGCACGAAGTACGAAGTGCGTGCGCCGCGATAAACGGTTCATTTGCCGTGTTCGGACCGTGACCCCCCCCCCCCCCCGCTGCAGAAGAGGAGCGGGGGGGGGGCGTTCACGGTCCAAACGCCCCCGGTCCGCGGGGGGAAGCGTATGAGTCTATTCCTTCATGTAGCGATGGCTGTCTTCTGCAGCGAGGGGGGGGGCACACACAGTAGCGAGGGGGGGGGGACAACCCCACACACACACACACAGTAGCGAGGGGGGGGGGGGCGCTGTGAAAACATGCAAGGAGTGTAATCCATCATGTGGCGAGGGCCGAACTCCCGTCTTTTTTAGCAGGGGGGGGACAACCCCCCCCCACACACACACACACAGACACAGCCCTGAATGTGACCTTTCATTAGAGCCCAAAATGAAGATTCTACATTGAATTATTCAAAAGTTACAGATGTTTTTCCAAACTGTGCCATTTGGCACAATTTGGCACAGTTCCAAAACGCCTGGGAACTACCTGAGAACAAAGCTGTGTAAAATATTCATTTTTTGTGGTATTGTTACCAAATTTGGATCTCAGCTGGATAACACTTGGTTCTACATTTCTGTTGCATTTTCCAGCCGAATCGGACAGGTGTGTGTTATTTGCAAGCATTTGTATCCAAAAAAACAGTGTCCAAATTTTTTTTCTTCAAGTTCAGTATGTTTAGATGACTGTAACTCAGTGGCCGGAGCACGTAGAGAGATTATGTTTTTTTTGCCAAAAAATTCAAAGTGTTTTCTTTTAAATGAGACCAACCCCATGAAGATGCTGCAAAGGGTTGAAGAACAGCTTTCAATTTAGTTTGGGCACGTTATTTTTTGGCATTTTTAGGAAAATTGCCCGGAGTGCAAGTGGTTAAACCAGGTTTTGATATTTTTGGCAGTGTGTGTCTGTGTGTGTGTGTGTGTGGGGGGGGGGGGGGGTGCCAAGTCCTGCTGGAAAATGAAATCAGCTTTTCCATAAAGCTTGTCAGCAGAGGGATGCATGAAGTGCTCTTAAATTTCCTGGTAGACGACTGCGTTGACTTTGGTCTTGATGAAACACAGTGAACCAACACTGGCAGATGAAGTCTGTTCAGATAAAAGTAAATTTTGCATTTCATGTGGAAATCAAAGTCCCAGAGTCTGGAGAAAGAGTGGAGAGGCACAGAATCTAAGTTGTTTGAGGTTTAGTGTGAAGTTTCCACAGTCAGTGATGATTTGAGTAAAGATGTCATTTACTGGTGTTGGTCCACTGTGTTTTATCAAGACCAAAGTCAGCGCAGTCGTCTACCAGGAAATTTTAGAGCACTTCATGCTTCCCTCTGCTGACAAGCTTTATGGAGAAGCTGATTTCATTTTCCAGCAGGATTCCCCCCCACACACACACACACACACTGTCAAAAGTATCAAAACCTGGTTTAATGACCATGGCATCACTGTGTTTGATTGGCCAGCAAACTCTCCTGTCCTAAACCCCATAGAGAATCTATGCAGTATTGTCAAGTGGAAGATGAGACACCAGACCCAACAATGCAGACGAGCTGAAGGTCACTATCAAAGCAACCTGGACCTTCATAACACCTCAGCAGTGCCACAGGCTGATCACTTACATGCCACGCCACATTGATACAGTAATTAATCCAAAAGGAGCCCTGACCAAGTATTGAGTGTGTACATGGACATACTTTTCAGTCAGCCAACATTTCCATTGAAAAGCTATTTTTTTAAATTAATTTTATGTAATATTCTAATTTTTTTGAGAAACTGAATTTGGGGTTTTAATGGGCTGTAAGCCATAATCATCAAAATTAAAATAAATAAACGCTTGAAATATTTCACTCTCTGTGTAATGAATCTACTGTATATAATACTGTATATGGGTTTCACTTTCTGAAATGAGTGACAAAAAATATCAAACTTTTTCATGATATTCTAATTTTTTGAGATGGACCTGTGGGTCTGTGATCAACCACAGAAAATCTTGATTGACTGTAATCCTATCTACAACCAATGGAAGGGAGTGGGAGTTGGAAATTAAAAAATGCCAGTCTGTTTAGTAGACTCTTCCTGCTTCCATTTTAGCGTAAATGATTAATCATTGGACACATGAAACTAACATATTTATTTCTTTTGCTCTTGTAGCTTCAAGCTAGCATCATAGAAACAAGCATTTTTTCCAATTTGATGAGAGGAGGATTCACATTGAGTTTAGCCTGAGAGTTTCTGCTTAACCAGAGAAGCGGTAGCTATATTTTGTGACATTTAACATTAATATTACACAAAACATAATCAAATCTGCCAATTCCCATTCGTAAGTCCAACAATTAAAAGTTGTACGAACATCCAGACAGAGAAATTAGCTTCAAATACTTTTTAATCATTTGTTTTAGCAAATAACTGCAGTCAGACAAGCAACCATGTGAAATCTGTTTAGAGCAAAACCAACAGTTCAGTGGATTTAACTTAAAACACAATTGTGTGTTTGGTTCATAGCTGTGAAAATGCAGGAGTATGTTTCATGTGTATATATGTACTTATGTATGTGCCTATGATCTGTGTTTGTTATGGTGACTATGTGTTAGGTGTGCTACATGAGTGTAGCTGTTTATACTCAGTTTTTTTTTACATGAAAGATGACTCACATCATCATATGTGGGGTAATTTTAATGACTAGTGATTTTTTTTAGCTATGCTAACACTGATGTTAACACTCAACCCAGTTTTACTATTGCCATGTACTGTACGTTCATGTTTAACTTGAAACAATTTAGAATCATTAAATAACCCAGTAAACAAGCCTTTGGACTGTTGGAGGAAACTGGAGCAGACGGAGAACATGCAACATGGTGATGGACATTGTTCTGTCCAACCATTCTTGTGTTTTCTTTGAGAGTGCTATTAATGTCAACAGAAATATCCAGACAGAGGTCATCAAAAAACGGTACATCAGTGATAATACCAGTGAAACATTCATCCAAGCCCCCCACCCCCACCCCCTCGGCTTTTCACCTTCAGTAAATGAGCTTGTGGAAAATTTCAATGGTAAAATTACAAATATTATCAATGCCATTGCTCCCATCAAGGTGAAGGTGGTCACTATTAAAAAGAAACCTCCATGGAGAAATGCCAAACTAGTAAGAGCTGAAAAAAGAGAGGGTCGAAAAGCTGAACACAGGTGGTGAAAAACTAAATTACAGGTTCATTATGAAATCTATAATGAGAGACTGAGCATTTATAATTTGGAGCTGAGAAATGTAAGGCAAGCGTATTTTTCTGACATCATTGCTAAAATCAACAATAATGCACACATCTTGTTCACTACTGTTGACAGGCTAACAAATCCCCCTGTGTCAGTAGCTCCTGAACTTCCATCCAATCGTGCCTGCAATGACTTTGCCTCTTTCTTTACCGACAAAATTCAGAAAATTAGACGGTCAGTTAGTGCTCCTATGCCAGGTGCTGGACTTGTGCTTCCTCTGTGTCCACGTAGAGAAGATGTAAACACCATGACAAATTTTTTTCCTATCAATCATAAAATCTTGATTGACATCATACACCACCTGAAATCCACTACCTGCTGCCTTGATACCCTCCCAACAGGTTTTTTTTTTTTTAAAAAAAAAACCAAAACAACATTTCATGTTGTATGGCCTCAGATCTACTACAGATCATAAATATGTCTCTGCATTCAGGTGTTTTCCCTCAGTGCTTAAAAACAGCTGTTATCAAGCCACTTCTAAAAAAGAGCAACCTAGACACCTCACTCATGAACAGCTATAGGCCCATATCAAACCTCCCCTTTCTTAGCAAATTAATAGAAAAAGCTGTTTTTCAACAATTGTACAACTTCCTGACATTAAAGGACCTATATCATGCTATTTTAAGCCTTTCAGAGTAAACTATATGCATGTATGTGATAGTATATTACCTTTGGTACACTGGGGAATGAATTTGTTTTGAAATATGAGTTATTTTTGCGAGCCCGGAAGTAAGATGCCTCGATCTCTGAGGCTCTGCCTCTCCTTCTTGTGGCTGCCGCCCATTTCATGACGTAACCCCTGAGCCGGCTGCTGCAGCATGTCGCTGGGTTCCGCCCACGAAAACAACATCTACAGTAAACTTTAGAAAAGATGGATGAGCATGTTGAACTCTTTAGCCTCCTGTTATTATTTTAGCCTATAATATTATTCTTATGTAGTGTATGGTTAATCACGTTTACGTAATATTATGATTTTAGCCTCTGCATTCTGGTCTATTTTGACCATTTCTGACGAGTAGGCTCTTCTTTAGGAATGCTGAACAAACTCCTAAATCTCTCACAGCCAAAGACACATTTACGCCACTTAGAAGGCATTGTCTTACGTAAAAAAGCAAACAGTTGTTGTCACTGAGCAGATTAGGTGCGAGAGGAACTACTTATTCACAGCGTCAATGCTAAAGTGAAAGAGTTTTGCCAATCACCGCTCCGTTTGCTGCGCGGAGAAAGTGGGTGTGTGCGTTAGCCTGGGGGCAGTGCTGGCAGCACAGGCACTTCCTGGAGTGGGCGGCTCACCCACGTTCATACGTATGAACGTGGGAACCCAGTCATTATCAGGGACAGGGCGGAGCAGCAGCTCAGAGAGCAGGGTTGAGGAGGAATACTCAGAGATGCGTGAATGGAGCAAAATACCACTTGGGGGGGTTTTTGGTGAGGAATTAACATTATAACATGCTTAAAAGCTCAAAAAAGTCGATTTTGCATGATATAGGCCCTTTAAATAACTGTTTTGATGTCTTTCAGTCAGGTTTTCGGCCACACCACAGCACTGAGACAGCTCTAGTTAAGGCCCTTAATGACATCCACTCCAATACAGATAATGGCAAAATTTCAGTCTTGGTTCTACAGGACCTCAGTGCTGCATTCAGCACGGTCGACCATAACATCTTACTAGACCGGCTAAAAAACTGGGTGGGACTTTCTGGTACAGCACTTAGCTGGTTTGAGTTCTATTTAAAAGACAGGGACTATTTTACGTCAGTAGGTAACTACAAATCCAAACAACAAAAATAACCTGTGGAGTTCCCCAAGGTTCCATTTTGGGACCTTTGCTTTTCAACATCTATATGCTCCCACTAGCTCAAATCATAAAAAACAACAAAATATGTTACCATAATTATGCAGACGATACAAAAATCTACATAACCGTCTCACCAGGAGACTAGGGTCCAATTTAAAACCCTGATCAAATGCACTGGTCAAATTATAGAGTGGATGTGCCAGAACTTTCTTCAGTTAAACAAAGACAAAACCGAAATAATAGTTTTTGGAGCCAAAGAAGAAAGACTCAAAGTTAATACTCAGCTGCAATCAATGATGCTAAAAACCAACAGCCAAGCCAGACATCTGGGTGTGGTTCTGGACAATTTTAATTGTCACATTAAGACAGTAGTGAAGTCAGCCTTTTGTAACTTAAAGAACATAGCGAGGATTAGAGGTCTGATGTCTCAGCAGGTTCTAGAAAAACTTGTCCATGCATTTATCGTCAGTGAACTGGACTACTGTAATGCTGTCCTCACAGGTCTCCCTAAAAAGTCCATCAGACAGCTGCACTTGGTTCAGAATGCTGCAGCTTGAGTCCTCACTAAGACCAAGAAAGTAGATCATATGACTCCAGTTCTCAAATCTTTACACTGGCTTCCTGTCTGTCAAAGAATAGACTTCAAAATACTGCTGTTGGTTTATAAAGCTGTGAATGGTTTAGGGCCAAAATACATTTCAGATCTGCTGGTCCATTATGAACCAGCCAGAGCCCTCAGATAATCAGGGTCAGGCCTACTATCTATGCCCAGAGTTAGAACCAATCATGGCGAGGCAGCGTTTAGTTTTTATGCCTCTCACATATGGAACAAACTCCCAGAAAGCATCGGGACTGCTGAAACTCTTAGCTGCTTTAAATCCAGGTTAAAAACTCTCCTATTTGCCATGGCCTTTCAGTAGAACAATTGTTAATCTCCTACAGTGCACTGTAAATTTTTATTTCTGTCATATTCTGTTTTAGCCCGCTTTTGTTTTTCTTTAATTTACTTCTGAGTGTGCTTTTTAATTCTTATGTATTCCTTTTGTAACTTGCTCTAATGCTATAATGTTTTTATGTAAAGCACTTTGAATGGTCTTGTACACAAAATGTGCTATACAAATAAACTTGCCTTGCCTAAAAAAACACAGCCATGTATACTGTTAACATAGTAAAATACTCCCTTTACAGTTTTTCATGTGCAGCCCTTTGGGGCGGATAGAAGGACTCATGTGCAGGGCGATCATTTCACATAATTTATTATAGAACACAAAATAAACGAGTTACTGTAGTGTGGAGAGTGGTGATGAATAACGGAGAACGCTGTACTGAGGGTGTGGCGTGAGCAGTAGATATAAGGCAAGGGCTGATTAAGAAGATGAGGAACAGCCGTGAATGATTAACAGTAAAGAACCAATAAACAAAGGAGCAGAATAAACTCAGAGCACTGTCACAAAATAAACACAACAGGAAGAGCAGGACAGGATAATGGCAATAATAATAATCCAAAGGATAACATAACTAAGAGTGGATATAAGTGAGGTGAGAATGAGAATACTAGTGATGATGATAATCATAATAATGAGTCCAACCAAGAATATAAAGCATAGGCAGGGATAATGATAACAGTAATGATAATTATAAGTCCAAAAAGAGAACATAAAACATGGACAGGGTCTAAGCCTGTCCAGACCATGACAGTACCTCCCCTTTAAGGGTCAAATGCCAGACGACCCTAGAAGAGAGAGAAAAAAGGGGAAAAAAGGAGGGGGTGGGTCATGGAGGGGGGCTAGAGCATAGCTAACCTCACCATGAACCTCCCAACCAGAGAAGGAAGGGGATAAAGGAGGAAAGAGAGCAGACGCCCAAAGAGAGCAGACGCTTTTTCCTTCTCTCCAGCTCTGACTTTTTATCTCCTTCCTCCCCTAACTGACTGGATCCCAGCTTGCTATCGTCTGTCTGCGTGTCTCTACTGCTGATTATCGAATGAAATTATGGATTTAATAAGCTGGGCTTTGAACGCAATTGACACTATTTTTTCAACGAGGAAAAGTGCCCCGGGGGAGGTAGTTTGTCCCGCAGGAACTGCGGCTGCGGGCTATTTGAGGGACACAAGTAATTGGAAACTCTTGTGCCTGTCTGATCTTTCTATCGAAGATGTCGAAGATTTGTACGTCTTCGTAGCAATGGTCATCGGGATCGTTCTGATTGGATCTGGGATTGTCCTGGTGTACCGTAAATTGATGAAGATGGACGTAGCCTATCAAAATGCTGGCCAGGCGAGGCTTAACCATCAAATTGAACAAATGGAGAGGACTCTGACAGCGGCTAATGGAGAACTGTCTAGGAAAATGGATTACATCATGATCACGCTGAGAGCCGTCCATGAAGAATTCAACGTCCAGCACTGAAGGATTAAAGTACTGAATCTGTAAGAGAATATAAAGTCTTTTTCTCTGGGATCAGTACTATTCGACTAATCTGACCCCCTCACACAAGTCCTCCAGATTATCTGCAGTTTTTTGTTTCCAAAACATTTGAGCTGCATTGACTCTACGGACAGCCAGCTGCCTGGCTCAAGGACAAATGCCAGCCTCTAAGACAAAACATCTCCTGCCGAAGAGACTTTGTTGTTCTTAACTGATACAATCACCTACACTCAACACTACACCCACACTGACTCAAATAAACTGATGAAAAGATCATTCACTCACTGCTCCCTTTGTGTCTTTGTGTACATTCTTGTCTGCTAATTGTGCATTGAGGGCTTTTTTTCTTGTAATCATAATATTGATCATATATGACCGGTATTCTGACAATCAATGGTTTTTTGCTCTTTCCTATTGTGTTATCCTTTTCTTCCCTATGCATCCTGTACCCATCTGATGACAGGCGCGTTTTCGACGCTGCCGCGTCACCGGAAATGCAGGTCGTTTTCTGTGTCAAGTCAAATCCCTCGTATGTTATCAGTTGTTTACTGTTAATGTGCTTGGCAATAAATCCTTTCTGAGTTCTGAGTTCTGAAGAAGAGAGTACACGGAGGTGGGCGCGAACGCAGCCCATCTCAACATGAACCTCCCAACCCTGAGTGAAACAGGGATGGGGGTGGGGGGAGGCCACAGAGGTGGGTGGGAATGCAGCCCATCTCAACGTTAACCTCCCAAACACGAGTGAAAGAGGGATGGAGGGAGGAGAGAGGACATGGAGGGGGGGTGGGAATGCAGCCCATCTCAACGTGAGCCTCCCAACCCGAGAAGAAGAGGGATAAAGGAGGGGGAAGAGTGGACACAGAGGTGGGTTGGAACGCAGCCCATCTCAACATAAACCTCCCAATCCCGAATAAGAGAAGGATAAGGGAGGGAGGAGAGAGGACATGGAGGTGGGTTGGAACGCAGCCCATCTCAATGTGCACCTCCTGACCATGGAAGGAAAGGGGAGGGTACGGAGGTGGGCTGGGGTTCAGCCCATCTCAAGGTGAACCTCACAACCCTGAGTGGGAAGGGGGCTCAGGGAGGGGCACAACAAAAATACCCCCCCCCCCCAAAAAAAGTAAGAACAACTAAAGTGAAAAACAACAAAACACCACAAAACAATTATGTAACTTTTTTCCTTCTTTCTTTCTTTTTACGTTTGTCTTTCCCAAATAGTACACAGTCCCTAGGGTGGGAGGGGGCAGGAGAGTTGGTTGGGTGACTGACCCCAGTATGTGGACCATTCAACGAAAGGGAACAGTCTTTCGGGTTGTCTGCCAAAGTCCATGGGCAACCTGGTGAAGGGAGGCAGTCTGTCGGGTGGCCTGCCAAAGTCCATAGACCACCCGGTGAATGAGGACAGTTTGTCTGGTGGTCGTCTAAGGTCCGTGGACCACCAGATTGAGAAATGCTGGTCAGGTGGCCAACCAAGGTCCCAAGCTGACCTGGCCACCACAGTGGCTACCCCAGGAAGCTGATCAGGTGGCATCTCGGTGGTAGGAGTGTCAGTGCTGTCCTCCTGGGGTGCAGATCGTAGGGTGTGTACCTCCTTTGGTGATGTGGATGATGAAAGTTGGGCCCCTGGAGCACAGGAGGTGATGATTGGACCCCCTGAGCACAGGAGGCAATGGTGAGATGCAGTTCTCCAGCAGCTTCAACCTCAATGTAGCCACCTCAGACGAAAGAGGAGAACAGGAGGTTGGTGAGATATCACAATCATTAGCAGCAGAGACTGATGGGGAGGGCCCAGAAGTGGGTGGGATCTGCACTTGGGTTCCCCCACCAGGAGCAAGGCAAGTCCTTTCTAAAATTGATGTTGGAAATAAGGGAAAGGTTACTTGCCTTGACTCCTGGTCTCCTGTTGCCGGGGTGATGACCTCTGAATGAAATGATGACTGGGGTGTACTGATTTCTGCATGAAACAGTGACTGGGGCATACTGACCTCAGGATGAGATGGTGACTGGGGCTGAAGAGCATCTGGCCCAGATGCCCAAGAATCCCTCTCTAACGCAGCCACTTCGGACGGGAGGGGGGGATGGAGGGGTTAATTTAACACCACCCATATGCACAGTAATTGAGACAGGCAGCAAGGGGTCAGCAACCCGTGGGTGCCTGGGCTGACACCCCTGCCTGAAGCAAGGCAAGATGTACAAATTGATGGAATAATGATTTGTAACAATACTTGCCTTATTCCCTCCTGCTCAGATGCTGGTAAAACCCCAGGTTGTGCTGCAGTGGATGAGGTGACCTCGGATGAAGCTGCAGACAAAGCGGTCTCAGCAGGAACTTGCATGTGAAGGGGAGCTGTCTCTGCAGGGGTGTGCACATGGAGGGGAGCAGTCTCTGCAGGGACGTGCACATGGAGGGGAATGGTCTCTGCTGGAGCATGCACGTGGAGAGAAGCAATCTCTGCATGAACATGCACGTGAATAGGAGCAGTCACTGCTTGAGTGCTCACACTCTCAGATGTGGAGGCTGTAGAGGTGGAGGTGACCTCAGGATGAAGAGGGAGAGCAGGGGTGAGAGGTGGCAAATAAAAGGAAGTGGCAGCATTAACGGGTGGTGAGGAAACCACGGGCGGCTGTGACTGGGAACCCTCACTCAGAGCAAGGCAGTAAATTTCATTAATAGGTGTTAAAACAAATGAAGGTACTTGCCTTGCTCCACCCTCCGTTGCTGCTGGAGCTGCTGCTGGCGTAAGGATGCCAAGGGGCTCAGGGTGAGCTGCCGGAGTATCGACCTCAGGATGAGCTGCTGAGAAGGTGGTCGCGGGATGAGCTGTGGGAGCAACAGTCTCCAGATGAGCTGCAGGAGGGGCAGTGGGCGAGGCGGTCAGGGGAGGAGCATCAGGTTAGGCGGCCATGAAAGAAGCAGCTGGTGAAGCGACCGGGAGAGGAGAAGTAAATGAAGCAGCCAGGAAACAGGCAGCAGGTGAGGTGGCCAGAGGCGAAGCAGCAGGTGGGGTTCTCTGAAGAGGAGGGGATGCAGCTGCTGGAACTCTCTGGGGATGAAGAGGTGCAGCTGCTGGAGCTCTCTGGGGAGCGGTGGGAGTGGTCAGGAGAGGAGCCAAGAGTGGAGCGGCATCTCCCAGAGTCTTCCTTCCACCCAGGTCCCCCGCATGCCAACCCACTGCCATAAAAAACCTCCCTCCACTCCGTAGGAGTTGATACAAGTGGGCAATTGGCTGGCTGTGGCGAGGAGAAGGCTGGTGGTGCTGGTTGGGCTGAAAGAGGAAGGCCCTGCACCCAGGGGAGGGAGCGCAGGCTCAGGTGGACTTCCAGGATGTTCGCGACGACCCCCCAACAGCTTGCAGCGCATTCCAGGAAGGGGGAGTTACGGGCCGAAACGATGAGATTTTGCATCACCTCCATGGCTGGCAGCTCTCTCTCTCTCTCTCTCTCTCTCTCTCTCTCTCTCTCTCTCTCTCTCTCTCTCTCTCTCTCTCTCTCTCTCTCTCTCTCTCTCTCTCACACACACACACACACACACACACACACACACACACACACACACATTGTGTGTGTGTTTTTTTGATGTTAAAGCATACATAATTACTGGAAGATAGATAGATAGATAGACAGAAAACTTTATTGTCTGTCCCAGTCGGTGACAGAAATTCTTCTTTGACACGGCTACAACAATATAACTCACTCAGTACTCTCAAGACATGTTCAAACTTACAAGGTAAAAACAATGTAAAAAGTAAACATGGAAACAGCAAACAGCAAATAAAATCATGTGCACAGTAAAGGACCTTCATTAAGTTGATTCTCAAAATAACTTCTTTATTTTTATCTGTATTGATATTGGCAATTGTAAAATAAGGGTGCAGTAAAGAACAAACTCAAATTGCCCAAAAGATTTCATGCTGAGGTTCTGAGTTCTTTTGATTCAAAGCTGTTAGAGCCATTTAACAATTTATAGCTCCTGAATAGCAAGTCTGACAGTGCCTGCTCAGGGCGAGTTCTTCCTGCTTGATGTTTCAATTAAAAGGCAGGAGAGAAAACTACTTTAGCTAGACAGAGCAGATTTAGTGCCAACAACAGTAGGCTATGATGATAGGGGTGGTGCGGCTGTATGGTAACATGTATCGTCAGGAATGTCCTGTAATTATATACTCATTTGCAGACACAGCTGCTTAAGTTAGCAAAGGAAAAATATTTTGTTTCTGTTCCTTGATTTAAATTTCCTGGTAGATGACTGCGCTGACTTTGGACTTGATAAAACACAGTGGACCAACACCAGCAGATGAGATGGCTCCCCAATTCATCAGTGACTGTGGAAACTTCACACTGGACCTCAGGCAACTTGGATTCTGTGCCCCTTCACTCTTCCTCCAGACTCTGGGACCATGATTTCCAAATGAAATGCAAAATTTACTTTCATCTGAAAAAAGGTCATCAGCCGGTGTTGGTCCACTGTCTGTTATCAAGTCCAAAGTCAGTGCAATTGTCTGCCAGGAAATTTTGGAGCACTTCATGCTTCCCTCTGCTGACAAGCTTCATGGAGATGCTGATTTCATTTTCCAGCAGGACTTGGCACCTGCTCATACTGCCAAAAATACCTAAACTTGGTTTAATGACCATGGTATCACTGTGCTTGATTGGCCAACAAACTCTCCTCACCTAAATCCCATAGAGAATCTATGGAGTATTGTCAAGAGGAAAATGAGAGACACCAGATCCAACAATGCAGACGAGCTGAAGGCTGCTATCAAAGCAACCTGAGTGTTCTGCCCTCAGCAGTGTGTGTTCATATAAAGTTAGAAATAGTTCATAAGTTCATGTTAAAATATATCATAATTTATTTGTAGTAATTCATGTCAAAATTAGTTATTGTGTTAAGAGTGACCTCCATATAGTTAGTAGTAATTCATATGTATTTTATATTGAAAGCGCAGCCAGTTGCTGCTAGGATTTATGGGTAGAAGAAACAGACTTTGGTAGAGAGAAAAAAAAGGCAGAAGTGCATAGCCTGCCCGCGAATATCTGAAACGTTCCTCCTGTGTGTTAAACCCCTTTTTTACACCTCCGAAAGCAATGGCTTTTCACTCGGGCTTTTCAGCAAGCTTCGAGCTACAGTTGTAAGGTACTGTAAGCTGTCTTAAGGAGACTGAATAAAGTGAGCAGGATGCTCGGTTTCCTGGCTCATGAAAAACGAGTTTGGCTTGCTGTTGATCTGCGTTAAACATACTCAGTGTATATAACACGTAGTGATAACAGTACAGTGAAAAGCCAAGACAGCAGTTGGTGTAGATAAGGTCCACGACACAGCGAGGGACGTCACTCAAGAGAGTGAAAAGCCAGGTCAGCAGTTGGTGAAGATAAGGTCCACGACATAGCGAGGGACGACACTCAAGAGAAAAAAAAAAAGCCATGTCAGCAGTTGGTGAAGATAAGATTCATGACACAGCAATGGACGACACTCAAGAGAAGAGGGCGGAAGAAAAGGCGAACTCCGAAGCCAAATCATCATACAACGCTAGCTCCAGCTCCAGACGTTCTAGCTCCAGGTTGTCCTCAAGGTCCAACGTAATGGAAGCGGCCATCATGGCGCGAGCCTCTGCTGAAGCTGCGAATGCTAGAGCCTTGTACAGTAAGAAACAACTAGAAATTAAAAAAACAACAAGCAAAGCTAGAACAAGCAAAGCGACAAGCAAAGCTAGAACAAGCAAAGCGACAAGCAAAGCTAGAACAAGAACAAGCCAAGCAACAAGCAGAGCTAGAACAAGCAGAGCAACAAGCAGAACAAGAACAAGCAGAGCAACAAGAAAAGCTAGAACTGGATCTAGAGATGCTGGAGATAGAGAAGGAAACAGCGGCCGCCACAGCAAAAGCAGAAGTTCTAGAAGCTGCTGCAGCTGCCGAGCTGGACGAAGGAGAGAGTGTAAGGAGCGCAATTCCATCACAAGTTACCAGACAGAGAACTATGGAGCATGTGCACCACCAAATCCAGCTAAAGTCACAGGCGCGACCAGCTGAAGAAGAAACACCTCAAGTTGAACCTGCACAAAGGGCGCAATCATTCACTCCGAGGAGACCCGAACAAACTCTCTCTCCACCAGCATTCAAGAAAATGTACGTGAAAAATGAATCCATCGACATACTGAGAGACTATGTCAGGCCAAATAGCTACCATGCTCCCCACAATGGTGACCCACCTATGGCAGACTTTGCTAGGTTCCTTGCGCGCAGAGAGCTAATCACAACCGGACTTTTTAAGTTTGACGACACCCCCGAAAACTTTAGAGCATGGCAGTCGTCATTTATAAATGCAACCGAAGACGTTGGTCTTACATATAGCCAGGAGTTAGACCTCCTAGTCAAGTGGCTTGGTAAAGAGTTCTCAGAGCACGTTAAAAGAATCAGAGCTGTCTATGCCACTAACCCCAAAGCTGCTCTCCAATTGTCATGGGACAGGTTAGAAGAATGTTATGCTACGCCAGAAGTAGTAGAAAACACCTTGTTCAAAAAATTAGATAACTTCCCTCGCCTTACAAACAGAGACAATGTAAAACTCAGGGAACTTGGAAATTTACTCTTAGAGCTGCGGGTCGCTAAAGATGAAGCTTATCTCCCAGGCCTCGCTTACCTCGACACACCCCCGTGGGGTTAAGCCCATAGTTGAAAAGTTGCCTCCAAATTTACAAGATAAATGGCTGCACGCGGGCTCAAAATACAAACAAAAATATGATGTAACCTTCCCACCCTTCTCATATTTTGTAAAGTTTGTCCAAGACGAGGCTAAAGCAAGAAATGACCCAAGTTTTGCGACGTGCAGCAGCCAACCCTTCAGCAAAGGTGAGAGACCACCATTCAAACAAACTAGCTACAGAACGCCTCTAACTGTAAACAAAACAGAGGTCGACACAACTGATCCCGCTAGTACTAAAGAGGACGATTTAACACGCTACTGTCCAGTCCACAAGAAAATGCATCCTCTAGCCAAATGTAGAGCTTTTCAGAATAAACCGCTACAAGAGAGGCGAAGCATACTCAAAGAACACAAACGATGTTTTCACTGCTGCTCTCCCACGCACACAATAAAGAACTGTGACATAAAACTCAAGTGCGAGGAGTGCCAAAGTGAGAGACATTGCTCTGCCATGCATCCCGATTCAAGTCAGCAACCCCAGCCAGAAAACACACCTGAACCAGAGCCTCAGCCCCGAGACAACACACCACCTGAGGTAACGTCACGGTGCACTGAGATCTGCGGCGAAGGTAATCCCCTACGTTCTTGCTCAAAGGTATGTCTAGTTCGAGTTTTCCCTAAAGGCCAACCAGAACACTCCGTTAAGATGTATGCAATCCTTGACGATCAGAGTAATAAATTGCTGGCCCGTCCTGAATTCTTCGAGCTGTTTGGGATCAAAGGTAGCCCTCTGACATACCTCATGAGAACATGTGCTGGTTTAACTGAAATGCTTGGCAGGGAAGCAGCGAGGTTCCAAATCGAGCCAGTAGGTGGAGGCCCACGCTTAGACCTCCCTCCTCTCCTTGAATGCGACGAGATAATGTTCAGTAGGGGTGAAATACCTACGCCCGAAGTTGCTCTTGCTCACGCCCACTTAAAACACCTCGCTCCTCTCATTCCCAAGTACGACCCAGATGCTCAGACGGCAATTTTACTGGGCAGAGACATCCTACGAGTCCACAAAGTAAGACAACATGTCAACGGACCCCACAATGCTCCCTTTGCTCAACGCCTGGACCTAGGCTGGGTAATTGTGGGGGAGGTGTGCCTTAACGCTCATAAGCCAACCGTCAACGTTTATAAAACGTACATGCTCTCCAACGGACGCCCATCCTTCTTCACTCCTTGTCCTAACAGCATCAACATCAAAGAGAAACCATGCTACGGCGGGGAGTACAAGGACGGCCTCTCTAAACGCAGCTCAAAACCCAACGCAGCGGAAGAAAGGCTTGGGGACAAAGTTTTTGAGTTCACAGAGAACGATAACAAGTGCGCCGCGTCCTTCAAAGATGAGACCTTCCTAAAGATAATGGAGGAAGAAGTCCACCAGGATGGAAATAACAACTGGATCGCTCCTCTGCCATTCAAGTGTCCTCGCTTGCCGCTCCCAAATAACAGGGACCAAGCATTGTCTAGACTCGGCTCACTAAGACGCAACTTAATAAAAAAAACCCAAATGAAAGAACAGTTCTCAGAGTTTATGGACAAGCTGTTCGAGAACAATCACGCAGAGATCGCTCCACCCATCACCGATAACACTGAATGCTGGTACCTGCTAATTTTCGGGGTATACCATCTCCAGAAGCCCAATCAGATACGGGCCGTCTTTGATTCAAGTGCCGAGCAATTTGGTGTGTCACTCAACTCAGTACTGTTAACAGGTCCAGATCTTAATAATACCCTCCTCGGCGTGCTGATTCGGTTTAGGAAGGAGCTCATCGCAGTCACTGCCGATATCCAACAAATGTTTTATGGGTTCCTAGTCAGACCAGACCATAGAGACTATTTGAGGTTCTTGTGGCACGAGGAAAACGACTTGTCAAAAGAGGTGCAGGAGTACCGCATGCGGGTGCACGTTTTTGGAAACAGCCCGTCGCCAGCGGTAGCTAGCTATTGCCTACACAGGGGCTATCCAGAAAGGTGAGCCAGAGTTTGGAGCAGACACAAGACGCTTTGTTGAAAGACACTTTTATGTAGATGACGGGTTGATTTCACTCCCCACTGAATCCGCAGCCGTAGACTTGCTCAGGCGCACGTGCGCATCCTTGGCCAAGTCCAATCTCAAGCTTCACAAAATCGCCTCGAATAGTGTCTCAGTCATGCAAGCCTTCAAGCCAGAAGACCTGGCCACCGGTATTAAAGACTTGAGTCTCGGCGATGACACTCTACCAGCTCAGAGAAGTCTAAGCCTGTGCTGGGACGTAAACACTGACTCTTTCACATTCAAGGTTGCCGTCGATGACAAACCCTACACCCGCCGCAGGGTTCTGTCAACGATTAACAGCATCTTCGACCCCTTGGGACTAGCGTCACCAGTGACAATCAAAGGCAGACTCTTGTTACGTGAACTGTCGAATGGTGTCCAAGGTTGGGATGCTCCTCTTCCTCAGGACAAAATGGACACATGGGAAACATGGAAAATGTCCCTCCAAGATCTTAGCAGCCTTAAGGTGCCACGCTGCTATGTACCAGCTTCTCTCTCTAAGTCCACATCCCCTGAACAGTGGCACTACATCACATCAGAGCAAAACCCAGCTGATCTAGCCACCAGGTCAATACCTGCATCACAGCTCATGGACACTATGTGGTTTAAGGGACCAGACTTCCTTTACAGACCACCTGAATCCGAGACACCTGAATCCTTTGAGTTAATCGAGCCTGAAGTAGACTCTGAAATCAGAAAAGTCGCTACCTTTTCTACTCACATTCAGAAGAACGGGCTCTCACCAGAGTGCTTCCAGCGCTTTTCAAGTTGGAACTCATTAGTACGTGCCATTGCATTCCTAATTCACCAAGCTCGTTCTCACTCATCAAGCAACCTGTCAGATCATTCATGCAGGGGCTGGCATCGATGTAGCAAGCCACGCACTCCAGAGGAGCTGGATGCTGCCAGTAACCTCATCCTCCAGTCTGTTCAAAAAGACGCTTTTCCCGACGAGTATGCTGCTCTCCATGCCAACCAAACCGTCCGCAGTTCAAGTCCCATCGTAGCTCTTGATCCCTATATGAATGAAAGCCTCATCAAGGTCGGAGGTCACCTCAAACATGCCTCATTGAACACAGCATCCAAGAATCCAACCATTCTTCCAAACAAGCATCACGTAACTCAACTGCTTGTCCGTCACTATCATGCCAAAGTTGTGCATCAAGGAAGGCAGTTCACAGAAAGCGCAATTAGGCAAGCCGGACTGTGGATTGTAGGTTGCCAGAGACTGGTCTCGTCCATTATCCACCATTGTGCAACGTGCAGGAGACTCAGAAAATGGCAGATCTTCCACCTGAGAGACTCAAAACATGCCCTCCATTTTTATATGTCGGGTAGTAGATAAAAGGAAGTAGTGGCATTAGTAATGCCAGGCGGGGAGTGTTCTGCCCTCAGCAGTGTGTGTTCATATAAAGTTAGAAATAGTTCATAAGTTCATGTTAAAATATATCATAATTTATTTGTAGTAATTCATGTCAAAATTAGTTATTGTGTTAAGAGTGACCTCCATATAGTTAGTAGTAATTCATATGTATTTTATATTGAAAGCGCAGCCAGTTGCTGCTAGGATTTATGGGTAGAAGAAACAGACTTTGGTAGAGAGAAAAAAAAGGCAGAAGTGCATAGCCTGCCTGCGAATATCTGAAACGTTCCTCCTGTGTGTTAAACCCCTTTTTTACACCTCCGAAAGCAATGGCTTTTCACTCGGGCTTTTCAACGAGCTTCGAGCTACAGTTGTAAGGTACTGTAAGCTGTCTTAAGGAGACTGAATAAAGTGAGCAGGACGCTCGGTTTCCTGGCTCGTGAAAAACGAGTTTGGCTTGCTGTTGATCTGCGTTAAACATACTCAGTGTATATAACACGTAGTGATAACAGTACAGTGAGCTTCCATAACACTTCAGCAGTGCAGGCTGATCATCTTCATGCTACACTGCATTGATGCAGTAATTCATGGAAAAGGAGCCCCGACCAAGTACTGAGTGTGTACATGGACGTACAGTCATGTGAAAAAATTAGGGCACCCTATTAAATATTCAGTTCTTCATTAAGAAATGTTCACATATTGATGTCTAATCTTGTTTTTATTTATCTCTGGAAAAGAAGGAAGTTTTACAGGAGAACATAAACTAAATTACATACATTTAAAAAGATTAATATTTACAAAACTAAATCTCACAAAAATCCACCTCTATATTATATTTTCAGTGTTAAAAAAAGTTTCAAATTGTAAGCCTAAAAAGGGGACAGAAAATATAATTAATTCCACAGTACAGAATTCCTTTGGAGTTTTTTTTTATGTCAACATTGTTTTTATCTTTTTAACCTGCTCTAGGTCTGTCTGGGTAACACTCTGTCATGGGGAGAGAGGAGGTGGATGTGGGTGGAACTTTTCATGTTCAGTAACACACAGAAAATGGTTGTTTTGATATGATATCAGAGGGTTGCAAAAATTACCTCCATAAACAACGTTGTACAGCCCAATGGGGATGCTGACCTAGGAAGGTGTGGAGGCGCTGCGGGGACCTTCCGTCAACAAATCCTCAGGTGGACCCGTATCATTGCAGGCAGCCAGAGTGGAGGTGGACACAATTTCACAGCAGCGTTTGACTCCGCGGGTTACACCGAGAAGGAAGCGTGGCTGTCCGCAGCTACACTGATCTGTGTAAAGAACTTGTTTTCTATGGTACTTTTTATGGCGTAGGTCCCACGCCATAAAATATCTGGGTGGCCGCCACTGATACAGCACTTGAGTTTCTCTTTTTTGTTTGTTTAAAACAAAACAGTATAATTTTCCCCAAAATTATATTAAAAAGCTTCAGAGTCCAGACGGAGGACTCTCAAGGTCCGGATCTGGACCGGAGTCTGCCAGTTGGTGACCCCTGGCCTAATACCTAGTGTTACCCCCTTTGGCTGAAATAACTTCAGTGAGATGCTTCTTGTGGCCATCTACCAGACTCTGACATCGGTCTGAGGAAAGTTTCCTCCACTCCTCAACGTAGAATTCTTTCAGCTATGTGATGTTTGAGGGGTTTCTTGCATGTACAGCCCATTTCAAGTCACCCCACAGCATCTCAATGGGATTAAGATCTGGGCTTTGACTGCCATTCCAGGGCTCCATTTCTTAGTTTTTAGCCAGTCCTTGGTGGATTTACCGGTATGTTTTGGGTCATTGTCATGTTGCAGGGTCCAGTTCCGCTTCAGCTTTAATTTTTTTACAGATGGTCTCATGTGGTCCTCACGCACCCTCTGATACACGGTAGAATTCATGGTGGATTCTATGATGGTGAGCTGGCCAGGTCCTGCTGTAGCAAAGCATCCCCAAACCATGACACTTCCATCTCCATGCTTCACAGTTGATATGAGATTCTTTTCCTGGAATGCTGTATTTGGTCTACACCAAACACATCCTCTGTTCTGGTGTTCAAATAATTCAATTTTAGACTCATCTGTCCAAAGAACATTATTCCAGACGTTCTGGTATTTGTCTACGTTCTCTCTGGCAAACTTCAGTCTGGCCTTCATGTTTCTCTTAGAGAGCAAAGGTTTCCTCCTTGTACGCTTCCCACGCAAGTTAAACTTGTGCAGCCCCTTTCTGATTGTAGAGGCATGCACTTTCATATCAACAGTAGCAAGAGCCTGCTGTAGGTCCCATGATGACATTTTATGGTTTTTGTAAACTTCTTTTAGTATCTCGCGGTCTGTTCTCGGAGTGAACTTGCTTGGACGGCCAGACCTGGGCATGTTGGCAGTTGTTTTGAATGTCCTCCACTTGTAGACTATTTTCCAGACAGTGGAATGACTGATTTCAGGTTCTCTTGAGACCTTTTTAAATCCCTTACCAGACTCCTAAACTGCTACAATCTTCTTTCTGAAGGCCTCAGACAGCTCTTTCAATCTCACCATGGTGTTCACTCTCACTTCAACAGTCAGGAGCACACCAAACTAAATGTCTGAGGTTTAAATAGGATAAGCCTCCTTCAAAATGCTGAGTAACAATGTTCTAATCATGTGCATCTGATGTGATACACCTGTGTGTGATTTTTAGCCATTTTAAGTGGGAATAAATGTGGGGGTGTCCTAATTTATTCCTCACCAGAAATTGCATGTTTTTGGAAGGATATTTTACAGAAAATTTTAAAAAGTCTTTTCTTCAGTTTTAATAGTTTAGTTATGTTACCTGAATCTCCCAGTATTGTTAAAATTGATAGCAAATATCCATATGTCCAAATATGTAAAAAACAAACAAACAAACAAACAAAAAAACCCCACAGGCTTTCATAAGGTGTCCTAATTTTTTTCACATAACTGTACTTTTCAGTCAGCCGTTTCTATTAAAGATTAATTTTTTAAAATTAATTTTATGTTATATTTTAATTTTTTGAGAAACTGAATTTGTAGTTTTCAACAGCTATAAGCCATAACCTTCAAAATTTAATTAAATACATGAAATATATTACTCTGTGTGTAATGAATTTACATAATGTCGGAGTTTCATTTTTTAAAATTGAATTGCTGAAATAAATCAACTTTCTGATGACATTCTAATTTATTGAGATGCACCTGTATGTATGTTTGTATGTTTATATACTAAAGGTGAAAACACATACAGAATAAGCACTGAAATCACAAATCAGTGAACTGAAATTCTTTATTATACTAGTGTATTTCATGTAGTATTTTTCACTGGTCTTATAAGATTTCAGAAAAAATGTCAAAAGTTATCAGAGAGCACACACCTCCACCAGCAGTGTGAGATTCAGATTTTTCTTTGGATCCACATGTATTGTATTTACTCATAAACCAACCTCCCTTGTATGTCTCAATGTTTTTCCATCAAATTCAAAGTCAGTTCCAAAGTAATGAAAGCGAATGAGTCAAAAAGTTCCCTGTCTCACAATGTTAAAGAAGAAAGAAAGAAAAAAAATCTTTGCCTGTGTTTTTAAGTTGGCAAGGCCATTATTACCTCCAACAAGGAGCTTATGTGATCATTGGGGTTTGTTATCTCTGCCTCTTTGGTCCTCTTAGGACTCATTTGATTTTAGGCCAGATCAGTATATGTATTCTGTTTCACTTTTTCACTTAAAAACATTGTGCTTTTTTTTTAAAAATAGATTTTTGGCTAATATTCTGAAAATTAATGGGCTAACTGGGGTCATCAACCTGAAAACACATCAACCTGCACAGACAACTTGTGATGCTCTGTTAATTGGCACATTTTAATCACATTTTAAGCAGAACATAAAGAGCCTCTCTAAGTGACCTGTAATTTTTCATGATATTTACCAAACCAAATATTAATCTCCTTGGTTGAGGTAATAACATACTGTATTTTACAGATAGAATGTTTACAGATTTAGGAATTTGTTTGGGTCAAAATTACACACAGTTAAAAAAGAGAATAAAAAACTTAAAGTGAGAATCAATGAGGAACACACGGTATATATCAGCATGCTATCAGTATCGTCTGATAAAGCATTTAACATCTATCGGTTATTGGCAGAAATTAATATTTACAGTGATAGAATATTACAATAGACAGTCTTCGAGTGACGTTTTGCTCCTTTTCCCTCAGTGTGAGGGACTGATGTCATTACATCAGACGAGCATATCTCAACTAACGGCTGCCCCCACAAAGCCGGCATGCTACAGCTCTGTACTCCCTCAAACAATGATGCGTGTGGTTGTTATTTGTGTTACTTTTTGTTTTTTTTTTTGTAACTTAAGATTTTTATTCATTTTTCATTATATATATTGCATTCAGATCACAGTCTACATTTAAAAAAAACAAAGGGGCTAGAGTAAAAAAGAAAAAGGAGAAAAAAAAAAAGGGGGGGGGGACAAATGTTGGAGCATCAAGTTTTTAGTTTCCATCTCTTAATTCTTCTGGTTTTTCCAGTGTCTTTGGTTATTCTTTCAATATCTGTCTCGTTGTTGCACTTTGTAGTGTGTCCATTTCCGCCATTTTTTTTCCCATAGTCCTTCTTGCATTCTTTGTCGATATGTTAGTTTTTCCATCATACGTATGTCCTCAATAATGTCAGTCCATTGCTCTTGGTCAGGAAGAACTTCTGATCGCCATTTTTTTGTGATTGTTTTTTTACATGCAATCAACAAGATTTTAACTAGATATCTGTCCTCAGCCTGTATAACATTGTCTCTTTTAAGATCACATAGGTACATCAAGTTACAGTTCATTGGTATATTATATCCTAATATCCTCTGTATTGTCACATGTATAGATTTCCAGAATGATGAGATTTTGCAGCATTTCCAAAACATATGCGAGTGGTCTGCATTTTGAGCCCCACATCCCCTCCAGCATATAGATTGGGTATTTGTATACTTTCCTTGAATCTGTGGTGTAATGAAAAAGCGAATCAGGTTTTTCCATCCAAATTCCCTCCATGTTCTTGAATTTGTTGACGTGTGTTGTGTTTTCCATATTTCCTGCCAGCTTTCTTCTGTTATGTTTAAATTGAGCTCTTTCTCCCATTTCTCCTTTATATAGTTACTTGAATGATTGTTTGCCATAAGTTTCTGATATAGCTTTGAAATAATTCTTGTTTTATTTCCTGTATATGAGCTTAAAATGAATTGTATAATCTCGCTTACATCTGTTTGGAGGTTATGCCTAATCTTCTTCATATAATAGTCTCTCATCTGCAGATATCTGAAGAATTCCGATCTTTCTAGTTTAAATTTTCTCCTGATGTTTACAAAGCTCCCGAGATCTTTTTTTCCGATATTGCCCCATGCTGTGATTCCCTTGTTCACCAGATTTTTGTATCCCCTATCTTGTTTTGCCGGTTCAAACTGACTGTCAAATGCTACCCATTTCAATAGTTTTATGTCTTCCTTTATATTATACTTTTGTACCATTTTATACCACAGTTCTAAAGTAAATTTAGTGATTGGGTCTATTTGTTTGATTTGCTTATATGCATCTTTATCTCCTATTATGCTTTGTACTGGGAGTCCCTCAATTTCCTTTTCCATTTCTTTCCATTTTGCCTCATATCCCTCGTCGCACCAACATATGATATATCTTATTTGTGCTGAGTAGTAATATTCCTTTAGACTCGGTAGGCCCATGCCTCCTTTCTCTTTTGGTAACTGGAGAGTTTTATATTTCACTCTTGGTTTTTTACCTCCCCAAACAAATCTCGATATCATCCTGTCCCACTTTGAGAATTGGGCATCTGGAATCTCTGTTGGTATAGCCTGGAAGAGGTAAAGTAATCTAGGTTGTATGCTGATTTTGACTGTCTCAATTTTTGAATTCAGATCCATATTTAAGATTGACCATCTATCAATATCTTTTTTTATTTCTTGTTCCAACCTATCATAGTTTGCTTTATAGATTTTGCTTAGATCTTTAGGTATGTTCACTCCAAGGTATTTTATTTCTTTTTGTTTCCAGTTTAGTTTGATCTTATCAGTTATCTGGTTTAGAGGGTTATAGTGGAATGTCAGTATTTGTGTTTTTGTTATGTTTATCTTGTATCCTGATAATTTTCCAAAATTTTCTATCAAGTTCATCATTTCCATTATTGATTCATCTGGTTGTTCAAGGTAAACTATAATATCGTCTGCAAATAGCCCAATCTTGTGTTCCGCCCCCTTTATTGTTACACCTTTTAATTTCTTATTTTGTCGTATCGCTTGAGCCAGTGGCTCTATGAACAGAGCAAACAAGGTGGGCGATAAGCAGCATCCCTGCCTAGTTGATCTTTGTATATTTACTTTGTCTGTTAAGCTACCGTTTATCTTGATTCTTGCCACAGGTTCTTGATACAGCGTCCTTATGCATTGTACTGATTTTTCGTTAAATCCAAAGCGTTCCAGCACACTATATAGGAATTTCCAGTTAACCCTGTCAAATGCTTTTTCTGCGTCTAAACTCATTATTACTGCGCTTTTCTTTTCTTTATGTATTTGATTAATTATATGTATTGTTCTCCTGATATTGTCATGTGTTTGGCGTCCCTCTATGAAACCAGTTTGATCATCTTCTATCAATTCCGTCAAGAATGTCTTTATTAGTTTATATATAATTGTTGTATATATTTTATAATCCACATTTAATAAAGAGATTGGCCTATAGTTTCCGCATTGTTCTCTATCTTTCCCTGGCTTTAAAATGACTGAAATAATGGCTTCGTTCCATGATGGAGGTATTTTGTTGTTGTTCAACGTCCAATTAAATGACTTTAGAAGCTGTGGCGTGAGTTCTTCTATAAACAGTTTATAAAACTCAGAGGGGTATCCATCACTACCTGGTGATTTACCGTTTTTAAGTGACTTAATCACATCTCTAATCTCTTGTGTTGTTATTTCTGCTGTTAGCTTTTCATTTTGTTGATTTCCTATTGATGGCAAGTCCAATGTGCATAGAAATTTTTTAATATCTTTAGTATTTGTTTCTTCAGGTTGCGAGTATAGTTCTTGGTAGAAATTATGGAATATTTCTTCGATGTTTTCTGGGTTAACTGTGGTTTTATTTGTGGTGGGGTCTTTAATCTTATATACATTATTCATTGTTTGTTGTTTTCTTAACCGTTTTGCCAGCAGTTTTGTGGCTTTTGGTCCCGTTTCATAATATTTTTGCTTTAGATATCTATTTTTCCTTTCAATTTCATCCATTTGTGTTTCTTTTATCTTTATTTTTTCTTCTTTAATTTCTTGATATATTTTTGGGTCATTTGTGCTTTGATGTTTATGTTCTAGTTCCCTCAGTCTCTCACATCTTTGTTCATATGCTTCCAGTTTAGTCTTATTTGCTTTTCCTGTTTCAACAATTAATTTACCTCTTAACACGGCTTTTAGTGCATCCCATAGTATTGTTGGGTCCACTTCTTCATTGTCATTCTCTTGGATATATTCATTTATGTTTACTTTTATTCTTTCTTTCATTTTATCATCATTTAACAGTCCTACATTAAGTTTCCATGTTGTTTGTCGTTTTCTATTGTTTAAATTTATTTCCATGTATATAGGATTATGATCTGATATTTCTGCCCCTCCAATCCAACAATTTCTCACCCTGTGTCTGTCATCTTCATTCATAAGGAAGTAATCTATTCTAGAGTGTACTTTATGGACTGCTGAATAATGTGTATAGTCTTTTTCGAGTGGGTGCAGGTCCCTCCATATGTCTACCATACCCATTTCTGCCAGTGAGGTTCTTATGAATTTTGTTACATGTTTTTTTGTCTTCTTAACACTTGTTGTATCAATTTCATGATCCATGACAGCATTTAAGTCTCCTCCACAAATTAGGACTCCTTCACTGTGTGTTGCTATGAGATCAAACAGATGTTGAAAAAAACCCTTGTCACTTTCTGGTGGGGCATAGATGCTCACTAATGTGATCTGCATTCCATCTATGCTACCCTTTATTATTACATACCTGCCTTCTTTATCCTGGATTTCCTGTTCACATTCAAATTGTATTTTATTTGAGATTAGTATCATAACCCCCCTTTTAGTTCCTCCCTTAAATGAACTGTAGTAGGAGTTCTTATAGCCAAATCTCTTTAGTTTCACATGTTCTGTCTTGCTCAAATGTGTCTCTTGCATAAATATAATTTCGGCTTTTTCTTTCTTGAATTTTCTTATTATTCTTTCCCTTTTAACAGGTGAGTTCAGACCATTCACGTTTAGTGTTATTATCTTAAGATTTTTACCCATAATCATGTTTTTCCATTTTTTTAACTTGTGCTCCTAGCCCCTTTAACAACAAAAATAACACATATTTATATAAAAACACATTAAAAAATCTCGACCTCCGTACTTTGGGCCTTTCTTCTGCCCACTGGTCCCTGTTGGTGGGTGGAGGGATTGTCCTCACCGAGTGTAGGGCCCTCCCTAGACCTGTATTTACTATCCAAGAAATAGTCATTAGTCTAGAAATGTCCAACAAATATCACTTAAACCTCTCCTAGCCGTCTGTTTCTCTTTTACCTTGTCTTCTTGGCCTTCATTTCTTCTGTGTCTTTCTTAATCTTTGTTATAATCTAGGCTTTCAGTTGAAAGCCTTGTAGTCTTTCCTGGGCCCGCTGCGCCACGTCTCCCCCCGTCTTTTGCCGTTCACTCGCCTCCACTCCGGCTGTCGTGATGCGTTCAGGGCCTCCGCTGCTCCTACCGTTTCCTCCGGCACGTACACCTCAAGGCCCCGCTCCATCATGTCCTGCGCTGCCTCTCTGGCTGTGTTGTAGGTTCTTACGCCGTTCTCCCAATGAATCCTCATCTTCGTTAGCGGCGTTTGGAATCTAATTTTTTTTTCTTTCAGCGTTTTTTTAATGTTGGCATATTTCTTCCGCTGCTGCACAATTTCCGCCGGGTAGTCATGATCAAAGAATATCTGCTTGTCGCCGATTCGTATCTTTTTTTTCCACGCTCGTGTCAGGATTCTTTCCTTTACATCATATTTCAGAAAGTTTCCCACAACTGACCTGGGTGTAGAGCGTGGGTTCGGGTTCTGTGCCGAGGCTCTGTGCGCTCGTTGAATCTGCAGATCCGCTTCGCTGGGCAGTTCCAGCTCTTTTTTTAAGAACTGATCCATGAATTTCGTCATCGAGTTGCCTTCAATGCCCTCCGGGATCCCGAAGATGCGTATATTGCCCCGTCTGGACCTGCTCTCCAAGTCGGTTACTTTCTCCTGCATCCTCTGCATTTGTGCCGTCAGGGTCTGCAGCTGTTCGCTTGCCTCGCTATTCCAATCTTCCAGCTCTGATATTCGGGCCTGCGCTTCTGTCATACACGCCTGCTGGGAGCGCAGCTCCTCCATGTTTTCTGCTAGCTTGCGCTCCATTTCTCTTCGGAGGCCCATAATTTCTTCCTTAATCTCTTTTTTCAGCTCCTCCTTAAGAGCCGCTAAATCCTGTTGTAGCTGCCGTTTGAAGTCTCTCAACTCTTTACCCAAACTGGCGATGCCAGTGTTCATGGTATCGAGTTTTGTGTCTTCCATTTTCTCTGCTGCGGTCACCTCGTTTTTTTGGGCCCCGTGTTCAGCGGTTTCTCCTGCGTTGTTGAAGAGGAATTCTTTAATTTTACTCTGCTTTTGTCCTTGTGCCCGGCTCCTTCGTGTTTTCATCCCTTAGTTTATTGATCCGCTTATGTCGAGTTGGCCATTTACCGATGATTTTTAATCCGGCTAGGGAGAGCTCTCTGTTTAAGCGTTATGTCTCTCCGCCATCTTCCCGGAAGTCCCCGTGTTACTTTTTGTTTTTAAGCGCTGCTGAAGTATATCAAACATCTTCTACAGCAGAGAGGAATTACTGCACAATTGGAAGAATATGCCAAGTTCTCATAACGGAACTGGTGACCAGTGATGGAGGCCACAATGTAAACAGAAGTGGGGAAGTCAGTCTGGCTATTTGGCTAGGTTAAGAGGGCTCCAGACAGATGAATATTGCCTTGCTTTTTTGTTGCAAATGCTCGGTCCCTTGGAAATAAGATTGACAAACTTAAACTGGATATATCGCCCGATCAACCATAGGAGATTGCTCTGTGATGATGATCATCAAGCTGGCTACAGCCCAAGATCATAGATGCCGCGGCTGAGCTGGTGTGGTGCTAACTACACCGAAGGCAAGAGCTGTAGAAGCAGAAGTTGTTCATGTATGAATAAAGGCTTGTTTACAAACTCTGTGGTCATCGATTAAGTACTGCTCACTGGACCTGGAGCTGCTTGCTGTTTCTGTCTGTCACGGGAGTGCTGAAATTGGTCCAGATGCTAATGCTAATTTAGCATTCAGCTATGTGCTAGCAGCCATTGACAAGCAGCAGATTTGGTTTTGACTAACATATTGGTGCGCAGCACCAAGAGACAACACACTGGACCATGTACTGTATATTCTAACAGGCATACAGAGTCTCCCTCCCACCTTACATTTGTCTGAAAATCCATATCACAGATTCATTTTCATATTAAGTTGAGGTAGCGGTCTTATTTTCCTTGGGGAATGTGTCATTATATGCCAGTTAATCATCACTGTAAGACGAAGGAGCTGTAAATGGGTAAAACAAAAGTATGTGCATATACCGGTATCAGTGTAAACAGCTGGCAAAACTAGTTTTAAACGCTTGGTAATAATTTGGCAAAAATTCTACTATCCTGCATCCCTAATATCAATGTAACAAAAGAATAGTCACATAATCAGATATTGGGGTACAACACTAACCAATAAAATAATCAGCTTAGGTTCTGATTTACAAAATAATCCTGCTGCCTTTAATGTACAGGTGCAGCAACTGTCCAGGTTCATGCACTTCACTATCACCAAAAGATATTTGTATGTTTAAATGACAAAAAATACAACAGAAATAAGAATGGTCCAACAAGAAAATAAACACTGACATATTTAGAGAAAGTGTGGGGAAAATATGCCCATGTAGCTTTAGTGATTATTTATAAACTCATTAGCACTTATGTAGGATAAAGTGATTTTCAGTCCTTAGCTGCTTTGCCTAGCTTGTGTCCAGGCAGGCTTCAGACCACTTAACCCGGGGGGGGGGTTTCCTTGCTAGCAGTAGCTGCAGGGGGGTGTACCCTTGGCCAGTGGTTACCAGGGTGATACAGAGCCAAGGTAAACAGTGGGAGCAGTGTTGGAGCTGAATCGTTTAGTGTCTACCCCAGTCCCCACCGTGAAGGGCTTTGGAAAAGAAACCCAGAGTTCATATAAGAGTCCCTATTCATATCTGTCACTCTTTGCAGAGAGAAGAGCACTTTATTCATCCCTTTGGACGGGGGTTTGGTGGTGGTACATTTCAGTATTATCTGTGATTGAAGTGAAGGAGAAGTATTGTGCTGCACAAGTTGGAGCTGCTAGTTTTCCGAGAGCCGGGGAAGAATTGTATATTCTCTGAACAATAACAGTCTGAAGGCCATTTTTCTCTGCTACAATGAAGAGTCTGTGGACGGTGGGACATATGGCATGAATCAGCAGCAATTGGGGGCGATTTATGCAGCTTGTACTGCAGTCAAACAATGCATTTAATAGTATAATTCCTGGCCACACACCACTGTACATGCACACATGGAGACTTTCTCATGCTCTTCAGGCTTGCTTGAAGGTTTTCTTCTGGGAGTTGTAAAAGAGCTTTTGTTCAAGGCCAGCTATAATCATGAGCTAGTCACAGTTGGATTTATTAAATTTAAATTTTGACAAGTAAATAAGAAATGCTGTCAAGGGAACCACTGCCTTTCTTATAGTTCACAATAACAGCTTCACAATATTTTCTAATGATGTACCTGAATTTGCTAGTTAATCATAAAAAATTCAACTTCTTGCATTTGTGACAGGAAAAATGTCACAGATGGAGCTACTGATAATAACGACAACCCAGTTTAATTGTGTCCCTGTTTGCCCTGAAAGTAAACCAGCATGTACCGCAGCAGGCCATTTCCTGCTCTTTGAAGTCCAAATGTCAGCTGTAGTATTGGTCCTGTGGATGTCCAAAAGTTAAAATCTGGTTACTTTTTCCTTGATGTATCTTAGCATGGACACACTTGAATAAGGCCCAGAAGTTGTTATAAACGTGTCAATGTACCATGACTATGTCAATATTGAGGACTAGTTTATTTTTTTTTTATATGTTTCATTTTGATATTGCCTGTAGCTTTTGTGTAAAGGGAATGGAATCATGAACTAGCTCTAATTTCAAACAACTGCTGTTACAGTATCTACATTATTCTTGCATAGCTATAGATGACAAGAAAAGAAAGTGCATATCAGTTGAACAGATACTGTAAGTGCATGGACTTATATAATTTCCCTGATTTTTGTCGTAGTTTTCTCCAGACATATTTGTAGTTCTTGCCAGCACGGAGGTCTTGATGCATGCTTTTATTACCAGTTGTATAGACTACTGTAATGCCCTGCTTTCTGGTCTTCCCCCCAAAAAGGATATCATATCTTCCAGCTGCTCCAAAATTCAGCAGCACAAATGCTGACGAGGACCGGGGGCGGGCGCATATTACACCAGTTTTAAAATCACTGCATTGGTTCCCTGTGCATTTTAGGATCAATTTTAAGGTTCTCTTAGTAGTTTTTAAATGCCTCAACGGTCTTGGGCCTTCTTATTTATTACCTTCGCCAAGGAGGTTATGTTTTCATTGGCGTTGGTTTGTCTGTTTGTTTGTTTGTTAGCAAGATACCTCAAAAAGTTATGGACGGATTTTCATGAAATTTTCACAGATTGTCAGAAATGGGGTATCCTACAGATGATTACATTTTGGTGGTCATCCGGATCACCGTCTGGATCCAGGAATTTTTTAAAGGATTCTTTAACATTGCAAGTGTCACGCCGCGCCGCTCATCAGCGGCGCCAGCTGCACACACACCTGCACATCATCAGCGGCGAGGGATTTAAGCCGCCTCGCCCTGGGCTTCGGCGTGAAGCCGTCAGAGTTCACTACGGATTGCTGTGAGTTCCCTTTCATACTCAGCAAGCATAGCGGTAAGAAGATCTTACCTTTTCTTCTCCAAGTCTGCTCCCTTGTGCACAGGTGGATTTCCCGGCGGCGGACTATTCCTCTCCATCGCCTGTTCCTCGCTGCTGCACCGGGCTCTCCAGGTGGCTGTCTACCGGACCTCGTTCCTTGCTGTGCCAGTCATCTGCCATTTTCAAGTAAGCTCCTCACCTACTTGTATATCTCCTGTGTTGGTGTGTGCCCGTCACCCTTCTCCCTGTGCTTTTCCCATAGGGTTGTCCGGCTGTACGGTCTCCTGCCTCTGCCCGAAGCAGACGCCACCACCAACACATTCACATCTCGCAGACACACATTCATACACCCTTGTTGTCAATAAAGCTATTTGAGCTACTCTGAGCCTGTGTGTGTGTCTCCTGAGCCGTGCATTATGTCAGTACGGCTTCAGCAGAGCGGCTCGGCAGACGGCGGGCTCACACACCGGCTTACCACTCTCGAGGCTCGAGTGGACCAAATAGCTTATCAGCAACAGGTGATACTCAGTCAATTAATCAATATAACTAACCGATTGGACCGCCTGGACCCCCAACAGCCGTTCCCCCCGGCTCGTCAGGGTGGTGTGGCTCCTGCTGCTCCAGCGGCCGTCCAGCAGGCTCCGGGAGCACTGACTCGGCTCACGCCCATTCCAACCCCCGCCCGCTTTAGCGGTAAGCTCGGCGGAGCGCGGGGGTTCATAATGCAGTGTGAGTCCGTGTTCCACCGTGTGCCCGGAGACTTTCCTTCAGATCATAGCCGAATTGGTTATATCGGGAATCTCCTAGAGGGGCGAGCACTAACCTGGACTTACGCCGTAACGGCGAGGCCCAGTTATGCCACCCTCACGTATGACCAATTCGTGAGACGTTTCCTGGAGGTCTTTGATCACTCTTGTACCGAGACAGTCCAGGTCGATCGGCTTCTCAGCCTCCAGCAGGGAAGCCGGTCGGCAGCGGACTATGCGATCGACTTCCAGGTAGCGGCGGAGGAATTGGGCTGGGATGAACGCTCATTCTGCGGCCTTTTTCTCCGCAGTCTCAACGATGATCTGAAGGATGAACTGGCTGGGCGGGATATCCCGGAGACTCTAGCGGAGCTAACATCCCTAGCGATCAGTTTGGATAATAGGCTGCACGAGCGCTCCTCGGGGCGGAAGTCGTCTTCTTCTCGCCCTCGTGGAGCCTCGTCGCGCCAGTTCCAAGCTTGCCCCCTGGCGACGCTGCCACCATCGCGCCCCGAGGAGTCGGAGCCGATGGTGACGGGCTGGACAAAGCTCTCCCCGGCAGAGAGACAACGCCGCCGTGAGTTGAATCTCTGCATGTATTGCCGGGACAGTCAACACACGGTAGAGCTTTGTCCACAGAAGCCAAACGGCGGGGTCCGCGAGTCACTGTAGGGGGCCTCGCGGACATCAATCGGTTAAGTCCCCTCACCCAATTGAAGCTGCCCGTTCGATTTTGTCACAACTCCACTGGGCATCTCACTCACACACTGGTGGATTCGGGCGCGGAGGGCAGTTTTATTTCACAAAGCCTGGCAACCCGATTGGGCATCCGCTGCCAGGCATTAAAAACCCCTATCTCCCTGGTCAACCTCTCCCGTGTCTCCCTGGGGAGAGTAACACACCAGACCGTCCCCGTTCCGGTTATCATCTCTGGAAACCACCGGGAGGAGATAACCTTCTACGTCCTGCCCAACTCTGTGTCGCCCGTCATCCTGGGGTATCCCTGGCTACGCCTCCACAACCCCGTTTTGGATTGGAAGTCTGCCGGGGTGTCGGCATGGAGCACATTCTGCTTGAGCACCTGTTTACAGTCCGCTGCCTGCTCTCCGTCCTCTTCCCCAACACCTACGGACGCTGCGCCCCCGGACCTGTCCCTGGTGCCATTGGAATTTCACGACCTGGGTATGGTATTCAGCAAGTCCAAGGCGATGTCTCTTCCTCCACATAGGCCCTATGACTGTGCAATTAACATCCGCCAGGGGGCACCCTGGCGGATGTTAATTGGGCGACTCTACAGCCTGTCGGCGCCGGAGAAGGAGACCATGAACGCTTATCTTAAGGAGTCGCTGAGTGCTGCGATAATCCGCCCTTCGTCATCACCTGTGGGGGCAGGATTCTTCTTCGTGGGTAAGAAGGACGGTTCCCTCCGTCCTTGCATCCACTATCGCACCCTAAACGACATTACGGAGAAGGATCGCTACACCCTGCCCCTCATGGACACTGCCTTCCACTCCCTCCAGGGGGCGACTTGGTTCACCAAGCTGGATCTACGCAGCGCATACCACCTCGTCCGGATCCGGGAGGGAGATGAGTGGAAGACAGCCTTCCGTACCCCGAACGGCCACTTCGAGTACCTGGTGATGCCGTTCGGGTTGACCAACGCTCCAGCCGTCTTTCAGCGCCTTATTAATGACGTCCTCCGGGATTTCATTGGCCTTTTTGTGTTCGTCTACCTGGATGACATTCTCATCTTCTCCAAATCCAGGGACGAGCACCGGGTCCACGTGAGGCGGGTCCTCCAAAGACTGCTGGAGAACTGGTTGTATGTGAAGGCCGAAAAATGCGAGTTCTACGCTAAGACAACATCCTTCCTCGGGTTCATCATCTCCCACAACCAGGTGCTTCCGGACCCAGAGAAGGTGAAGGCGGTGGTGGAATGGCCCACACCTGCATCAAGAAAACAGGTGCAGCAATTCATCGGGTTTGCAAATTTCTATCGCCGCTTTGTCCCTAACTTTGGCACCATCGTCGGCCCGTTGACCCGCCTCACGTCCCCTAAGGTCCCGTTCCGGTGGACCGAAGAGGCCGCGGCTGCTTTTCAGGCGCTGAAGGCGGAGTTCTCCTCCTCCCGGGTCCTTAGCCAAGTCAACCCTGCGCTGCAGTGCATCGTGGAAGTGGACACTTCGGACACAGGAGTGGGGGCGGTTCTATCCCAGCGGTCGCCAGAAGATGGAGTCAAACGGCCCTGCGCCTTCTTCTCCCGGCGCTTGTCCCCAGTGGAACGGAATTACGACGTGGGGGACAGAGAGCTCCTCGCCATCAAGCTCGCGCTGCAGGAGTGGCGTCACTGGCTAGAGGGGGCGGACCTGCCGTTCGTGGTCCTGACGGACCACAAGAACTTGGAGTATCTGAGATCTGCCAAGCGTCTGAACGCCCGCCAGGCGCGCTGGTCCTTGTTCTTTGCCAGGTTCCGATTCACCATCACCTTCAGGCCTGGCTCCAAGAACGGCCTGCCCGATCCCCTCTCTAGGCAATTCGCCCCTGAGGAGTCGGAGGACACGGTCCACACCATCCTACCCAGGTCGTGCGTCGTGGGAGCCGTCACCTGGGACATTGAAAGCAAGATCCGGAAGGCGCAGGAAGTGGAACCTGACCCTGGCGGCGGACCGGAGGGGAGGCTGTTCGTGCCATCCACGGTTCGGGGGGAGGTAATCCACTGGTTGCACACATCCAAGCTCACCTGCCACCCTGGCTCCTCCCGGATGATTGACCTCCTCCAGCGGTCCTTCTGGTGGCCGGGCCTGCGGAGGGACGCTGCCCGCTACGCCCGGGCCTGCCCAGTGTGTGCCACCAGCAAATCAGATAATGCCCCTCCAGCGGGTTTGCTCCAGCCTCTGCCCGTCCCTGGCAGGCCCTGGTCGCATATCGCCCTGGATTTCGTCACCGGACTCCCAGTCTCTAACACCTTCGACACGTCCTGACCATCGTGGACCGCTTCTCCAAGGCGGCACACTTCGTTCCCCTACGAGGTCTCCCAACTGCCCTGGAGACGGCAGACCTCCTAATCCAGCACGTGGTCAGGCTGCATGGGATTCTGGTGGACGTGGTCTCGGACCGGGGGCCCCAATTTTCTTCAGAGGTTTGGAGGTCGTTCTGCAACGCCCTGGGAGCCAAGGTGAGCCTCTCCTCCGGCCATCACCCCCAAACCAACGGGCAGTGTGAGCGGACCAACCAGGAGCTGGAGGCTGCGCTCCGCTGCGTCACGGCGTCCAAACCAACGTCCTGGAGTAACCACCTCGCCTGGGTTGAATACGCCCACAACACCGCTCGCTCTTCTGCTACAGGGATGTCCCCCTTTAAGGCGTCCCTGGGCTACGACCCCCCGCTGTTCCCGGCGCAGGAGAGTGAGGTAACTGTCCCCTCAGTACGGGCGCATCTCAGGCAGTTCCGCTCCATCTGGGCGTCAGCGCGCAATGCGCTTTTACGCACGGCGGAGCGCAACAGAGCCGTGGCGGACCGGCACAGAAGACCTGCCCCGGCGTACAGAGTTGGTCAGCAAGTCTATGTGTCGACCCAGGACGTGATTTTAAAGGGCGAGAGGAGGAAGCTGGCACAGCGGTTTATGGGCCCATACCCCATCACCAGGATCATCAACCCGGTAGCTGTGCGTGTGGCTATTCCCCCCTCCCTCCGCATCCACCCCACCTTCCACGTATCCAAGGTGAAGCTGGCAGTCTCCGACCCCCTTTGCCCTCCTCCTGCTGCGCAACCCGCGCCCCGGATGATTGATGGCCATCCGGCCTTGCCTGTCTCCTCCATCCTGGACTCCCGGCGCCAGGGTCGTGGGTTGCAGTACTTGATGGACTGGGAGGGCTATGGGCCTGAACATCGGCAGTGGGTACCCTCGTCGTTTGTGTTAGACCCATCTCTCATTACTGAGTTCCACCGAGCGCACCCAGAGAAACCATCGCCAGGAGGCGCTGCTAGAGGGGGGAGTACTGTCACGCCGCGCCGCTCATCAGCGGCGCCAGCTGCACACAAACCTGCACATCATCAGCGGCGAGGGATTTAAGCCGCCTCGCCCTGGGCTTCGGCCTGAAGCCGTCAGACTTCACTACGGATTGCTGTGAGTTCCCTCTCATACTCAGCAAGCATAGCAGTAAGAAGATCTTACCTTTTCTTCTCCAAGTCTGCTCCCCTGTGCACAGGTGGATTTCCCGGCGGCGGACTATTCCTCTCCATCGCCTGTTCCTCGCTGCTGCACCGGGCTCTCCAGGTGGCTGTCTACCGGACCTCGTTCCTTGCTGTGCCAGTCATCTGCCCTTTTCAAGTAAGCTCCTCACCTACTTGTATATCTCCTGTGTTGGTGTGTGCCCGTCACCCTTCTCCCTGTGCTTTTCCCATAGGGTTGTCCGGCTGTACGGTCTCCTGCCTCTGTGCCCGAAGCAGACGCCACCGCCAACACATTCACATCTCGCAGACACACATTCATACACCCTTGTTGTCAATAAAGCTATTTGAGCTACTCTGAGCCTGTGTGTGTGTCTCCTGAGCCGTGCATTATGTCAGCAAGATAGGGCCATTTTCAATATTTCTGCATGTAAGTCTGCCAAAAATCGTCAGAACACTTGGAAAACAAACAAAAAAAAAATACAGGACAACATGCCCACAGGTTCTATAATATATTGAAGACTGATCCGGATAATGCAATAATTCCGGATACTATGATCCAGAATATCAAAAAATAGGGGACCTTTGGAATTTTCCTCATAGGAAGAGAACAAATGAAGCTAAAATCACTCAACAAACACCATTATGTAGCCAAGACACTGTGGAATCTATAGTGTGTCAACGGATTTGTTGTATCTTTAAAAGCTATGGAGCTAGATCCTCAAGAAAACCGCCATTATGCGAAATGCGATTTTCCGGAATAACTACTGAACCACTAATCCTATCCATGTGAATCCAGTTGCTACTCATATGTTTTCATGGTCAAGGAATCTGAAAACGTAGACACAATAAATGTAGGATTCATATTTATGATGTAAAACACTGTATGGGGGGAACTGTGGCGCTTGGCGGAGGTCTGCGCTCTCCGAGTGCTTTTCTAGTCTGAGCTGCGTTTACCTTATGAGCCCTTGCAGACCCTGAGGTCCTCTGGTACTGGCCTTTTGATGGTTCCCAAAGTCAAAACCAAGACTTACGGTGAAGCCTCCTTTCATTACTATGGTCCTCATCTGTGGAACAGCCTGTCAGAGAGCCTCAGGACTGCAGAGTCAATAGATGATTTTAATAACAGGCTCAAGACCCACCTTTTTAATTTGGCTTTTAACAAACTTGTTTAATTATTATTGAAGTAGTCATTTCTGTTGTTTTACATTCTTCTCAGCTCCATTAGTTTTTAGATTCTCTCATCTCTTTTTATTTTGATGTGTTTTTAGCTCAGTTTGTAAGTATGGGGTTTTAGTTCCTCTTGTTTTATGTGTTTTTAGTTTTATTTTGTATTTTATGTGTTTTAGCTCCAGTGTTTTCCTCAGTGGAGCCCCTCATGCTGGATGTTGTTTGGCCCATCTGCAGAGGTGTTGGTCTCGTGGGTTGCTCTGGCTTGGGTGGGTGGGGGCTCTATGCCATTGCCTTAAAGCTGTGGTGTGGGCCCCAGTCTGTCCTGGTCAGGGTGGCCTCTGTGGCACGTACTGTGGTCATGTGCTGTGTGGTTTTCTGGTGTGGGGGGCTCCACAGGACAGTATTTCTTCACATGGTGCCTCAGTGCCAAGCTATGTGTCTTCTATTTTATATGAGTGTGGATATAGGGAATGGTGCATGTCCCTCTGTGTGTGTGTGTGTGTGTGCGTACGTGCATGCGTGTTGTGTGAGTATGTGTATGGCAGGGTTGAGAGGGGTGGGATGTATCATGCAAATACGGTATCTCACAAAAGTGAGTACACCCTTCACATTTTTATAAATATTTTATTATAGCTTTTCATAGGACAACACTGAAGATATGACACTTTGATACAATGTAAAGTAGTTAGTGTACAGCTTGTATAACAGTGTAAATTTGCTGTCCCTTCAAAATAACTCAACACACAGCCATTAATATCTAAACCGCTGGTAACAGAAGTGAGTACACTCCTAAGTGAAAATGTCAAAATTGTGCTCAAAGTGTCAATATTTTGTGTGGCCACCATTATTTTCCAGCACTACCTTAACTCTCTTGGGCATGAAGTTCACTAGAGTTTCACAGGTTGCCACTGGAATCCTCTTCCACTCCTCCATGACGACATCACGAGCTGGTGGCTGTTAGAGATCTTGCACTCCTCCACCTTCCATTTGAAGATGCCCCACAAATGCTCAATAGGGTTTAAGTCTGGAGATATGCTTGGCCAGTCCATCACCTTTGCCCTCAGTTTCTTTAGCAAGGCAGTGGTCATCTTGGAAGTGTGTTTGGGGTGGTTATCATGTTGGAATACTGCCCTGCAGCTCAGTTTCCGAAGGGAGGGGATCCGGCTCTGTTTCAGTATGTCACAGTACATGTTGGCATTCATGGTTCCCTCAATGAACTGTAGCTCCCCAGTGCCGGCAGCACTCATGCAGCCCCAAACCATGACACTCCCACCACCATGCTTGACTGTAGGCAAGACACACTTGTCTTTGTACTCCTCACCTGTTTGCCGCCACACACGCTTGACACCATCTGAACCAAATTGAACCAAATAAGATTATGTTGGTCTCAACACACCACAGGACATGGTTCCAGTAATCCATGTCCTGTGGATTGGGCTGCACGGTGGCGCAGTGGTTAGCACTGTGGCAGCACAGTTTACCCTTGGCCGGGGGATCGCGGGGACCGCGAGATCGTGGGTTCGATCCCTGCCCCCGACCAACAGTGATCTGTGTGGAGTTTGCATGTTCTCCCCGTGTTGCGTGGGTTTACTCCGGGATTTCTCCGGTTTCCTCCCACACACCAAAAACATGCAGGTTAGGGATACAGGGCGCTTGCGCACGCAGCGACCGGCAGCTGGTGGCTTGTCACCAGACTGCAAAACAAATCTACCTACGGGTACAAAATAAGTAATAATAAAAAAAAAAAATGTCCTTAGTCTGCTTGTCTTCAGCAAACGGTTTGCGGACTTTCTTGTGCATCATCTTTAAAAGGGGCTTTCTTCTGGGACGACAGCCATGCAGACCAATTTGATGCAGTGTGTGGCATATGGTCTGAGCACTGACAGGCTGACCCCCCACCCCTTCAATCTCTGCAGCAATGCTGGCAGCACTCATACCTCTATTTTCAAAAGACAACTTCTGGATATGACGGTGAGCACGTGCACTCAACTTCTTTGGTTGACCATGGCGAGGCCTGTTCTGAGTGGATCCTGTCCTGTTAAATCGCTGTATGGTCTTGGCCAACATGCTGCAGCTCAGTTTCAGGGTATTGGCAATCTTCTTATAGCCAAGGCCATTTTTATGTAGAGCAACAATTCTTTTTTTCAGATCCTCAGAGAGTTCTTTGCCATGAGGTGCCATGTTGAACTTCCAGTGACCAGTATGAGAGAGTGTGAGAGCGATAACACCAAATTTAACACGCCTGCTCCCCATTCACACCAGAGACCTTGTAACACTAACGAGTCACATGACACCGGGGAGGAAAAATGGCTAATTGGGCACAATTTGAACATTTTCACTAGGGGTGTACTCACTTTTGTTGCCAGCGGTTTAGACATTAATGGCTGTGTGTTGAGTTATTTTAAAGGGACAGCAAATTTACACTATTCTACAAGCTGTAGACTGATTACGTTGTATCAAAGTGTCATATCTTCAGTGTTGTCCCATGAAAAGATATAATAAAATATTTACAAAAATGTGAGGGGTGTACTCACTTTTGTGAGACCTGCTTTTTTTATGTAAAGTACTTTGCACAGCATTTAATGTTTGAAAAGTGCTATACAAATAAAGTTTAATTGATTGATTCTAATAACCATCTTCAGCATTTTTGCTAATTCTGGCAAAGGTGAATTGAGCTAATGCCATGGCGTTGCGTCTGTATGCCCACAGTTTGCAAAAATGGCTACTTCTAATGACCCAAATTCTCACTAAGCGCACACACAATGACCCTCAGGTGGTTCTGCATCTGATTTTGTGCTCAAGAACAGGGTCAAATGTTAAAATCTGAGTTCATGTAATTTTCAGCATGTGTGTATTGAGACAGAGGTATTTTTGTGTTCATCAGGCCTAATAAGCTACTGCATCTTTGAAGGTCTGGTTTAAGGCTGCGTGTCCACCAAGCATGTTTTTATTGTGCTCTGAGCATCTGTTTTCTGTTCATTTTTTATGTAGCCCAGTGTTTAATGTGCTCAGCACTCTCAGCGTAAAAATGTTCTCAGCAGTGAGCCTTTTTTGTCACTGTGCTGAGGGTGCTGAAAATTGAAAGAAGTTCAACTTTTGGAGCGCTACAGTGCTCATTGGCAGCACACCTCTGTAGCCAGCCAATCATGATCAAGCTAAAAGTATACTATGATCAATATTTAACAACAAAAGCTCAATAGGTGCCTTTTTACCAGTTTGATGTGGTTTAGTGAAGTTAGTAGAAAGTTTCAGAGCAAAATGTGTGAAACAACTTCCGGTTATGGCTGCCACGTAGGACGGACGTGTCTCGCTCTGCTCTGCTCCTGGAGAAAAAAAATTGGCAAATAACTCTCTCATTTGGGACAGAACGTATCCCAGCGTTTGGGCGAGGATATGTCGGCGAAGCCTAAGGCTGGAAAACCAGGCAAAGGAAAAAGCGAGCCGCCGAAACAGTCCAAATTAACGGACTTTCAGGTCTGTGACGCAGCAAATAAAACTCCATATATGGCGGAGGAGGCTGGCAACGGTGCGATGTCTGCGGGGGGAGGCGCAGATGCGCTGATGGCTGCCATGAGTTCAATGAGAGCGGACTTTTCCTCTAGATTTGATGGGATTATGACAGCGTTGGAAGGAATAAGAAAGGAATTGGGTGACTGTGTAGAACGAACGGCGCAGATGGAGCTCCGTCTCGCTAGTGCTGAAGATGACGTCACCCGTCTTCAATTAAAGGTGCGCACTTTGGAAAAAAAAAATAAATCTCTGGAAAATAATATTTTGGATTTGGAATCTCGGTCGAGACAGAATAACTTGAGGCTGGTGGGTCTTCCAGAGGAATCAGAAGGTCGGGACGTATGTTCCTTTCTGGAAAAGTGGATTCCGGAGATGCTGGGCAGCGAGGAATTGCAATCAGCAGTGGTTCTGGAAAATGCACATCGTATTGGCCCACGGAGAGATAAGGGACCGCCGAGGACCTTAATTATGAAGTTTCTTAGCAACAGAGACAGGATGAAGATCTTCAACGCTGCACGAGCTAAAGGAGAGATTAAACACCAGGACCAGCAGGTGCGGTTCTACCCAGATTTGGCCACAGGAATCCAGCAATTGAGGAAGCAGTTTGATCCCATACGTAAGGAGCTGCGCAACCTTGGGATTCGTCATGGTGTAATCTATCCTGCGAGACTGCTGACCACGTATGAGGGCAGAACCCACATCTTCAAGACCCCAGAGGAGGCGCAGGAGTTCATCAAGAAGATCAAAGAAGAAGAAGAGACTGGTGGGAGCTAAGCATGAACAAAATATAAGGTAGAATAATTAAGCATTTGCACAGGCATCTGACTGACTTGAAGTAAATAGTAAGTTTACAAAATATAGATTGTATTATATATTAAAAAAACAAAACAAAAACAAAACAAACAAAAAAAACTATGATGTACAAAGTTGTTAAAAATTTTGGAGTTAAGTTGGAAAACTACAGAGGAGAGTTAATGTTACGTCATTAAAAGCAGTAGAGTTAGGGCGATTGGGAGGATGAAGAAGGAGTGGCTTAGGCTGTTCCCCGTGGGTGTGGAACGGTCGATGGCTATATCGGGAGACGGAATTTTTCTTTTGATTTTGGGGGGTTTGCCACAAGTGTGGGAAGGGGAAATTTGTTTGTGTGTAGTTTGTAGGATGAATGTTCAACCACTCATGTTTTTGCTTCTCTGTATGAGCATGTTTACACTGCAAGGTAATCCCAAACTCTCTATTGATCATAAACCAAAGTGTTAATCTTAATTTAACTTCATGGAATTGCAGAGGTCTACAAAATTTAAAAAAACTTAAACAAGTTATGAATAAAATAAAAGACATGGGTTCAAAAATTGTGTTTTTACAAGAAACTCATCTAATAGAGGAGGATGTTAAAAGAATTAGGAGTAGATGGCAAGGAAGTGTATTCACCTCTTCATTTTCATCCCGAGCCAGGGGAGTTATGACTCTCATACATAAATCAGTTCCTTTTCAAGTGAAAAATGTAATTGGAGACAAATTTGGAAGATATGTAATCATTCAAGGTTCTTTGTTATTAGAAAATATAAATCTTGTGAACTTATATGGTCCCAATATAGATGATCAGAAGTTCTTTGCTAATTTATTTCTTATCTTATCATCACTTACAGGGCAACATATAATAGCAGGGGATTTTAATTGTACATTGAATCCAGGTATAGATAGATCAACAGGACTGGATTGTACGCACATTGGATGTAGGATGACTATTAATCATTTTATGAAAGAATTGAGATTGTTAGATATATGGAGAGAAATGAAACCACAAGTTAAAGCCTATTCTTGTTATTCCAGTACCTACAAGACATTCTCACGAATTGATTATTTTTTGATTTCCACAGAATTAAGGTCCAAGATTCAAAACTGCTTTTATGATAACATCGTGATCTCTGATCATGCACCCTGTTGTCTAATATATGTAGATAAAAAATTGACAAAGGAATCAGGTAGATGGCAATTTCAGCATAAATGGCTTCAGGATGAGGAATTTGTCAAGTATATAGAAAAACAGATAGACGAGTTCTTTGACATCAATACTACACAAACATCAGCATGTGTAATGTGGGAGGCTTTCAAAGCTTTTATTAGGGGACATATTATTAGTTATACAGGATCAAAATCTAAGAAGACTCGAGAGGAGAGAGCTAAATTGGAACATAAAATAAAAAGTCTTCAGGAAAAAGTGTATGCAGGAAGTGACCCAAGGTTGGAGAATGAATTACTGATTTTGAGAGCTGAATACGACAAAAAATCAGCGAATAGAGCTGCCTCGAGTCTTCTAAGATTGAAACAATCTTTTTATGAACAAGGTGAAAAATCAGGAAAATTATTAGCATGGCAGATTAAACAATTAGAAATTAAAACACCAATTACCAGTATTATAAGTAACGGACAGGTAGTTATAGATCCTTTAGAAATTAATAGAACCTTTAGAGATTACTATGAAAAATTATATGATACCAAAAATGAACCTGATTTAACAAAACTAAATGGGTTTTTGAACGAACTATCTATACCGTGTATTCCAAATGAAAACAGGGAGATATTGGAGTCTAAAATTAGTCAAGAAGAAGTTGGGCTAGCCATTGATAATATGAAATCAGGAAAAAGTGCAGGACCAGATGGTCTTCCAGTTGACCTTTATAAAAAATTTAAGAATAAATTAATAAAACCTTTTTTGGAAATGGTTTTAGAAGCATTTCAAAATAATAATTTACCATCATACATAAATAATGCCTTAATTATACTGCTGCCAAAACCAGGTAAGCCCTCTAATAAATGTGAAAATATGAGACCAATAAGCCTATTAAACGCTGACCTTAAGATAATCTGTAAAATTTTAGCAAGACGAATACAAGAAATTTTACCAAATATTATTAATCGAGATCAGAATGGCTTTATAAAGGGTAGACAAGGCTTCCATAATGTAAGAAGACTATTTAATATTATTTATTTTAATAAAGAAGCACCGGATACAGCTCTCCTATCACTGGACGCCGAAAAGGCCTTTGATAGAGTTGAATGGCCCTTTCTTTTTGAAGTCCTACAAAGGTTTGGACTTGGAAATAATTTCATAAAATGGGTTCAAATAATATACAATAATGCTACAGCAGAAATCCTAACAAATAACAATATTTCAAAACCAATAAAAATCAATAGAGGATGTCGACAAGGCTGTCCACTTTCACCTTTACTGTTTACTATGGCAATTGAACCTTTAGCGATAGCGATACGTTTACATTCACAAATATATGGAATTAAAGTTGGACCAACAGAACATAAAATCTCCCTGTACGCCGATGACATAATTTTGTTTATGTCGAATCTAAAAAAATCAATTCCAACCTTGTTGAATTTAATAAAGAATTTTGGGGAAATATCAGGATATAAAATAAATAAAACTAAATCTTCAATATTAATGCTAAATGAGACCCAGAGAAATTACCCAGCCCCTGAGGTAAATCAATTCAATGTTGTAAATCAGTTTAAATATTTAGGAATCCAAATTGTGCCTAAGCTAGAATCAGTCGCCAGTGTCAACTATGAAGCCTTAATGTCAGATATCAATGAGTTAACTCAGAGATGGATGTCACTACCAATGTCGATGATCGGGAGAATCAATATACTTAAAAGTAATATTTTACCTAAAATACTTTATTTATTTCAATACATTCCCTTATCACCACCTTTAGATCTATTCTCAAGAATAAAAAAAAAGTTAGTGGAATTTATATGGAACAACAGGAGGGCTAGATTACGTTTGTCTTTATTATATTTACCATTTGATCGTGGAGGTCTGAAATGTCCAAATTTTATGTTGTATTATTGGTCGGCACAACTGAGGTCTATGACATATTATTTTTCATCAAATGATCTCCCTCACTGGACTGAAATGGAATCATACAATTTACCTTTACCTCTTCCCATATTCATATACTCAGATTCGGCAAAAAAATTACAAAAACAAGTTAAAAATCCATTTGTAAAGCATATGATCAAAATATGGTGTGAAGCTAAAAACTATTTAAAAGAACCACAGTTATTGTCACAATTTAGTCCAATATGGGGTAATCAATATTTTAAACCAGGGAGAGCGGACGCTGTATTTAAAGTATGGAATTTAAAAGGGATACAAAAGATTCAGGATTTATATTTGCCAAGTGCAGATAACATAATGTCTTTTGAAGAGCTGAGGATCAAATTTAATCTCAATAGAACACATTTTTTTAAATATCTTCAACTTAGAAACTTTATTCGATCAAATCAAAATAAAGCTCTCACTCGACCTATTTATTCATCCTTGGAAAAAATGATGATGAAAGATAGTAAAAGAAAGGGTATTATTTCAGAGTTTTATAACTCATTGACACTATCTTCAAGTGAAAATTCACTGAAAAGATTAAACTACTGGAAAGAAGATCTGCAAACTGAAATTTCAGAGGAACAATGGGAATTGGCTTGTACAGAAGCTCAAACCAAATCAATAAATGTACGCCTTAAATTGATACATTTCAAATGGTTAATGCGGATGTATGTTACACCGGAGGAGTTAAATAGATATAACAAAAATATACCAGATACATGCACAAAATGCATGGAAAGTAAAGGAACCCTATTTCATTGTTTATGGGAATGTAGATTAATAAGAATGTTTTGGGAAGAGGTGAGGGTAACAATTGAAAAAATAATCTCAAAACAAATCATATTGAATCCTAAACTGTTTTTGTTGGGTCTGTACCCAGAAAAGCATAATTTTAATAAAAGTGAAAGAACATTCATAGACCTCAGTTTGCTTAATGCCAAAAAATGTATTGCACTATTATGGAAAAAGACTCATAGACCAGATGTGACTCAGTGGTTAAGACAGATGTTAACAAACCTTCCATTAGAAAGAATAACATATATACTGAAATCAAAGGAAATTGTGTTTGAGAATATATGGAGACCTTTTATTGATTATGTAAAAAATTTAAACATAACTCTTGAAGAAGAAGGTGAATGATGTGTGTGGACCTTGTAAATTCCAAACTGGTGAACATAATATGTATACTTATGTATTGGATTGTCTAGACTAAACAGAGGAGCATTGTTGAAGATTTGATTTTGTTGGTGGTTGTTGGTGTTTTTAGTGCATTTTTTTTTTTGTAGTACTTTAGTGTTAGTGTTTGATTGTTTGTATCATGTTTGTTAAAAAAAAAAAAAAGGTTCAATAAAGATATTGTGGAAAAAAAAAATGTGTGAAACGCCAGTAGCGTGCTTTGAATGACAGGTCAAATGGTTGCTAGGATACAGGGCAGAGACCTTTTTTAAGAGTGCCAATGAAGCGCACACAAAAACAGGTCTAGAGCGTTTTTTATGCACTCGGTGGGCACACAGCCTAAATGTATAAAAATGGCTAATGATGCAGTGGTTGTAGAATGTGTTTAAAAACATCTTGAAGGTTAATTTGCTAAAACTGTGTATGAAATCAGAACCAAATGGAGAAGGATGGTTGAAGCCCTCTGTTCGAGACCGGGTGAACAGGACGAACTAAGTAATTGTACAAAATTACTATCACTATTATTACTATCAACTTCTTTGCACGTTTTGAAGCATCAAACCCGACAATCAGGGGGGGGCTGGCCCACCAACACCATCGGTCGGACCAGCTTTTACCATCAACACAGCGGACACACGGAGGACCCTAACCAGAGTCAACCCACGTAAAGCTGCAGGTCCGGACAACATCCCGGGACGTGTGCTCCGAGACTGCGCGAGCGAGTTGGCGGATGTCCTGACTGATATTTATAACATGTCCCTGAGTCAGGCCATCGTTCCCAGATGCTTCAAGGCCTCTATCATTGTACCGGTGGCAAAGAAACCAGGTGTGTCCTGTATGAATGACTATCGTCCTGTCGCACTGACACCAATTGTGATGAAGTGTTTTGAACGGCTTGTCAAACCACACATTACAGCCTGCCTCCCTGCATCACACAACCCGCTCCAGTTTGCATATCGTTCAAACCGCTCCATGGAGGATGCTATAGTCACCACCCTGCACTCTGTCATCACCCACCTGGACCAGAAAGACACCTACGCCAGACTCCTGTACATTGATTTCAGTTCAGCATTCAACACCATTATTCCCCAGAGACTGATGGAGAAATTACTCCTTCTTGGTCTGAACACCGCCACATGTCTCTGGATCCTGGATTTCCTGACTGAGAGACCCCAGTCTGTCCGGGTTGGAAACAACATCTCCAACTCTGTCACGCTGAGCACTGGATCCCCTCAAGGCTGCGTACTCAGTCTACTGTTGTTTACACTTCTAACACATGACTGTGTATCCAGACACGAGGGGAACCAGATTATTAAGTTTACAGACGACACCACGGTGGTGGGACTTATTCAGAGGGATGAGGAATCAATGTACAGGGAAGAAGTGAGAGAACTGGAGGGCTGGTGCAGGGAGAACAATCTGGTGCTCAACGTGGACAAAACGAAGGAGATGATTATCGACTTCCGGCGGTCACAGCTTGAACACGTCCCCCTCAGCATCGGCGGCCGTTTAGTGGAGAGAGTGGAGAACATCAAGTTCCTCGGAGTGCAGATCTCGTAGGACCTGACCTGGAGCAAGAATTCCTTGGGGATCAGGAAGCGGGCTCAGCAGAGACTGCACTTCTTAAGGAAACTCAAACAGGCCTCTCTCCCCATCTGCATCCTCAGGACCTTCTACAGAGGTGTGGTGGAGAGTGTTCTGACGTACTGCATTGCTACATGGTACTCCAGCTGCAGTATGTCAGACAAAAAAGCCCTGCAGAGGATAGTCAAGGGAGCTGAGAGGGTAATTGGAGTCTCCCTCCCCTCTGTCCAAGAACTTTTTCAGAACCATTGTAGGAGCAGGGCACTGAACATTGTCAAGGACCGTTCTCACCCTCTGCATAAACACTTTGAACTTCTGCCATCTGGCAAACGATTCCGGAGCATCAGAGGCAGAACCACCAGACTGATCAACAGTTTCCTTCCACAAGCTGTTAGGATGCTGAACAGTTGACCCGGAATCTCTCATATTCACTACTGCACCTACGGACATTATGTGCATTATTTGTATATTATAGTTATTTATTCATTTATTTTTTTTCCAAGTATGTCTCAGGGATGTGTGAACGGATGGGGGTGGGGGTGGGGGTGGGGGGGGGGTGAAGATATGTGTGAGTGTGTCTTAAATCATGTTCTTCTACTTATATGGATGCCGAGAGAAACACAATTTCATCTTGCCTGCACTACAGTTGTATGTACAGCAATATGACAATAAAGGTTGATTTGATTTGATTTGAAAATCAGACTGAGAGGCAGAATCATTTATTATGTCTAGGGATACACTGATTGGGAAATTTTTGACTAATACTGACATTTGAAATAATATTTTGACCGACAGCCAATGCTTCTTTTGCTTTTGTTGTCATCTATTCCCCCATACTGCCAAGGAAACAAAGAATTGTGCACCATTTAAAAAAAACAACAACAACAACAATTGAGCAATTTTGAAGTATTTCAGGGTGAAGCAAGGTGAATACTGGCCAATAACAATGTTAAGTTAATAAATCTGTGCATCCTGATTTATATCAGCATCAGTTAATTTTAGTAAATGGCTTTAAATGGTACTTCACACCTCCTAGCTTGGTGCTCAACATAATAGAGTGGGGGAAGGAAAAGTTATTTGTGGTGGCGACTTGCATGGCAGCGGCCCCTCTGATTCTAGATGTGATTTACATTGTAAATAGGAGAGACGTAATTTCGTTCTACTGTACATGATTGGCTGTATGGATTGAATGACAATAAAGTTGGCTTCTTCTTTTATCACTACTATACCTGCCAATAATATTCCAGGTTAATTGCTTGGTCTGTTATGGTGAAAAATTGTACACACTATCGTCAGTTTCTAGTGTATTATGGTTTGGTGTTAACTGATCATACGATACTGGCGCTGCTGAAAACTCCACACTGTAGAGCATTTGAAAGTGTGATTTTATTAAACCTTTTTCTAAAATGATCAACAGCTTTGTGCTTTGAAGCTGAAGGGTTGACATTAAACTGTGCTAAACTCCTGCCTGTTATTTCTCTGTGTGCTTTGTCCCAGGTGTTGGACAAGCACAAAGCAATGGACAGCATGGTGGAGCTGCTGCAAGTGTACCCCGAGGAGGACGAGGCATATGGAGAGCTGCTCGAGGCCACAACGCAGCTCTACCACTACTTGCTTCAGCCTTTCAGGGACATGAGGGAACTAGCAATGCTGCGCCGACAGCAGATTAAGGTAATACACACAAGCACACAGATACAGATACCATCTGTTTTTAGGGCTTGATATAAGTAGGTTTAGCTGTCACTGTAGCCAACTAACTGGTTTGTCCTGGGACACATTTTGGCCAGTGTCAGGCTCATTCTCTATAGGTGCATTCTGTCATTACTGCATTTTGTGGTTCGGCTCTAAACCACAGCATGGTGATGGCCTCCATTAAACCTATCCTACTAAACTCACTGTAATGTCAGTAGCATTAGTTGCTTAGGCTGTGTGTAGTGGTGGTGGTGGTGGTGTTGTAGCTCGGCTGTGCCTCGCATTAACCCTGCAGCTGAGGGTTGTGGAGGACAGAGGATCAGCCAGAGAGCCCCCCCCCCCCCCCCCCACCCAGAGCAGCTTAACAACCAGCATAAGTATTATTACAGCAGCCACTAAAGCACTCAGTAATTCTGCAGCCTCAGCACACTCTTCTATTTTCTACACTCTTTCCCTACCCTGTCCTTGTTGATTTTCTTCATTAGAGGCTTTAGGGAAGTAAAGCCACAGTTTGATCTCCACTGTCTCGCTGCCTTCACGGAGTTGGGTTATATGCTTGGTTGGGTCAGTGGGTCAGAGGCCTGCTTGAGTTTTGTTTTTTTTTGTACATTCATTCAACAGCCCTATAGGGGTGTTGCTTTATGTCCTCTAATAAATAAATGCATTTAATCAACCAGCTAAATTGGTATGGTAGTAGCACAAGTTAACCACCTTTTTCATCATTACTATGTTATTACTTAAGGTAGCATCTCACTGGGCTGTGACAGCTTGTGACTAGTTGGAGAACGGCATTCACGAGGGAGCTTCCAAAATCTCTACAAACGTTCACAGGGCTTCACAGTTTCCTCTCATGAGTCGCAGGGCCTCACTTATGTCGCAGGAATTTTTACATGTTCCAAAAGTTTGTGTCACATTCGTGCAACGTACACAAATAGGCCGTCCTCTATGAGCTATGGTTCCGCTCAAGGTTTCTGCCCGTTAAAGGGACGTTTTTCCTTGCCTGTGTCGCCGCAGTGGTTGCTCTTAGGGGTCTCTGCTGGTTTCTATAAATTTGAAAGTGTAGCCTAAACCCACCCTTTTGTAAAGTGCCTTGAGATAACCTGTGTTGTGATTTGGTGCTATATAAATAAATTGAATTGAATTGTATTGAATTCAGTGTGATTCCAAGTGAAAATTGTCACTGATTTGCATATTTGTTCCAAGATCTCTTTATCTCCATCTAGCTGCGAGCTGTCACAGCCCAGTGAGATACAGTATTACCTATAGGCTTAAAGATAAATACTAGTTGCTGTATGACAAACTTTTCAAAGATATGATTGACTGGCAATCTATATTGAGATGGCCATTAAAATTAAAGTTGGGCTCTTTCCTGAGTCATTTAGATAGTTGCATAAAATACATTAAATAACCGCTCAGAGGCAAAACCAAAATTTTTGCTAATTAGCTAGATTCCTTTATAGAAGAACTACTTCTTCAATAAACGGTGTTCTGTAGAAGAGCTTGGAAATGATGAGGCAATTTGATTTATAAACCAAAGTTTAATAATCAGCTCTCCTAACAAGTCTCATCTGGTGCAGAGTGGCAGAAGGAAAAAAGAGACAGAATGTCTCCGGCTCACTGGCTTTATACTTGCACACAACAAAAGACATGCATAACAAAGGCTGGCATCCCTCATTATCTTAATCCCCCCATTGTCTTGGTATTTCCTCTCCTCGCCTTAGGGGGTGAGGGTGGCTCCTCCGGTCTCCTCCGCAGTGTCTGGGAACGTCTTTGTTCTTCACTCGGCGGATGAGAGCCTTTGTCCTTTCAGAGGTGTGAAGTTCTTTACATATGTAATTACTAAACATTTCCACATGCTTCAACATATGTAGGTTATGGAATATATGATTAATATAGACCACAGGCCCCCCAAACAACTAAGAAAGGACAATAGAAAGGTTCACAGTCTAAGATAATTACTATGACATACTAAGTGTTACATCTCTTGCCACAGAAGAAACTTTCCAGCAGCCATGCTCCTAAGAGAGTTCAGTGGTAATCATAACAGCATAGTAAAATCATAAGTCAGTCCTAAACTGTTGCAGCACAATTAGTGAACAATTGTGGAGTGGTTTGCATCAGTCCCTGTGCTGTCTGGGTTTTAATCTTCTCCCAAAACTGCTGTAGGTTGGTTTAGGCACCCTGCTGGGACCTTCTTGTGAGGAATCTGCAGTGTGGGAAGGAGAGTGGTTAATTGTTCCCTGCCGGGGGGCTGAGTCTTTTCTCTTGGGGGGTCTACCCCGCCGAGGTGCTCTCGCCAACTGTGCAGGCTCGTCTTTCAACAAGAAGGCAGGTTTAGGTCTGTCAATGCTGACTGTTTCTTTTCTATCCCCAAAATCAAGCACAAAGTGTTTATCACCATGTTCCAGCACTCTGAATGGCCCATCGTATGCTGGGCGGAAAGTTGGTTTTAAAGCTTCGTGCCTAACAAAAACGAACTCAGCGTTTTTTAAAGCTTGAGGGACAAAAACCCGTGGGAAGGAGTGATGAGCTGGACCGGGGAGAGAGTCCGGTCCGTTGCTGCCTAAAAACCTTGGGACTGGAAGGTGCCCTGGCTCTGGGTTCTCTGGTAAAAATTCACCTGGAAGCCTGAGAGGTTGTGCAAAGACTAATTCTGCAGGAGAGGCATCTAGATCCTCTTTAGGCGCAGCACGCAACCCCAATAAAACCCAGGGAAGTTTGTTTACCCAATTTGTATCCGTTAGTGAGGCTCTGAGGGCGGCCTTTAAAGACCTGTGAAAACGCTCGCATAACCCATTAGCCTGAGGGTGGTAAGCGGTGGTGCGATGAATAGTTGCCCCTAAGCTGTTGGACATGGCTGACCAGAGCTCTGAGACAAATTGAGGTCCCCTATCGGACGTGATGTCCGATGGGACGCCGAAACGTGCTACCCAGTTTGTCAAAAAAACGCGAGCGACTTCCTCCGCTGTGGTTGCCGCTAGAGGGACTGCCTCTGGCCAGCGCGTGGTGCGGTCTATCATTGTTAACAGGTGTGTGAAACCTTGGGAGGAAGGTAGTGGCCCCACGAGGTCGACATGAACGTGGTCGAACCTTCTAGCAGGGATTGGAAAAGGCTCCAGAGGGGCTTTTGTGTGTCTGTGTATTTTGGCGCGTTGACAAGAAATGCAAGTTTTTGCCCATTCTTTTACGTTTTTGCGCAGGCCTGGCCACACAAACTTTTCGGCGACCATTTTAACCGAGGCGCGCACACCTGGGTGCGCGAGGGAGTGAATTGCGTCGAAAATATGGCGGCGCCATGTAGCTGGTACTAACGGGCAAGGTCGACCGGTTGAAACATCGCATATTAGGGGGGGCACGCCGTCGCGTAAACCCTTTTTTTCCAGCCTTAACCCTGTTGGTCCAGACAGGAGTGCGCGCACGTCCGCGTCACCGCTTTGTTCCTCCGCCATGGCTGCATAATCTATCCCTGCATGGATAGGTGCTGCGTATGTGTCTGCGTTAGTGAAGAGTTCTGCTGCTGAGGCAGTATAATCTGTCTCCTCACGCTCTGGTGGTGTCACAGCGCGAGAGAGACAGTCTGCTACTACGTTAAGTTTGCCTGCCACATGTCGAATGTCTGTGGTGAACTCTGAAAACGCAGCTAGTTGTCTTTGTTGCCTGCCTGACCATGGTTTTGAAATTTTAGCCATAGCAAAGGTGAGCGGTTTATGGTCTACAAAAGCCGTGAAACTCCGCCCTTCTAACCAGAACTGGAAGTGGCGGATGGATAAATGAAGCGCTAGCAGCTCCCTGTCAAAAGTGCTGTATTTACGCTCAGTTTGGTTTAGCGATTTGCTAAAGAATGCCAAAGGTTGCCAGACCCCGCTGACAAGTTGTTCTACAACTGCCCCTATAGCCAGGTCCGAAGCGTCTGTGGTTAGCGCAATGCGGGCCGAGGGATCTGGGTGAACTAACAATGTGGCGTTAGCTAGGGCGCTTTTTACTTCCGCGAAAGCGCGTTCGCGCTCCGGGGTCCATTCGACCGCGTTGGAAGCTTTCTTTTTTTTGAGCGCGTCATATAGGGGCTGCATGAGCTGAGCTGCGTGGGGGAGGAAGCGGTTGTAAAAATTAACCATCCCTAAAAATTCCTGTAGCGATTTGACCGTTTGTGGCCGTGAGAAACTTTCTATCGCGTGAACTTTGTCTGGAAGTGGAACTGCCCCCCTCGGAGAGACTTTGTGTCCTAAAAAATCAATTTGTGACACGCCGAATTTGCATTTGGCTGGATTGATTATTAGCCCGTGCTCTTCTAGCCTCTGAAAAACCGTAGTGAGGTGCTGCTCGTGTTCTTCCTCAGACGAGCTGGCTACCAGCATGTCGTCGAGGTAGACGAAGACAAAAGGAAGGTCGCGTAGGACCGCGTCCATCATTCGTTGAAAAGTTTGAGCAGCGCCTTTGAGGCCGAAAGGCATTCGCAGAAATTCAAAAAGGCCGAAAGGGGTTATTACCGCTGTTTTAGGAATGTCCTCTGCTCGGGCTGGGACTTGGTGATAACCGCGGACTAAGTCTATTTTTGAAAAAATGCGCGCACCCGCCAGATGTAGTGAAAAATCTTGAATGTGAGGAATTGGGTAACGGTCATGCGCTGTAGCGTTGTTTAATCTGCGATAATCTCCGCACGGTCTCCAAGAACCGTCGGATTTCGGAACCATGTGAAGTGGTGAGGCCCAGGGGCTCTTCGAGCGTCTAACAATACCCAATTTTTCAAGGGTTGTAAACTCGTCCCGTGCTATGTTGAGCTTGGCCGCGTCTAAGCGGCGAGCTTTGGCAAATACGGGTGGTCCCGTTGTGGGAATGAAGTGTTCAACCCCGTGTTTAGCCACAGTGGCTGAGAATTTGGGAATTGTGAGTGCTGGAAATTGGGTGAGGAGTTGCTCAAACTTACCTCCTGCCGTGGTGACGTTAGCCTGCACAGGTGGTGGAGAAACTCGGGCTGAGCATGGAATAGAAGCAAAGGACAGTGCATTAGCCAAGCGCCTATTTGCTAGATCCACTAATAACCCATGTGCACACAAAAAATCTGCGCCTAACAAGTTAAAACTCACCGCCGCTACAACAAATGTCCATCTGTAGTTGCGGCCGTGGATGAGGAGGTGCAGGCTCTTTTCGCCGAACGTGTCGATGTTAGAGCCGTTGGCTGCCACGGCTCCGTTGCCCCGGGTGCCCGTGGCTCGATCTGCGTGGGAGGGCGTGACGAAACTCAGCTGAGCTCCTGTGTCGATGAGGAACTGCTTGCCTGTGTGTCCATCTGTCACGTACAACAGCTTATTCTTCTCGCCGAGAACCGCTGCCGTTAATGGCTCTCGGCTTTGGCGTTTCCCGAAATCGCAAATTTGCAGGGGGGAACGCATTTGCGGGCCTTTTCGGCAAAGCGGTGGTGATAATAACAGACGTCGCTCTGTCTGTTACGTTTTGGCTGTGTCGCTGTCACCGTGGGCTGGGTCTGCTCAGTGGGTTGTGGCTCCTCGTGGTTCGGGGCGTCAGTGTTGAGTTCTGCGGATGCTGCTGTGGGTGTCAGCTCCTTGCAGGCGTTGACGAGCCGATGAGCTTCGTTGGCCAGTGCGCGGAAGTCTTGGTGGTTGTTGCATTTCATGCTGGCGAGTGTCCCTCTCATGTGTGGCGGCAGCGTGCTGAGGAATATAAACTGGAAGAGGAAGTTGTCATTGTCTTCCTCTTTAAGCTGTAGCAAATCCTCCATGAGGGCCTTAGGTTTGCACCCTCTGTGGCCGTAGACCGCCAGGATCTTCTCGGCTCTCTCTTCCACTGATGGGACGTAATTCTCCACGATGGTTGCTTTGAGCGTCTCATATTTGTCCCGGGCCGGTGGCCGCCGGATCATGCTCCGCACACACTTGGAAGTGGCGGCGTCGAGTTTGGAGACGATATGGTAGAATTTGGTATCGTCAGCCGTGATGCCCGCCAGTGTAAACTGGGCTTCAGCCTGCTGAAACCACGAGGCGGGGTCTTCTTGCCAGAAGTCTGGCAGCTTGACAGCGACGGCATTCGTGTATACCATCACTGCTGTGTCCGCCGGGTGAGAGTGCCTTGCCTCGGCTCTCACGGCGGTGCTGGTGCTCGGTTGAGCCCTCTCAATCTCTTCTGCCGGGGGGAACAGTTGTCCATCTGTTCCTCCGTCTGCGTGGTCGCTGGCGTCTGCCTGGGTCGCCACGGATGAGTCAATTGCGGGGGTATGCCTCAGGACCATACTCACGTCAGGGTCACCAGTGTAGAAGAGCTTGGAAATGATGAGGCGATTTGATTTATAAACCAAAGTTTAATAATCAGCTCTCCTAACAAGTCTCATCTGGTGCAGAGTGGCAGAAGGAAAAAAGAGACAGAATGTCTCCGGCTCACTGGCTTTATACTTGCACACAACAAAAGACATGCATAACAAAGGCTGACATCCCTCATTATCTTAATCCCCCCATTGTCTTGGTATTTCCTCTCCTCGCCTTAGGGGGTGAGGGTGGCTCCTCCGGTCTCCTCCGCAGTGTCTGGGAACGTCTTTGTTCTTCACTCGGCGGATGAGAGCCTTTGTCCTTTCAGAGGTGTGAAGTTCTTTACATATGTAATTACTAAACATTTCCACATGCTTCAACATATGTAGGTTATGGAATATATGATTAATATAGACCACAGTTCCATTATTATAGATTGCTGAAAACCCTTCCTGTATGTTAACACTAGAAGTCCCAGAGAGGGGCCATTTGGCCTTTTTGGCTAGAAAACCCATAGGGGGACCATCAAGTGGCCACAAGAGGGCTAATGTTTCCACTGGTAGCATTTCTGTGTGGCTGTTGTGGTGCTACTATAACTTAAAATCTGAGCTGATGTACTGTATGTGGACTTTTTGGGATGGATATTGGGGATAGTGGAGATAAACCAATGCCCTATGCTCTGCCTTTGTTTCTCTATACTTGTCTTTTATTCTTTTTTCATAGACAGTCTCAGTCATTCACCTACTGTTGTGAGTACTTTCCTCTCTCTAAACGTAATTTCTTACACTGCATGTTTGTTGAGCATTTTCTCACTAACCAGCACATTTTCTTGGGTGTGTTTACGAGTCTGCGAGTGTGATGGTGTTAGGGTGGATGCTAATCTAAATTTAGAAATGTCACTGAATCACTACAGTGCACAATATATGAATGTTGATTTATGCATAGTAAAGTCAATAAATTACTATGAAAAGTGCAAAAAAAAACTATATTCATATGAAGCACTATCTTCTCTGTGCAATTTTGTTGTCAAAAACATTTGAAATACAAACCCTAAAATGAGTTATACTGTCACGCTTTTTGGCGTGCTGCAGTAAACATTGTGACTGTAGTTTCCGAGTCAGTTCCACATACAGTACATGCATGTTTCACTTCCACCGATTGTCATTAGTGCTCTAAACTCTTACTAATCTGTTGCCTAAAATAGTTCTATCAATGCAGTAGTTCTATTTGTCAAGCAAGCTTTGCTTGAGAGTGTTCTTTTATTATTATTTTCATCCCTTTAAAACTAAGGTACGCGTAGGGGGCAGAGGCGGGCTATTGGAGTATCAGCAGGTTTTTAACAGTACTGTATTGTTAATGCCATAGAGAATGTTGTCAAATTTCTTGAAAATAAATAACTGTTTTAAGAGAACAAGCTCTTTTTTACCTGCAAGAACATACTGTACACACCACATACAGTACAAATACATAGTTTCTCCAGTAGTTGTTTGAGGTACTCGAGGGAGTAAGATCTCTTTAGTTCCCTGGCTGACTTCAGAGGTGTTAACACTCAATTTTGGTCTTTATGGCCCTATTTACACCAGATATTGCATGACCGGATTGTTGTCAAAGAAGCCAGAACTGCCAAACATGTTGCGACCACAGTGAAACCAAGTGTAAATGCAAATGCTTCTCCAGTCCCCATACAACAACCTCATGGGTGACCCGCCTGAGGCCTGTGACATAAGGCAGAAACTTGATGTGTTTATCTTAAAAAACAAAACAAAACACTGATTAGCATTGCTTAGCATCAAACCTCTCTACAGACATCTAAATTGTGTTTTCCCCCAAAAGACAGCTGCAGCTTCTCACAAAGAAAACATGGCTTACCTTTAAGAATGATGAATGAGGAAAAAAGCTCCACAGAGCATGCAGGCCCTAAGAAGGAGACTTGCTTTGCATCCACAGCTTTGCATCATTTTCCTTTACTCTCTGTTTTTCCCAGCAGGATCATGGGTTGCATTTTGGGGGCTTATTTTTTCAAGTTTCAGAGGTTTATTTGGGGTTTTTCTCTTATAAAAGTTATAAGACTGACCAAGACTCGTCTCACTTATCAAATTTTTTTTCTCTATGGGTAGAACTCATCAGAGTTCTACCCTTTCCTCTCCTTGGCTCCTCTCTTCTGTCTCATCTTGCCCTCTCTGAGCCCTGTCTAATTCAGGTTCTCTCTCTGTCTATGGTGGTATACAAACAGCGTAGAAAATATCAAGTGTCTTGTTTTGTCTTGCAGGATTTTTTGTCATGGTTTACATAAATGACAAAAATATATGTATTTTTTTTTGGTATTTTTATTCTAGTGTTTCTTTTTTCCATTGAGAGAGTAGGGAAGGGAAGGGAAAAACATTCATAATAATAATTTACTCATGCATACTTAAATTATATGATCAGAGGTAGGTATAGTAGCCAGAAGTTCTACTCATGTAAAAGCAGTGCTTTCAAATTAATAATTAAAAGTAAACAACCAAAAATTTCTAGTTGAGTTAAGGGTACAAAGAGCACCTACAGTAGGGGAAAAAAGTATTTAGTCAGCCACCAATTGTGCAAGTTCTCCCACTTAAAAGATGAGAGAGGTCTCCAATTTTCATCATAGGTATACCTCAACTATGAGAGACAAAATGAGAAAAAAAAATCCAGAAAATCACATTGAAGGATTTTTAATGAATTAATTGGTAAATTCCTTGGTAAAATAAGTATTTGGTCAATAACAGAAGTTCATCTCAGTACTTTGTTATATACCCTTTGTTGGCAATGACAGAGGTCAAACGTTTTCTGTAAGTCTTCACAATGTTTTCACACACTGTTGATGGTATTTTGGCCCATTCCTCCATGCAGATCTCCTCTAGAGCAATGATATTTTGGGGCTGTCGCTGGGCAACACGGACTTTCAACTCCCCCCAAAGATTTTCTATGCGGTTGAGATCTGGAGACTGGCTAGGCCACTCCAGGACCTTGAAATGCTTCTTACGAAGCCACTCCTTCATTGCCCGGACAGTGTGTTTGGGATCATTGTCATGCTGAAAGACCCAGCCATATTTCATCTTCAATCCCCTTGCTGATGGAAGGAGGTTTTCACTCAAAATCTCACGATACATGGCCCCATTCATTCTTTCCTTTACACAGATCAGTCGTCCTGGTCCCTTTGCAGAAAAACAGCCCCAAAGTATGATGTTTCCACCCCCATGCTTCACAGTAGGTATGGTGCTCTTTCTCCTCCAAACATGACAAGTTGAGTTTTTACCAAAAAGTTCTATTTTGGTTTCATCTGACCATATGACATTCTCCCAATCCTCTTCTGGATCATCCAAATGCTCTCTAGCAAACTTCAGACAGGCCTGGACATGTACTGGCCTAAGCAGGGGGACACGTCAGGCACTGCAGGATTTGAGTCCCTGGCGGCGTAGTGTGTTACTGATGTAGCCTTTGTTACTTTGGTCCCAGCTCTCTGCAGGTCATTCACTAGGTCCCCCCGTGTGGTTCTGGGATTTTTGCTCACCGTTCTCGTGATCATTTTGACCTCACGGGGTGAGATCTTGAGTGGAGCCCCAGATGGAGGGAGATTATCAGTGGTCTTGTATGTCTTCCATTTTCTAATAATTGCTCCCACAGTTGATTTCTTCACACCAAGCTGCTTACCTATTGCAGATTCAGTCTTCCCAGCCTGGTGCAGGTCTACAATTTTGTTTCTGGTGTCCTTTGACAGCTCTTTGTTCTTGGCCATAGTGGAGTTTGGAGTCTGACTGTTTGAGGTTGTGGACAGGTGTCTTTTATACTGATAATGAGTTCAAACAGGTGCCATTAATACAGGTAATGAGTGGAGGACAGAGGAGCCTCTTAAAGAAGAAGTTACAGGTCTGTGAGAGCCAGAAATCTTGTTTGTTTGTAGGTGACCAAATACTTATTTTACTGAGGAATTTACCAATTAATTCATTAAAAATCCTTCAATGTGATTTTCTGGATTTTTTTTTTCCTCATTTTGTCTCTCATAGTTGAGGTATACCTATGATGAAAATTGGAGACCTCTCTCATCTTTTAAGTGGGAGAACTTGCACAGTTGGTGGCTGACTAAATACTTTTTTTCCCCACTGTACTTAAAAACTTGAGTAATGACTTCAGTCTTGAAGGTTTGAGGTTTTTCTCCAAAACTTATAACAATTTTCTTATAGTTTTCTACTTTTCTCTGTAAATTTATCTAAATTTGAAACCATTTTCCTCAAATTTGTAATTTCCTCTTGTAAAATTGACTTGTACATTTGAAAATTTATTATAAATTTGTGGATTATTTTATGACTAATTTTTGTCAATTTTTTAAAATAAAATTACTTTGTTTTTTTTTTTTTTTAAATAAATGTGAAACAGACTGTGGTATTTTTTCTACTTTTTCTTTATAACAATTTACATTTTTGACCATAATTTTGCAGAGCCAGAACAGAACAGTAATTTAACTCTGATTTCAAAGAAAAAAATATTAAATTGTATTTAATGGAATAAATTAACTTAAGTGACCAAAGATGCAGTTATTTCTGTTATAATATTTCTATATGTTTATAGTTGTTGTTGTTTTTGTTTTGTTTTTTTAGAAATTTCTTCACCACGCAGACAGCAGGAAAAACCTCCCTTATTTTGAAATCCAAATGTTGACATGTTTAGTTTGTCTGAAGGCTGCTGACGGATTAAAGCCATTGATTTTGTGAATTTCGGTCATCTTAATTTGCCAGGTACATAATTATGAACATAAATTAGTTAATATTAACTAAGGTAAAGGTTAAAACCAGCTCCTTTTCATTCTTGTCTGAAATAAGAAAAACAAAAAACTAATGATTAAAAAGTTGACAAAATGAGCCAACTCGAGCTCCTAACCACACCTGTTAGCTAAGCGACTCTTCCATTATTGCTCTGGTTACCAGCGGGTTAAAACCATGATAAATGCCTCCACTGCTTACATACCTCTTTTTTTTGCTTTTTTTCCTCGTTTAAAGTACTTTAATAGGTTCATGTTTCTCTTGGATAGTCATGCTAGTAGCGAGACACTGCCTGGTGACTGGAACACGCGTGTGGGCGGGGCACTTGTGAACTCCGTGCGGATGACGGTCATGCACGTTGTTTGTGTGCATGCTTGCGGATTGTCATTCCTTCATAAATTTTTATTAAATTTATATTTCCTGTTGGAATGGCGGAAATTTTTCAGGCGTGGTGGGCTGCCACCGGGAAATGTTACCAGAGGAAACCCTGGCGGAGATCGGGAAGGAACATAATTGAATAGTGACTGGATCTCGATTTGGACAGTGAAGGCATGTGTTAATATCAGGTGTAGTTATATATGGGCAAGTGCTGTTTGATTGCTACGCAGTCACAAAAAACATACATTTCAATGAAAGTGTAAAAGTGGCCAAGACAGTAGCTGTTGTCATCATTTTCAGGCCATGGCGTCTTTGACAGTTGTGCTGACGTGAGCAGCTGTAGTTTCTGCCATGCCTCACCTTAGCTCATCTGAGTCACTGAACTGGACCTCTGCATCATGTTTGTGTTGTTGGTGGCTTTTGGATCAGTTTAATCGAATTACCCGACAAACAATCTGGACTAATGTGTGTAGTCGGCGTTCCAGTTGGATGGATGGATGTTATTTTTGGGTGTAATGCTAATTGGTATAGATTACCTTGTAAACAAGCTCTAGCACAGTGGAGACTGTTCAGAGTGATATTAGTTGTTTGTATATGGTAATGCGGAATTCAAGAGCTCTCCAGTGCCTGTTAATTTAATTATGAGTGGGTGTTAGCTAAAACTGACCAGAAATAATAGTGTGAATTACTGTACATGCTGTGATTAGAGAGGTGAACATTTGCTTGAATCCCTTTTTCATCTGCTTGTTTCTGAGAATCTGAACTCTGTTGCCAAAGTTTTCTATCTCCACCACCTGCTTTTCTCAGGGCAATCCAACGGCGAAAAACAAAGCTGTATGCAAATGAATCTTTTGTGGTGGCAGAGGGGGTTGGTTTCTCTCAAACTGACGAGTCAGGGGATCATAGAGAAAGTTTCATTATTGTGAAAAAAGGAGAAGGGGAGAATTGGCACACAGGATACCGTAATTTACACGTACTTTGCATTCAACTTGGCATTGTATAGGTGAGGGGTGAAGAAGATGAGTGTAGAAGGGTGTTGGTAGCCTGCTAGAATTACAACCTGTTTTGGCTTAATCTTCAAGGTGAATGGTACAGTTGTGCTTTAAACTACAGACTGGAATAAAGATTAAACTTGCCAGCCGCAAGGAATATGCAGAAAAATATCTATAGTACATGATAGATATGCAATTAATTGACCAATCATTTTGTGATAGCTGTATAACTCCACAAACTCAGCTGTCTGAACCAATCAGTCACACAGCAGATGAAGAGATGAATGAGTGACCCTCTGCTTGAGGTCAGGTATTTTGATGAATGGAGCATTGTGGGATTGCCCTGTGCATGTAACAGTCGTGCAGTGTGGGTGTTCTGTTGCCTGGAAGGTGAGAGGGCACCCATGAATTAAAAATGAGGGTTCAGTTTAAGAGGTCAAAGATATGAGTGAAAGTTTCAAACCGAGCTCAGCTCCAGCTACTCATTCACATCTTTATTATGACATTATTACATTTTAATAGATGTCACAGGGTCCCCAATACATATGGTACCAACAAATAATAATAATGCAAAGTAGAATAATCTTGAATTTTTAAAGTAGAAAGAAAGAAATCAGAAAATTCTGTTGTTTCACACTGCTGGGATGTGAAAATTCCGTGCAGCAGTGCAGAAATTTCACCTGGGATTTTTTTTGAACAAATGCAAATTTTCCATTCCTTCAGGTTCCTCTTCAGGCCATATTTTCAGCTGACAGTAGAGCAGTTTAAGCATGCTAGTCCCAAGCTCATTTAGGTTTTGGACCATGACAATGTCATGAAATGTTTTAAATTTCCAGTGAATGACATATGTTACATGAATCCTAGCTGTTGTGGCTAACATTAGTTCTTTTCTGTACATACATACAGTGGATATAAAAAGTCTACATACCCCTGTTCAAATGCCAGGTTTTTGTGATATAAAAAAGAGACCAAGAGAAGTCATTTTGAAACTTTTTCCGCCATTAATGTGATTGACCTATAACCTGTACAACCCTATTAAAAAACAGGCTGAAATATTTTAAGGGCAAAAATAAAAAATAAAAAACTTACACTAACCTGGCTACATAAATATGCACACCCTGTTTTAACTGGGGATGTGGCTGTGTTCAGAATTAACCAATCACATTCAAACTCATGCTAATGGAAGTTGGCACACACCTGCCACCATTTAAAGTGCCTCTGATTAACCCCAAACAAAGTTCAGCTGTTCTAGTAGGCTTTTTCTGACATTTTTGTAGTCACATCTAACAGCACAAGCCACGGTCTGCAGAGAGCTTCCAAAGCATCAGAGGGATCTCATTGTTCAAAGGTATCAGTCAGGAGAAAGGTACAAAAGAATTTCCAAGGTATTAAATATACCATGGAACACAGTGAAGACCGTTATCATCAAGTGGAGAAAATATGGCACAACAGTGACATTTCCAAGAACTGGGCATCACTCCAAAATTGATGAAAAGACAAGAAGAAAACTGGTCAATGAGGCTGCCAAGAGGCCGACAGCAACATTGAAGGAGTTGCAGGAATTTCTGGCAAGTACTGGCTGTTTAGTACATGTCACAATAATCTCCCGTCTTCTTCATATGTCTGGGCTACGGGGTAGGGTAGCAAGACGGAAGCCTTATCTTTTGAAGAGTGGGGCAGCGCGGTGGCGGAGTGGTTAGCACTGCGGCAGCACAGCAACTCACCCTTGGCCGAGGGATCCTGGGTTCGATCCCAGCCCCTGACCAACAGTGATCTGTGTGGAGTTTGCATATTTTCCCCGTGTCTGCGTGGGTTTACTCCGGGATTTCTCCGGTTTCCTCCCACATGCCAAAAACATGCAAGTTAGGTTAATTGGCGTCAAACTGGGGATTCTAAATTGTCCTTAGGTATGACTGTGAGAGTGAATGGTTGTCTGTCTCTCTGTGTTGGCCCTGCGATGGACTGGCGATCTGTCCAGGGTGTACCCTGCCTCTCGCCCAAAGATGCTGGGATAGGCTCCAGCCACCCCCCCACCCCCCCCGCGACCCAAAAAGGATTAAGCGGAAGAAGATGAATGAATGAATGGAACACAGTGAAGACAGTCATCATCAAGTGGAGAAAATATGGCACAACAGTGACATTACCAAGAACTGGATGCCCCTTCAAAATTGATGAAAAGACGAGAAGAAAACTGGTCAGGGAGACTGCCAAGAGGCCAACAGCAACACTGAAGGAGTTGCAGGAATTTCTGGCAAGTATTGGCTGTTTAGTACATGTCACAATAATCGCCCGTCTTCTTCATATGTCTGGGCTATGGGGTAGGGTAGCAAGACGGAAGCCTTATCTTTTGAAGAAAAACATCCAAGCCTGGCTACATTTTGCAAAAATGCATGTGGGAAAATGTGTTATGGTCCAATGAAACCAAGGTTGAACTTTTTGGCCATAATTCTAAAAGGTATATTTGGCGCAAACACAACACTGCTCTTCACCAAAAGATCACCATGCCAACAGTGGAGCATGGTGGTGGCAGCATCATGCTTTGGGACTGTTTTTCTTCAGCTGGAACTGGGGCCTTAGTCAAGGTGGAGGGAATTACAGTCATGTGAAAAAATTAGGACACCCCATTAAATATTCAGTTCTTTATTAAGAAATGTTCACATATCTATGTCTAACCTTGTTTTTGTTTTTATTTGCATTTTTTAACATTTATTTTAGCCATTTTAAGTGAGAATAAATGTGGGGGTGTCCTAAAAAAGATGGAGGTGTCGTAATTTATTCCTCACTATTTGTTTAGAATTACATTTTACAGAAAATTTGAAAAAAGTCTTTGATTTATTTTTAATTGTTAAGTTGTATTACATGAATCTCCCAGTATTTTTAACATTGATATTAAATATCCATAGGTCCAAATATGTTAAAAAAAACACTCAGGCTTATACAGGGTTTCCTCATTTTTTCACATGACTGTATGAACAGTTCCAAATACCAGTCAGTGTTGGCACAAAACCTTCAGGCTTCTGCTAGACGGCTGAAGATGAAGAGGAACTTCATCTTTCAGCACGACAGTGACCCAAAGCACACATCACTCTATAAATTCAAGAAGTCTCTGTGTGTCTGTGTGTGTGTCTGTCACGTTTATAGGACATCATAGGACGGCCTATGATGTCTGCCTGATGTCCCATGATGCACCATAGGCCGTCCTATGATCTCAGGCATCATAGGACTTGCGATGCCGTCAATGATGTCCTATGATGATCCGATGATATCAAGCAACATAGGACTCGCGATGCCGTCATATAGACCATCACTCACGATGCCTAGACTAATGTGTCTTTATGATGTCATATGGCTCAAAATTGGCAAGGTGAATAAGTCACAGGGCCAGTCTTTATAGCGCGTTCGTGTTTTCTGCACAACAGATTTCTGCAGCCATGGCCAATTCTACGTTGCCGCGTGCAGAGTTGCCAGATCAAGCAGTCTTCGTATTGTTGCTCAAGATGAAGAAACTAAGAAAAAGCGTCACTTTCTCAGCAATGTCGTTTTTAAAGAGGTGCTGACACAGTAAAAAAGTGTAACCTTGAAGAATGCCAGTCTACGCTACAAGTGCGTAAAATGCCAAGCAAAGCGCTGATTCTCTCCGGGTGCTCCGGGTTCTTGGGTTCTACGGGCATGCACGGGCCTTCCTGAACAGGGTCGAAAGCCACTTTTTGCTCAGATCTATTTTCATGATCATGCCTATGAACTAGAATTACGACGCACCTATCCCTCAACCAGTGGTCTGAACGAAGAAGAAGAAGACCCACCGGATGGAGAGCAATAGAATGAGGAGAACTGCTGCATGTCAGAAAAGATGCCGTGAACATGAAACACCTCAGGTTCCAGTAGTACGCTGCAGGCATGACTGTGAACAACACAGCCATCTGAGACAGGATGAGACCCTTCAGCAATGGGCATGCAGAAATACTTGCTTATACTTGGTTTCTATGGGCATGGATGGATATGCACGGGTATGTACTAGTCCAAATCAACAAAAGAATGGCTTCACCAGAAGAAGATTAAGGGTTTGGAATGGCCCAGCCAGAGTCCAGACCTGAATCTGATCGAACATCTGTGGGGTGATCTGAAGAGGGCTGTGCATAGATGATACTCTCACCATCTGACAGATTTGGAGCAATTTTGCAAAGTAGAGTGGGCAAATATTGCCACATCAAGATGTGCCACGCTGATAAGACTCCTACCCAAAAAAGACTGAGTGCTGTAATCAAAGCCAGAGTTGCTGCAGCAAAGTATTAGTTTAAGGGTGTGCGTATTTATGCAAACAGGTTATTGTAAGTTATTTATTTTTTATTTTCCCCTTAAAAGATTTAAGTTTGTTTTTCAATTGGGTTGTACAGGTTATAGGTCACATTAATGGTGGAAAAAGTTTTGAAATGATTTATCTTGGTGTCATTTTTTACATCACAAAAACCTGGCATTTGAACAGGGGTGTGTAGACTTTTTATATCCACTGTGTATTTCCAAGCGAACATCAGTTACACGCCATCATCGTTGTGCAGCTTCTTATGACCTCGAGCCACATTCTGTCCTTAATATCATGGTTTAAAAATGTATAAAATTAGATTTTTTTTAAATTTCTCCATTGAACCTGGAAGTGAAGTCCACTTTGTGTAAAATGAACTAAATGTATTGCCTGATCAGCTATTCCATCACATCAGTTGTTTTAGTTTGAGGCCCTTGTATCCTGTTTTTGTCAATAAGGATTCCCATTGCTCAGAATGCTTTAGAAATGCACTAGATTAGCTGTAATAAAAATAGTTTAATCAGCAGACATGTTTGATTGCATGTTACAAGCTGTCTGATAAAGTAGTCTATATTAGTTCTAGTAGGGGCAGTGTCTCTCACAAAAAGCTATTTTAAATAAGATAAGATAAGGCACTCTGACAGTTTCCATGCTGTAACCCCTCCACGGGAACTGGTGTCACCTCTGTTTTCAGTGAGTCTGACGTGTCTGTGTTGTGTCACCAGCAGCTGTTGAACAGAGGTGTAAAGAGACATCACTCTCCCACCACTTCCTGCCTATTATTTGTATAAAGAAAAAAGAGTAACATCCTATCTATAAGCTGAAAACTGGGCACATTGTATGTCTTTATACTCAAAAATTATTCAGTCCCTCCAAGATTTTGCCATGTTGCAATCGTGCCAATTCATGTGACATCAAGCCATCATCATATCTATTGCCCGACCTTGCAACTTTGTCCAGTCACTGCAACTTTCCTGCAATTTTGGCTAATCCTTGTCAACTTCCACCAATTTTGCCAATCAAATTTGTCCCTGAGTGGCGCTCAAATGCTCAGTATAACCAATCAAATGCGTCGCTGCATCACGCTCACTTTCGTTTTTACATGAGTGTTAACAAATTATTAGCAAAAAACAGAGTGTGTGATTTTAAAAAACAAACCTCATGCGAGTTTTCCCACACCGTCCCTTCCTCCATCTCCCCCAGCCCGCTGGCCACGAGACGGCTCGTGGCGCCACGAGACGGCTTTTGTTGTGATGTGGTGCATTATAAATAAAGCTGAATTGAATTGGTGGACGTCACCTTGTGTCTCCGTCCTGACTGCGTGTACGAAGTGCCGAGTTTGTGTTGAAAAAAGTCCACCTGCTTGAAAGCACGACGTGGGAACGCGCGTGAGGAGAGACGCCATAAAACCACAAATAAACGAGCAAATATAACACTACAGCCAATGCTGTAACATTTTATACATCTTTAGAGGTAAAACCATTACTATAGCTTGTCAATGAGCTTTTTAAAGCTGTGAATCTCCGGTCTGGACACGGACCAATGTGCATCCCCAAGGAGAGCCCCTCCTCCCGGTACAACTGTGTGTCAAGATGTGCAGCAGACGAACAGACTGGAAAGAGGCAGGCACGGAAAGAGAGAATATTCAGTAATGTTTTTCCAGAAAAACGCAGACTTCGATAGACAGTACAGAGCAAGAGAATAAATTATTTCTTTTTATCCTGCGCTCGGTATTGAGTGGTTGGGAACTGCTGCGGTTTTCAAATGAAGGTGCTGCCACAATTTCCAAATCTACACTCTTTAACATGCATTCAATGCAATTTAGCTGTTCTAATGGATATTGTGTGAAAGTCTGTATTTGCTGTTACACAAGAGTTTCTGTATAGCAGATGTTTCTGTTTAATTTACAAATCACTGTTTAATGTGAAATTTTTGACAATCCTGTGCTTTTCTTGTGGTGTCATATAGAATATCATTGCAGTAAACTATGGAAAAAAAAACCATCTGCTTTAAAATTCATAATTCTTCCCACAACTTTTAAGTGCAAAAAAACCCCTTTTATCGCAACTTTTTAAAAAAGCTCCCTCGAATTCAGAGATGATTTTCCAGCTGGGTTTAAACTTCTTACAGTATTTTGCATTAAACTAGTCTGACAGACTGACAGCCAGGTGCCAACTTGAGGCTTAGATGTTTGTTTGTTTGTTTTTTAAAGTTTGATTTGGAGCATAGGTGATCGGGGCGAAGTGAGCAACATTGCAAAAAAAAAAACAAAAAACAAAAAAACAGGTGCTGCTAGATGTCACTGTCACCAAGTCTGAGTGATCTGCTGAAGGACACATATCACACTCATTTATTGCTTAGTGGATGTTACTTTATAAACCCTAGGTTTGTTTTTCACTCATACTTTAGATTTACGTCCTCTTCATCTAAAATAGTGTGTTTTCAGTTAACGGCTCCCAACACAAGACTGTGGCTTTAATGGCCTCAAGTGAAATTTGTACTTATACGGTGAATTTTTTTTCTCTTTCGCCTTTTCCTGCCAGACTTTTTCTTCCAGCTCTCTGATGTAATGTCTCCTCCCCCACTCGGTCCCAGTTTCATCCCTAACCACTCCCTGCTCTCGTGCCTCACGTGCAGACTCAAAATCCAAAGTGCTTGAGTATGCTGATGAACATAAATCAGGGCCTTTTGTGGTTTGTTGGTAATTATTACAGTCTTGTTTATTTTTGAGCACCTACACACATCTGCTTTGCATTGAGCTGCTGATGTTGGCCTGTGTGCACGTGAGGCGCTCACAGAGTTTAACTGTAGTCCGTGTACATTTTATTCCCTGTGCTTTAGACTTGGAAAGGTTTCATTTTACAGTCAACACCCAGGTCACGACTGCACGTGGCACAGCTTTTCCACACTTTCTCACTCTTTCACATGGACTAACACGGGAGGGTGGAAACTGGGCTCAGGGTTCTTTCAGTGTAAACGTCCTATGTGTATTGATATTATGTGTGTACCATTTTATTTCTTGCTCCATCAGCCTTGTAGGACACTGGGTTAGTGTCAGTGTAAATACACGCTTCAGACACATGCAGGCATCACTTGGTCCCTTCTCATGATTACCACCATCTGCTGTAACTTACTGGCATCGCAAAGCACTGAATGAATGGTGGTTCCCCCTAGGTAGCAAAAGGGAATGAGAGAAAAACTGAAGGTAACATGCTTGATGTTTGTGATAGGCACAGGTGCATGAGAGTGGAGCTTTCAGAATGATGACAAAAAAGGGAATTAAATGCCCAGTTACCATGGTTTCAGTTGAAAACCCATGTGTTTTCAAATTTGAGCTCACATTGACATGATACAATTTTTTACCACCCTTGCTTGCATGTTGTCATGATCTTTGATGGCCATAAAACTGATTAGAATCTTCTTTTAATTTCAGAATGTGCCTGAACTCATGTTTGTTTGTTTTTTTTAAGTTTTCTTTAGTACTGAAGTAATCCATCTTCTCTTAAGGCAGTGCAAAAAGCATGTGAAAACTAAGTATTTTTTTAAATGCCAGATTGGCATTATATCAACTCTACTTGTTTATATATATTTGCAATTACAGCTCCAGTATTATGAACTGTCTGTGAGGTGAAACTAGTACCACGCATTAGCCACTAGAATTCTAATGAAAATGAAATTAGAGTGGAGTGTATTTAATCAATGGGATAACAATCAGATACAGGTGGATGCTTTTTTTTCTTGTTTAAAAGAAATACAATATCTTATCTTTGCATTAGGTGGCTTTGACTGATTTTTCAGTTCAAACTAATTCTTTTCTATACTGTATCTGCTTTAGTGCAGCATCTCAATTTATTAGCTGTTTGAAACAAGTATTTTCATCTCCTCTGACTTAAGCTGGGTTCACACTATAACATTTGGACCAACTTTTACAGACGTTCTGAAAAATCAGAGAAACTAGTCCAAACATTGGTGAAATTCATTAACTTTTGCTAGCATTTGCCAGCGTTGGCAAACTTTTGCCACCTTAGGTTAACTTAAGCAAACGAATACTCAGTGCAAGTCAGCTGACATCAGCATCAGGCGATGCTCATATAAAGATCAGCGTTTGTGGAAGCTTCCTGCCATTCTGGACCTGCCTTTTAGGGTGGATTCATGCTACAACGTTTGGATCGACTTTTACTGACGTTTTGGCAAACGTCTGACTCTGCTGGCAAAAGTTGATAAAAGTTAATGATAGTTGGTGTTTGTTGGCAAACGCTGGCAAAAGTTGTATTCCTTGAAATTTTTCAGCAAAATTTGCCTCCATTTGGAAATACATGATGAAAGTGAGTGGAAGATGGTAAAAAGTGCAAAGAGCACTGTTAACGCTTAACACTTGGCTCCTTTACAAAATGTTAGCCACATTTGTTTTGATTTGTTTACTAGAATCTATCATTATAGTGTAAAATACATCAATGTTTAAGATTCACAGCATATTTAAAGAGGTGAATCCAGATGTTAATGGACAAGATTTCCAAAATCTTAAGAAGTCTTTGTCATATTTCGCTCCTCCGGAGCACAGAATAACGGGCCCAAACGTCAGACTTCAAGTTGCGAGGATTTAATGAAACACAAAATAAGGAATAGGTCGTGGCTGAAACAAAGAATATGCTGATCACAGCAGATGACAAAAACAGTAATGTCCAGACGTGTGGAGAGAAAAAGCATCACATGATTCCAAACAACGTGGTAAAAATACAAGAGGTTAAGACAAGGATGCTGCAGGGATTAATGCACTTAAACGATGGGAGGACATTCACCGACCCCAGGAACGGCAGTGGGTGGGGCGGACTGCTCGCCCTCAGGAACTGCAGCGGGTGGGGCGGACTGCTCGCCCTCAGGAACTGCGACAGGTGGGGCGGACTGCTCGCCCTCAGGAACTGCGACGGGTGGAGCGGGTTGCTTACCCTCTTGGACAGTAGGTGGGGCGTAGTGCTCCTGTGGCTCCATCCTCGATACGGCCATCTCGGATGGGGGGGGAACAGGAGGTCAGTGAGGTGATATCACGGTCATTAACAGCAGAGACTTGTGGGGAGAACCCAAAAACTGGTAGAATCTGTGCTTGGGTCCCCCCAGCAGGAGTAAGGCAAGTTCCTTCTCTAATGGTGGTAGAAAATGAATGAAAAGGTACTTGCCTTAACTCCTGATCTCCTACTGCCGGGGTGACCACCTCAGAATGCGTAGCTGGAGCCGGCGCGTGCCCCTCCAGCTGGGCAGGAACTGGGCAAGGAGACATGCATAACAGGACCAGGGAATGTCTCACAGACGGCACTGTATCTCGTAATGCCGAAACCAGGGAACACTCTGTCATCAGCACAGATCTTGGCAAGCGAGAAACGCTCCCTCCCTTTCCAGAATATGGCTGCGGAGCTGGGGAGAGGCGGGCTGGAACAGGTGGGTGAAAAGAGGATAAAGTCGGGGCTACAGCTGGAGAGGAGACCCGTGTCTCTGGTGAGACAAAGGCAGACAGCTCCTTCACCTCTGGCATGAAGGAGTATTCATCCAACTGCAGGAACTCGTGGAGGAAAGCAGTAATGTTCTCCCTCAGATGGTGCTTTGCTGCCATGAGCTGATGAGCCCTCTCCCACGCCATGTTCCTCTATACCGCATTGTGCCCTCCCTCCATCCGCAGGCAAAGCTTGTAGCACTCTCCCAGCTCCCTGATGAGGTCTCGCAGCTCCTCGGGGCAGGTGACGTCCTCAGGCGGGGAGCTTAGGGAAGGGGAGAGAGGAGAGGCAGGTAAGGTTGACGATATGGGAGTGACAGCAGAGATTACAGCAGAGCCAGGTGGAGAGAACTCAGCAGCGGGTGGCGGCTGCTGCCAAGTCCCCCCCCCCCAATCGGGAACAAGGCGAGACCACTCATTAATAGGTGTTAAAGAATGAGAAAACGGTACTTGCCTTGTCTCCCACTTTGCTGCTGCTGAAACACCAGATGACTTCCTCTGGGCAGCTGCAGAGATCATCCGGCAGAGAGCTATGGGGGTTTGAGCTTGAGACGGGGCAGAGCGCCGGGAGGAATGGCACCGATGCTCTCCTTGCTTATCCACCGCAGTCCTAGGTGGCGAGGTGGACCGTGGGGCACCACAGATGTGAAGGGCCTGTACCCACGGGAACACCCTCAGACACGGGGTGCGCTCCAGCTCAAATATTGCTGCTGTCCAGAGCTGACACTCCTCCTCTGGGTCGATGGAGCTGCGGGCCGCAGTAACCAGCTCCCGCAGTCTGGTCATGGCCTGGAACTCCCCCTCGGTCAGCAGCACACACCCAGCCATAGCTGTGCAAACAAGAAGTCCACTGGGTCCTTACTGGCAGCGTCCTTCTGTCATATTTCACTCCTCTGGAGCACAGAATAAAGAGCCCAAACGCCAGACTTCAAGTTGCGAGGATTTATTGAAACACAAAATAAGAAATAGCTCGTGGCTGAAACAAAGAATATGCCAATCACAGCAGACGGCAAAAATGGTAATGCCCAAATGTGGTGGAGAGAAAAAACAGCAAATGATTCCAAACAACATGGTAAAAATACAAGAGGTTAACACAAGGACACCATGGGGATTAATGCCTGCGACCAGCATATATAGGAAAAACTGTGATTGGGAAAACGAGGGACAGCTGTGACATATTAGAACGTGAGAGAATGAGGCTAACACAGGAGATGCTATGCTAACTGGAAGTAAACAAAGAGTACCGTCAAAATAAGAGTCCATTCAGAAATGATAATGATGAATGGCACAAAAGAGACTAATAATAATAATAATAATAATAATAATAAAAAGCCCAAACAAGGAACATAAGGTGTGGACAAGGTCTAACCTTGTCCAACAGTCTTTGAACAAAAAGACACTTCACCAGCTTCCTCAATGAATCAATGGCAATATCTGCATTGTAAAAAGTAGCTAGTTGTTTAGCTTTACAAAAAAAAAGGTAGTGCGTGGGCTGCTCGAAAATTTTAGTTGACTGACTTAGGGCCGTGGCTTGACGATCATCAGTGGATTTTTGTGCCAGACTTCATACCGTACACCAGTGTTTTTGTTAGTTTTTGTCAGTGCATTGTCTGTTTTTTACGCTTTGCATCGCAAAGGGGTGGGCAATATGGCCTAAAAATAATATCACAATATTTCTGTTAATTTTCACGATAACGATATTTTCACAGTGTTGCAGCATACAGTTTTTTCTTTTAAATTTATGCAAAAAGGACTGTTTAACAGGCCAGCATTATTTACCTTCAACATATTCAGGAAAAAAAACAAAAAACAAAAACTTATTTCTCCAGTTTATAAACAGCAGCTCAGACTTTGTTTAAATATTTTTTTGTTCTGTATCAAATATTCCAAGATAATGATATACATCTTAACTGCACACAGATGTCGGGTTTTATGCTGAATCGCTTTACCTGCATTACTCTTCTTGCACGGACCTGTCCTGGGGCTTTTTGGCTCTCGTACTGAACAAATTTTTTTTTCTTCTCTCTCAGGGTGGTTGAATAAAATCAGCAAGAAGCAGCCAAAACGGAACTAAAATACATCTACAGCCACTTCAAACGGCACACTGTCTGACATTAATACCGCTCCAGCCGTGTTGTAGACATGCGGGAAAAAAATGCAGGCAGATTATCCACACTACTTCACCGTTTTTTTTTTTTTAACATGACAGCAGTCTGAAACAGAAAGTGAAACTTTCGACTCAATGGATATAGACTGTCTGACTTCGGAGCTGCAGCTTCCCACACCATGTTTGTTTTGCCATTTCTATGCTGACGCGTAACTTCTGTCGGCAGTGTAACATTGTGATGTCGTCACACAGCAGACCCCAAATATCGCGATATTCATTTTTCACCAGTATGAAAATTTATACTGGTATTATTGTGAACAATAAGATATGGTACACCCCTAGCGTCATGCCATCTAATTACCAGTAGACATTGCACCGGCTTTACGCTGGGAGGTGGCGAGTCATTTCTAAGAGGTGTGACAGTGCACAACCTCATGTGCACCAGTATTATGGTTCATTTCATGACAGTGCACTTTTAATCAGGAAAAAGGAGATCTGTCATCAGAAGTGCATTGTTTGATGCTATTTCAGTAGCGTGTTTTGAAATTGCAGAGCTCATGAGAAAACGGCATGCACTGGGAATTTCAGTTATTTTAATGGAGAGAGTTGTAACAGCCATACTATAATCACCCATCATTTAAATGATAATATAATGATACACTAAATAGTTTATTTTATTCCATCCACATCCATCCATCTTCTTCCGCTTAATCCTTTTTGGGCCACGGGGGGGCTGGAGCCTATCCCAGCATCTTTGGGCGAGAGGCAGGGTACACCCTGGACAGATCACCAGTCCATCGCAGGGCCAACACAGAGAGACAGACAACCATTCACTCTCACAGTCATACCTAAGGACAATTTGAGAATCCCCAGTGTGATGCCAATTAACCTAACTTGCATGTTTTTGGGATGAGGGAGGAAACCGGAGAAATCCCGGAGTAAACCCACGCAGACATGGGGAGAACATGCAAACTCCACACAGATCACTGTTGGTCGGGGGCTGGGATCGAACCCAGGATCCCCTGGCCAAGGGTGAGTTGCTATGCTGCCGCAGTGCTAACCACTGCTCCACCGCGCTGCCCTATTCCATCCACATTCTTATTTTCATTCATTTATTCATTCCTTCCCCTAAAAATAAACACATTAATGCCTAGTAAGTTCATGATGAAAACGATGAAAATGTGGAAGGAATAAATCTTCAGACTGACACGTCTCCCCCCGCATGCTGCATCCACAATGGAACGCACACATGCTCCTTGTCATTCATTCATTCCCCTAAAAAATTCACACATTAATGCCTAATCTATGGACTCCAATCGTAAAGTCCACAATTAAAATAAGAATATTCCATCCACATTCTTATTCTTATTTTATTTTGGATGGAATATTCTTATTTTAATTGTGGACTTTACGATTGGAATCCATAGATTAGGCATTAATGTGTGAATTTTTTAGGGGAATGAATGAATGACAAAGAGCATGTGTGCGCATTCCATTGTGGATGTGGCACACGGGGGGAGACGTGTCAGTCTGAAGATTTATTCCTTCCACATTTTCGTTTTCATCATGAACTTACTAGGCATTAATGTGTTTATTTTTAGGGGAATGAATGAATAAATGAATGAACATGGACTGTGTTGTGTTTTATTTTTCACTGTAACTTCCCAGAGAGACAGGAGATGTGTCTACATCTGCCTTGTCTGATGCGGCCTCTGATTGGGTCTGGACAGACCTGTGGTTAGGTGCCCGCACCAGCTGGTATGTACCCTCTCTCTCTTTTGTTTGGAGGAGTATTATGCAAGGTTACAAAGCGTTATGCTGTTCACGCAGCGCGGTGGTGGAGTGGTTAGCACTGCGACAGGACAGTAACTTAGCCTTGGCCGGGGGATCCTGGGTCTTGGAAACTTGGAAAAGCCCATAAACATGCCCTGCACCTGAGACAACTGATTATGGACTGCATCCTTGTAATATGGCCCTTAAACTTAGACTTATTTTTTTTATTTAGCCTTTATTTAACCAGGTTAATCCCACTGAAATAAGATATGGCTTTTACAAGGGAGACCTGGCCAAGACAGCAGCAACACAGTTACTGTGTGGTCCCTCCCTTCCTTTTGGGACAATGGCCTACGAGCTTGCGCCTTTTTCTCTATCGGCGGCCACTTCTTAAGCTCCAGTGAGATTGAATTGATGTTTCTTAAGATCTTCTTCAAAAGTTTTGTGCCAGGTTTTCTTTGGTTGATCCCACTTTCTCTTTCCTCCTACTGGTGTCCACCAGACGGCATGGTGGGCAGGACATGTTGGTGGTAAACATAGCACATGTCCTGCAAACCGCAGTTGTTTCTTCTCTGCAGTCTCAGGGAGTGGTTTTTGTTGTGCACATTTCAGAAACTCAAGGCAGTCGACAGTTTACTGAGCTTGAGAAGAAAAGGTACAACCTAAATTCTCATGTTTACTCAACTTAAAATGTACAGACAGCCTGGACACTATCTTTTTTGAGCTGAAACCACTAGTTGTTTTTTTACAGTGGAAAATTTATGCCTCCAAATTTAGACTACAACAGAACTCATAAATTCTTCTTATAAGAATAAAAGTGCGTTCAGATCAAACGCTAATGGGCAAATTTTTTGCGTGACACAATTACATTTTAACTCAATGTAAACATGCAAATAGACATGAATTCACTGAGCGAGTTGCAGACAGGCGAAGTTGCCTTTATAACTTCTGCAGCTGTGTTCAACCTGCTGTGGAAATTCCCAAAACACCGTCCTGCTTAGCCGACGGGGTCTCACCTGAAAAAAATTGTCCCTGCCTCCGAAATTTCACCTGGATGATGGGTTGTTTACATTGCTAGCCTGCTAGCCTTGTTAGCACATCCATGGCAGGAGTCTGGGGGTAAAAAACTCTGACACCCCGATTCAGCTGCAGGGCTCCCGGTCCATCTGTCTCCAGGTGAGTGTCAGTCTCATTTTCAAACTAGTTTACTCAAACTAGTTTACTCTCCAATGTTGATACTTTTACTCTGGTGACAGCAGAATCTCAAGACCATTACTAGCTAGCACTATCCCTCTGACGTGAACCCTAATGCGTGACATTCGCGTGTGCTCGCCTCTTTCCATTGACTTTGTATGCATTCCTGTCAAGCGAAAAATTCGCTTTGCGTTTGGTCTGAATTCACCTTTAGTTGCCAGTTGAATTTGTCTTCTGACTGATCCTCATTACGTTTTCTGATGTATTTACTGTTCGTTTAATCAGATCTCTCTGGAGACAGAGCGTCTGGGTCCCCGTCGAGTGGAGAGCCTGAGGAAAGAGGATGAGGAGTGGCAGAAGAAGGCTAACGCTGCAGTACTCTCTATTCAAGACCTGACGGTCAAGTTCTTTGAAACAACGACTCGCGCTCAGAAAGGTAAACACATGAAGAGGCATTTCCTCTCTTTGAAAGACAATGAAGGGCTCTGTCTGTACTCTCACGGCTCAACATTTGCATTGAATGTCAAATTACCTCAGGTGCTGTGTTGTCCATGCTGGAGCAGCTTCTGAAAATCACTTTCTGTATCAGAAAATGGACTGCACTTATTTCCTATACGCTGTTATTAATAAAGTGCAAATGTATAATGTCAAATGTCATCTTATGCTTGATAAATGATCTTAAAATATAAAGTATTCTGGTCATGCTGCTGAACAGAAAGAAGTGGCAGATCCACTAATGGGAACTTTTTTTGTAAGGGGACGTATTGTCCATTTCCCAAAAAAATAACAATGAGAAAGGGTGGATTCTCATGAGGTTCGTGTATGTAGAAGTATTTCTTTTGAGCCAAATGCTCATTTCCACTTGTCCAAACAATATGCTTTAGACAGTTTTTTTCTGCTGTTGCATATTGACTACAGTATGTCAAAGGGAAGGGAAATTGCTGGATCATCTCAGACACAAAGCTTTGGCTGGGAGACCTGCAGCCCCTCCCACCTGCCCGTAAAACCTCCTGCTTGTAATAAACTGGTAATCATAAGAAAGTTGACTTAAAGCAGCACTATGGAAGAATTGCTCTTCAGGTGCCCCTACAGTTCTGAAATGTAATTGTTACCACTGTGGTGAATGCTTGTCTTACATAGTGTAGCTTTGGATAAATAATTAAGTATTAGTTAAAACAGGATAATTAAGAACTTTCAATCAGGCATAACAGGTCTCCTTAAAAAGTCTGAAAATTGATGAGAACAGCATTATTTGCCATCACAGCCGATGTTTGATGCAGTGATTTATTATACTGTTGTGTGTGTCAGCTCTCTATGAGCGAATGCGTGCAGACCAGAGAAAGTTTGGGAAGTCAGCATGGACGGCAGCGGTTGAACGTATGGAACGGCTGCAGTACGCCTTGTCCAAAGAAACTCTGCAGCTGATGAGGGCCAGGGAGATCAGCCTGGAGCAGAGGAAACATGGCTTGAAGGAGGAGGTAACACACTTCACACCGATGCTCTTCACTCCTGAACATCTGTAAGTTACTGTTGAACTCTCAAGTGTATCTGGGTGGGTCCAGATGAAGTGTGCAATAATTAGTGAATTTGTGAGAAGCCACAAAAACGTGTAGACTAGTTAACAGAGGGGAAAAATGCAAGATACTGGCCATGTTGGAAAAATGAGCTCATGGCTGGGGCATTCTGTAATGGAGGGAGTAACATCCTGGTCTAGAAGAGTGGAAATGACTCAGTGGGAATGACTGTCAGGTTAGATGTTTACGGTTCATGTAGAGCTACACCAAAATAGCAATATAACTGCACTTGGAGAAAACATGAACAGTGCCCCAGGTTAATTTTCCACTGAACCCATTTGTTATGTTAAAAACAAAAGCACCATCAGGAAGTGCCACTGGGAAAAAAATCTCTCAGCCTGTGGTGATGACTCTTTGGCTTGTAGAGTGGTAATGTGTTGTTGGGGATATGGTTCTAGATGCAGAGCCTGCAGGGTGGAGAGGAGGCCATGCTGCGTCTGGACCAGCTGGAGGCACTCTACTATGAGCTACAGCTGCAGCTCTACGACATCAAGGCCGAGGTGCTGCGCTGTGAGGAGCTGCTGCTAACCGCTCAGCTGCAGAGTCTCCGCAGGCAGATGACAGGTGAGTGTTCTTGTTTATGTGGCGATGGATGTTTGATCCCATGTAAAAACTGCATTCTTTAAAGTCAAAATGTTGTTTACATGTTACACTATGAAAAGTTAATTGATTATGATCATTATGTTCTGTATTGGCTTCAAACAGCCTTGACTGTTGAGCTCTTCATAATCTGCTCTCCCTACAGAGAGTCCCCAAGATTTTCGGCTTCATACTCTCCACAATATACTGTTTTGTTTTGTTTTTTCTAAAATTCCTGCATAAAAATGTATTATACGACAGTTAGTATCAACCAAGCAATTTGATTACCAATAAGAATTCCAGGAGTTCCAGAATGTTGCCCTATAACTGTATTTGGGCGCTTCACCTGTGTTCTGGGCTCATGCTAATAGTTACCTCGATTAGCTGCATCATTTTCCTTTTTAAATGAAAGCACCGCGGGTGCTGATGCCTCGGTGCTTGTGGCATGGTAGCATGGGTATTGTGTCATGCCATCCATGCATGGGGTTGAAATGCTTGGTATTTGTTTATGCAGGTATGACCGATGTCACTGTCACAATACACATGAGGTGTATGTCATCCCAGGGCTGTATGCTGGCATTTTTGTCAAGGAGTGCATAAAATAAAACATATAGAAGCACAAGAATAAAATTAGGAGCAGAAAGAAAAATGCTGGATTAACAGATTTTATTAATTTAATACATATATATTTACACTACGGCATGCATTAGCAGGTAAAAATATCATCATCATCATCATCATAGCAGTCTGTCGGGGGCGACAATGACTGTTTCATTTAGGTCTGATCAGCTTCCTCCACACAGCTCTGTCCTTCGCCTTCCACTGCCAGGAACTCCTGACCTTGTTAATCTGGGTGACGTCCGAGCCGGTATGAGTTGCAAATGGTAAAAATATCAAAACTTCAAAAACTATCACCATAATCATCAACATTAAATCAGAATGGGTTGAAATGTTTCACTCTGTGTGTAATGAGTATTGTGAGAGGTTTTTGAATTATTTTGAAAAAAAAAAAAAAAAAAAAAAAATATATATATATATATATATATATATATATATTGAAATGCAGTTTTTCTATAAAGAGAACATGTAATATTTTTATGTAGCTTCCAGCCCGTTCTCTTCACAGCTGCTCTGACTGCTCACCCTCAGGTTTACCACCGTGGACCTCAGAGAGAGAAACAAGAAGGGAAAAAAAGGAAAATGTGATTATTACAGATGTGGTCAGGGCTTGGCATTAACTTTTTTGCTCACTGGCCACTGTGGCTAGTGACTTTCCAAAGTTACTAGCCACTCAACCTTTTCACTAGCCACAATTTTGCGGTTGGAAAATTATGTTTAATATCATCAGATTTGAGTATCGCATGCTAAAATTTACTTGACCTAAATTTACAATCATTTTAAATGTAAATGACCCTTACGTATACGTACATAAAAACCAAGAGAAACACTTCAATTATTTATTAACAGCAGTAAATGCTGTAAAACAGTCTAGAAAAATATTTGCATTATGAGAGTAAAGTACAGGGAGATTTGGGGTCTGTCCCAATTCTCATTTGTATCCCTACCCATTCCCCTTTGCCTACTCCTACTCCTACCCCTTGACCCTTGATAGGGGTTGAAAATTACCCCTATGAATTGGGACACCTGTTCAGGGCTGCATGACGTTATCAGTAGTTGCTGATGGATTTAATCTACATCGACACTATCTGTATTCACCAGAAAAAAGAAGAAAAGGAAAACTGATGAGGAAGAAGTCTCATCTTAAGGAGAAAAATGTCTCAAACAGGGCCGTCACAGTGGAGGAATTTTCCCTGCGGTGATGGTGGATAGCTCAACACTGCGATATGCGGTATTATTGCAAATGTTTTTAGGACCCTGTGGTCTCGTAATTTAAACAGGGTTCATAGCTTATGTGGCAAACAATGGAAGCTGTGAGAAACTCACTGCAGCTCCACTCTCAACTTGTGCGTGTGTGACAATTGTGTGAAGCTCTGGTCTTCCTACAGGCATGAACTGCTGATTCTGTTAAAAAAAAAAAAAAAAAAAACTTGATCATTTTCATAAAGCGGTGGTGATAACTCCAGTATTTTAACTACAGGGTTTGTGGACTGGTTGGAGACTGCAGCGACATTCAGGTTATTTAAACAGGACAGACTCCGTACAGGACCCTGTGTGGCTCTTGTCTCCATGATTTTTGGATTTTTGCCACTGTCCGAAATGTTCAAACAAGCAATGCACTTTATGCAGTAGTTGTTTCGCTCTTGGAGCTCAGTTGTCAGGATCATAAACACTCTGCTCAGAAGGAAATAACATGCTTTGTGCCCTTTTAGTGCTCACTGTCACGGTTGTATTTAGCAATTCATCTCAATACTTCCACCACGAACTGCCTGCTGGAATCTGTCTGGAGAGTCCCCCACATTGTGCTAGCAGCGGCAGCACCCGGTACTGTAGAAGCTTCCACAGCACTGGGTGCAAACATGTTGTTGGCAATAAAAATACATTTAATATTTAACAATTTATTTAATAATCAATAGGGGCACATAAGTGAACAACAGATTTAGCCATACACTCAAAAAAAGTGGACACTGTGTGTACGGAGCCCCGTAATATGTGATGGCAATGGTCTTGACTGCTGGTGAAGTTTACAGTTTTATTTTGTTTTCTTAGTACAGTACACATTAAGTAAAACACATAAACTACGACCACCGTAAGAGCTTGTGCCTCATTACGGGTCCATAAACCAGTTAACGTTAGCATTCATAGCTTGACTGTCTATGTTAAGCTGTAGCCTTAAGCCTGCTTCATGCTACATCTCTGCTGTCCGCGTACGTGTAACCGGAAACCTCGTGTGACGAAATTTACGTCATCGTCTCCACTCCGCTAGTGTCTGGAGTGCTCGACCGCGGGCGACCGCGTGCAGCCCAAATTTTGTGACCGCGCTGCCTGCCCACAACCTGAATGCGTTGAAAAGCACATGCACAAGACTGAACGTCCCATTCACAAGGTGGTGATATCGACGCAGCATACATCAATAGATGAAGAAGACAGTGAGGAGGCGGAAAACGAGAATAAAAACATACATGAATCATACATACATACTTTCTTTCACAGCGGCAGCAGCATCTTCGTGGAAAAGGAGTGAAAACCGGGAAGTCAAACAGCAGAAATGGACTCTATATTTGAAGAGAAACTTTATGAAGAAGTCTGCCGTTTCTTTGTTGGTGAAAATCCTGGCATGTCAGCGCCTTAGCGCTACCTATCGGGCGGGAGTGAAACTACAAATGATGGTTGTACGCATGCGTAAACTGCTTGGCCTGGGTAGATGAAAAAAGTGAGTATGTACAACGCCGTGTGCATGCCGGGCTCGTCCAAAGTGTACACGGACCAAGGCAGACTAGAGGGAAAATGCAGCATGAAGCAGGCTTAAGAACTGGTTAGCCAAAGCATAAGATGAATATACATATGTATACAGATATATACACAGTGCAGGAGCATTGCAGCTAGATGGTATAAATAGCATTACGGTTTGTTAAATTACCCTGCAGAATATGAATATGTACCTAGACAGTATATTTTGCATTTGAATCAACAGTGTTGTTGCCACCCTCAGTAATGATTGTTATTGTCCTAGTTGTGTATTGGAGGAGATGATGTCTATTGTGCAAAGTTGTTAGTACATTTAATACGACCTCTACGAGCAGCCCTGGTTAGGTTATAAAGTCTGACAGCCATAGGTAGGAAGGACCTGCGGAACCTCTCTGTCGTGCACCTAGGATGGCACAGCCTACCGCCCATCTTTAAAAATCAGACAATGTGATTTTCTGGATTTTTTTTTTCTCATTTTGTCTCTCATAGTTGAGGTATACCTATGATGAAAATTGGAGACCTCTCTCATCTTTTAAGTGGGAGAACTTGCACAATTGGTGGCTGACTAAATACTTTTTTGCCCCACTGTATCTACTATACAAGTGAGCAGTGTGCAAATTTAGCAGCCGGTGTGTGAGTTCCTATATACAAAGCTGTGTTACGGAGTTTTGGGAGTTGTTATCTGTTCAGGAGTCTGATGGCAGTGGGAAAGAAGGAGTTCTTCAGCCTGGTTGTCCTGCATTTCACACTTCTGTACCTCCGGCCTGAGGGTAGAAGTGTGAACAGACTGTGCTGGGGGTGGGTGGGGTCCCTGAGGATGGTGTCAGCTCTCTTTTGGACTCTGTGGTGTTAGATGCTCTGCAGAGAGGGGAGTGGAGTCCTGATAATAATAATAATAATAATAATGCATCAGATTTATATAGCGCTTTATCACAGACACTCAAAGACGCTTTACAAGTAGATACATTATTCATTCACTCCAGACAGACAATGGTAGTGACAAGCTACTACTGTAGCCACAGCTGCCCTGGGGCAGGCTGACGGAAACGTGGCTGCCAATCCATTCCAACGGCCCCTCCGGCCACCACCGAACATTTTTTTTGTTTTTTTTGTTACTTATTTGTACCCGTAGGTAGACTTGGTTTGCAGTCTGGTGACAAGCCACCGGCTGCTGGTCGCTGCGTGCGCCAGCGCCCTAAACCTACATGTTTTTTTTTGGTATGCGGGAGGAAACCGGAGAAATCCCGGAGTAAACCCCACGCAACACGGGGAGAACATGCAAACTCCACACAGCTCACTGTTGGTCGGGGGCTGGGATCGAACCCACGATCTCATGATCCCCGCGATCCCCCGGCCGAGGGTAAAACTGTGCTGCCGCAGTGCTAAACCACTGCGCCACCGTGCAGCCCAATTTATACATTTATACACATTCATACCCAGTGTTATGGGCACTGGAGGCAATGCGGGTGAAGTGTCTTGCCCAGGGACACAACGGCAGGATATCTGGGGAGAGCTGGATTCGAACCGCCAACCATCGGGTTATTAGATGACCTGCTCCACCTCCTGAGCCACTGCCGCCCCAATGATGATCTTCTCCACTGTCTTCACCACTCTCTGCAGGCATTTGCGGTTCAGGGCAGTGGTGCTGCCGTACGTCAGGATGCTCTCGATGATGCAGCTGTAGAAATTGTTGAGGATCCTGGAGGACATGCCAAACTTCTTCAGCCTCCTCAGAAAATACAGTTGCTATTGAGCTCTTTTAACCAGCTCTATGAATCATGTAACCACTGAGCCACCAGTAGCGGAGCACATCGGAAAAAATAATATGACAAAACACAAGCTTTAAGAATCAAATGTTGTCATGTTAGGAGGTGTTAATGTGTTAACAGTGAAACCGCTGCATGATTTAAGGGCAAAACTTACTTGTAAAATGTGTTTTTTTTTTTTCTCCTGCTCTTCTATTCTGATGTTGGCTGCCAGTTTCTTGGACTTCAGAGGAAGCTCTGCTATGATTGGTGCATTGCACTCGAGCAATATGGGAATTGTAGTTTTTACCAAAGAGCTGTAAACTACAGGAAGAATATACGTTGTTGTTTAGCTTCCAAAGTAAACAGCAAAACGTCTCTGAAAAGAAACAGTGTGTTGAATAAATTGTGTAGTTTCTGAATATGTGTTCAGTTTGCAGAAACAACTATTTTAAAAGTGCAGCATGAGATTGATTGTTGACAGGAAGTGCTCAGTGGGGCAGTAATAAAGGCACACTGCCACCTCTACTGGGCCGGCATAGTTATTACTAGGGATGGGCATTCGGTGAAATTTTCTTCACCGATCGTCGGGAGAATTAATGATTAATAATCGGTTAATCATTAACATTTTTAGGTAGGTAACAAGGCAGGTAGACTACATTAGAACATCAGGTATCAACACGGAGAGCCGCACAACATGTCGTGTTGCCATCGTGTTGGCTCGGCTCGGGAATCTCGCAAGCTGATTGGCCGAGACGTTTCACCCCGCAAGCTGATTGGCCGAGACGTTTTACCCAGAACCGACCGCGAAAAGTGAAAAACCGCGAAGTAGCGTCACCCCCCTTTGTGGAATTCCAGGCTGATCTCGTTAGTTTTTTGATACATAAAATAATGTATAAATAATATAAATAATACGTACGTTCATTCTCTCACTCTCTCTCTCTCGGGAGAGAGAAAGAGAGCGAGAGAATGAAAAGAATTTCGCGAGAGTGCATCTCTCGCGAGATTCCCGAGCCGAGTCAACACGAGAACAAAATCTAGAGTTGGGAGCGATCTCTTGGGGGGAGATGCTGGCCAGCGAATCAGAGAGGTGGATTTTGAGTTGTGCGGGCTCTCCGTGTTGATACGTGATGTTCTAATGTATTTTTTCTCAATTTTGAATTTTTGATGAATATTTTTGAAAAATCCGCGATGCACTGAGGGTGTGAAAGGTGAAGCGCGAAGTAGCGAGGGATCACTGTATTTCTTTTTACTTTTTTCTTTTGTATGCTGCATTGGAGTGATTGCAGTACACCTGGTCATTTTTTAAATTAAAATGGTCCCACGCAACACTTCGCCGCAACCTCTTAATGATTTGGCGATTGCCCTACGGAAGCTCGCATGTATCAACTGAGGCACGCCAGGGTACGGCGATGGTGTAATGTTGCCCCCTGGTGCCCAAATTTTGCCACACAGTTAAATGCACAGTTAAATGCATTGCATTGTTTTGAGGACGGCCGTGCACTAGGCCTAATAACCTACATTCGGATTGTTTAAAAAAAAAAAACGGTTTGTCGACGAAAATGAACTTCCTCGGTGAAATTCTTAATGATCAATTATCGGTTAATCGGTTAATTATGCCCATCCCTAGTTATTACAATGACGTTTCAGTTGCATTGACGGTAAAGGTGAGCTATTTTTGTGTTTATTTTGAAAACAAAGCGTTATCTCGAAATTCTGGCAAATTAAAAGTTGAGAAAATATGGCGATACAATGACACAAACCTTTAGTTGCACTTAACTTTGACTGGGCAAGCTGAAAAGCTGGTAACAGATGGACAGATACAACCAACCATACACACACACAGACACATTGACCGATTACCGTATGCCTCCATTTTCACCGAGGCATAATTAGTGACTCCAACATTTAGATTAAAACCTTTTAAATGTGCATTTCTACTGAAGCCTCCTAGCGTAATGCATGCTTCTGACTCCTTACTGTGTCTGCATATTAAAATGAGAAGGGAAACAAAAACAAAGATACCGATGGAGTGCTAGCTAATTAGCAGGCTGCTTCTGTAAATCAAAGAGAGCAATGGACTCTGGAAAATAGGTATATAAAGGATGAATGGTGGACAATAGTAATTTTCATAGAACGTGCAAAATGACAAAGTTACTTTATATTGTGCTCATTGTTTGTTTTAGTTGGCAACACTTTAGTGTAGCATTTGTAAACTACTTGTTTTTGTATAGCAGTACCAGTCTTGGCAGAACAATATAACTAAACAAATATAGTCTGTTGTCATATACAGTGTTACTGTCTGTTTTTCAATTGCATTTGTGGAGCTGTTGAATAAAAGCAATGCTATACTTAATGTGCCATGTCATGAATATAGCACCACTGTGATTTGGTTAAAGGCGCTGCGTGCAGTGAATATTTTTGATATATTCTTAATTAGGAGTGGGAATATTTGGGTATCTTGTGGAGGAACAAATAAGTTCAGGCGAGATGCGGCGAGGTGGAAGGTGGCAGGATTTTATTTTCCTCCAACATCATGAGACACACTGTAGCGATGTGCGCTGTGTTGTGCTGTGTGTGCTGTGCGTGCTGCGCTGTGTTGTGCTGTGTGTGCTGTGTTGTGTTGCGTGTGCTGTGTGTGCTGTTGAGGCATGTATAGCAAGCTCTTTTATACATGTTATACAAAGAGAGAGAATGCATGGCACATTTGCATATTGATATACATATCAGTCAATACATATCAGTCGCGTGACCAACTGGCGCCCGGATGTCTTCTCCTTAATCTGGGGATGTATAAATAATAGTCCATTGTTCTGGTTGTCCCCCCAGGAGTTCCCTGTCCGCATGCAATCCCTGCTGAGCGTGAATAGTATCAGTCTGCAATGTGCTGGGTGACCACATAGGTCCCCCCAGCATGCTCGGAAGGGGCTGTGACCCCCCCCGGTCGTTTGGGCTCCAGCTCCGGTAGAACTGTGGGGGGGGGGCAGTGTGCTCCGCTCCGGGTTTCAGCACGTTGAACGGCCATGGATCGTGGCCGGTGTGTTTTGTGCGTAATGGAACAAGACGGCGATTGGCCGGCTTTAGGGAGTGAGGTGCGGGAAAAGCGCTGTGCAGGAGGAGGGAGAGGGGGGTGGGAGTAAGTGAGTGCTGGCCTGGGACGTCAAAGGTGTCTGGGCCGCGCAAAAATTGCATGTGGATCCGCGATGGTGAGGGACTTTCTCGTTAAACCTGGCGATGATCCACAGTGGCTGTGAAAGAAAGAAAGAAGAAAAAAAAATATTAAATTAAGTCACTGACTTCTCATGCGGGTCCAATCCAACGAAGATCTGGGGAAGGCGATCGGCCCAATTCCCCGTGGATGCGTAGTGGCTGTGATAAACTGAAGCTGTGTCAGGGACTCGGCAGTTTGGCTTTAGGTGCGGGAGCAGCCCTAGAGTCATTGGGGAAAGCAATCGGCAAAATTCCCGTTGTGCACCATGGCTGAGAAACCCATACAAAGTCCTGTGTGCGGGCTGCATGTCTGCTTTAGGTGCGAGAGCCACCCTAAACGTTCCAAGGATGGCGATCAGCCATGTTCCTCGGGCATGTGCAGTGGCGGAGGATGATGTATAAGTCTGTGAAGCTGGTTTGTCCCTGGTGCGTGGTGCGCGCCTGGTGCAGTGACCACATAGCTGGCAGTTGCACTGTCCTCGTAATCCTGCGGTGTGCGTGCGGGGCTTCTGTGTGCAGGAGGTCCGCTGTCCGGAGTTTAGTCAGAGTCGGGGAACTCGGTGGAAATCAACACAGTCGGCGTCGATGATTGTCCCCGTTCAGGCTGCTTAAAGTAAACTACTAAAAAAGCCTATGTCCATCATAGATGAATCATACCCGCTGTACAATGCAGGACTATCAGGAGCAGAGTGAGATGTGAGGTACCAATTAGACTGTAAGGTGCAGTATGGCAGCACTGTTTTGACCAGAATACAACATCAGAGTGAGTTATTGTACAGTGAAATGGCATGTGGCAGGAAAGAATTCCTGTACCTAACCGTTCGACAGCGAAGCTGTAGCAGTCTGCTGGAGAAAGTGCTCTGCTGTCTGTCCCGTGTGTGGTGGAGGGGGTAATCCGGATTGTCCATGATGGATTGCAGTTTATTTAGTGTCCTCCTCTCCACCACAGTCTCAAAGGTCTCCGGCCTGAGACCAGTTACAGAGCCGGCTCTCTTGATAATCTTTTCAAGTCTGTTGGTGTCGCTGGCTCTGATACTGCTGCCCCAACAGACAGCAGCAAAGAAGATGGCGCTGGCGACAATGGTCTGGTAGAAAAGCTCCAGCATCTTGCTGCACACGTTGAAGGATCTCAGCTTCTTCAGGAAGCAGAGTCTGCTCATCCCCTTCTTGTGCGCAGCATCAGTGTTGGATTTCCAATCCGGCCCATTGCTGATCATGACACCCAGGTATTTGTAGTCCTCAACCACCTCCACAGCCACCCCCCTAATCTGCAATGGCTGAGAAGGCGTCCTCTTCTTCCTTAAGTCAGTCACCATCTCTCTGGTCTTGCTGACGTTCAGCCTCAGGTGATTCTGCTCTGTCCACTCCACAAATCTGTCTACCAGTGCCCTGTACTCCCCCTCCTCCCCCCCTCTTATACACCCAACAACAGCTGAGTCGTCAGAGAATTTCTGCAGGTGGCATGACTCGGTGTTGTGCTGAAAGTCAGTGATGTATAAGGTGAAGAGAAAAGGAGAGAGCACAGTCCCCTGTGGAGCTCCCGTATCACTAACCACCACGTCAGACAAGACACTGCCCATCCGGACAAACTGTGGCCTGCCTGTCAGGTAGTCAGTAATCCAGGAGATAACAGAGCTGTCGACCCCCATCACCCGCAGCTTCTCACCCAGCAGCAGTGACTGGATGGTGTTAAAGGCACTGGAGAAGTCAAAAGAAATTGATTCTCACAGTGTCTCCTCCACCATCCAGGTGCAGATGGGTTCATTGCAGCAGGTAGATGATAGCGTCTTCAACTCCTAAATGGGGCTGATATGCAAACTGCAGAGGGTCCAGCTACATCTTCACCTGTGGCGTCAGGTGGGCTAAGACCAGTCTCTCCAGGACCTTCATCACATGAGATGTGAGGGCAACTGGTTGATAGTCATTCAGGTCAGGTGGAGATGACTTCTTGGGGACAGAAACCAGGCAGGACATCTTCCACGGCACCGGTACTCTCTCCAGACTCACGCTCAGGTTGTACAGGTGTTTCAGTACCGAAGCTTGCTGGTTGGCACAGGTCCTCAGGATCCTGGCGGAGATGCCATCAGGGCCCGCAGCCTTCCGCTGGCGGAGGCTCTCCAGCTGTTTCTTAACCTGGTCTGTAGTTACAGTGATGTGGGGGTGGGGGGGCTGGTGTCTCTCAAGGAGGGGGAGGGGGGAGGGGGAGATGGAGAGAGGTGGTGCACAGGAGGGTGGGGGAGGGGTGTGTGGGGGCCTGGCTGTGTTGTGGGGGTAATAGACAGTGAGTTGAACCTATTAAAAAACAGATTCAGCTCATCAGCTCTCTCAAGGCTCTCAGATGTCTGTCTGTCTCTCCCGTTGCACCCAGTTATTTGTTTCATTCGCATCCACATATCCTTGGTATTGTTTTACCTGAGTTTATCCTCCAGCTTCCTCCTGTAATTGTCTTTACACCTCCTCAGCATCTCTCTCAGTTCGTGCTGCACTCTCCTCAGCTGCTCCTTGTCTCTGGACCTAAAAGCTCTCTTCTTCTTGTTCAGAGGTGCTTTCAGGTCACTGGTGACCCATGGTTTGTTGTTGGGGAAATGGTGTATGGTCTGAGCTGTCATAGTTTTGTCTTCACAGAATCTGATGTATTCTGTGATGCAGTCGGTCATATTGTCTATGTCCACCCCATGTGGTTCATAGACTACGCTCCAGTCCGTCGTCTCGAAGCAGTCCTGTAGTGCATCAACAGCCTCCTGTGTCCACCTCCTCACAGTCCGTGTATAAGCAGGCTGCCTTTGCACAAGGGGAACGTACTTGGGTGATAACATGACCATCCAGTGATCCGATTTGCCAAGGGGGGGTAGAGCTGTGGCACTATATGTATCTCTTCTCTCAGATATTTTTATTCATTTTTTAACTTTAACAAGAACATAAAAACACAAAAGCGAACAACTCCACCCACCCAGCCCCCTTCCCCACCCTGGCTCATACAACAATGTCATTCAGTACACAGAAGCACTCAATCTTGCAGTGTTCTCAAACTTGCAAAAAAATTTAAGAATGGTTGCCACTTGCAATAGAAATCAGCAGTACATCCTTTCATGGTGCACTTAATCTTTTCTATCCATCCATCCATCCATCTTCTACCGCTTTTCCGGAGGTCCGGGTCGCGGAGGCAGCAGTTCAAGCAGAGAAGCCCAGACTTCCCTCTCCCCAGCCACCTGCTCCAGCTCTTCAGAGGGGATACCAAGGCGTTCCCAGACCAGCTGGGAGACATAGCCTCTCCACCGAGTCCTGGGTCTGCCCCGGGGTCTCCTCCCAGTGGGACGTACCTGAAACACCTCAAGTGGGAGGTGTCCAGGAGGCATCCTAATCAGATGCCCATACCACCTCAACTGACTCCTTTCAATGTGGAGGAGCAGCGGTTCTACTCTGAGCCTCTCCCGGATGACTGAGCTCCTCACCCTATCTCTGAGGGTGAGTCCAGCAATCCAGTGGAGCGAGAGATCGACAGACGGATTGGAGCAGCATCTGCAGTGATGCGGACGTTGTACCGGTCTGTTGTGGTGAAGAGGGAGCTTAGTTCTAAGGCAAAGCTGTCGATTTACCAGTCAATCTACATTCCTACTCTCACCTATGGTCACGAGCTTTGGGTAATGACCGAAAGAACGAGATCGCGGATACAAGCGGCTGAAATGAGCTTTCTCCGTAGGATTGCTAGGATAATCTTTTCTAGCTTAAGGAAAAACATAATATCTTTATTGCATCGTGACACAGATGGAGGAGTAGGAGATTTCCACTGGAGAAGAAGCCGACACCTTACCAGCAGTGATGTAAAGGCAATGATCTCTCTCTGTGTGGAGTTAAAGTGAGAAGACACGGCTGGGGTTCCAAAGACGGCTATCAATGGACAGGGATCTACACGAAGTCTCATTACTATTGACATTGTATTAAAATAACCAGTCCAAAAATTGTGTAAATGAGAACAAGAATAAAACATATGGCTTGGATGACAACCTGAACTCAAAAACATTCACATTTATCCTTCATTTCTGGGTAAATCTCAAGAGAGTCTTGTCTTTGAATAATGAACGCTGTGTACCACTTTAAATTGAATAAGTGAAAGACGAGCACAGGAGGAGACTTTACTGGCTTTGCTCAACACATTGTCCCACCAATTCTGATCAAGGGCGAGGCCTAGTTCACCTTCCCACACAGGCTTGGTCTTAGCTTTTGAGTAATTGCTAAAATCTAGGATACAATGATATATCTGTGATATGGCTCCTCTGAAGCATCGTAAAAGTTAACAGTTCCTCCCATGGTTTCTGAGATGAAAGAGAAGGAAAGTCAGGGAATGTATTGGAAACAAAATGTCTGTCTTGAAAGTACCTAAAAAGGTTGCTGGGAAGTAGTTTGTGTGACAATGCCAGTGTATTATAAGTGCTGAATGTCCCATCTTTATACAAATCCCAGAAACACTGAATACCCTTTTTAAACCACAGTGAATCCTCCTCCTTATTTAGTGAATCTAAATAAGGAGGAGGAAACAGATGATTTTTACACAATGGTCCTAAAAAAATGGTGCTGTTGTGGAGCGTGTAAATGAAGGGGTGGATTTGACTCAGACGATTTATTACACATCTCACACAAGAAGCATAGACAGAATGACATCTCAGCAGAGACTCTTCTCTTAAATAACATGGCATTCCTCTAGAAGCTTCTAACACACAAAAGGTCACATTGCATTCACTTCATTCATTCTTCACACCTCCCTGTTATCTCACCAGGGAACCTCTGCTCTTTGTTCTTGTCTAAGATGGTACACAATTATGCTCTCCCCATGTGCCGCCATACCACCCCCCCCCCCGAGCATCTTGGATAGAACAATAGAATAACAGTCCGTATGCTGTGACAGAACCATTAAACATCAGTCCACATACTGCTTGGGCTTCAGTCTTCTCCCGTATCTGCTGTAACCAGGATTCACCGCCTCTGTGGCGCTGTCATGCTGGGGGGTTGATGTTTGGGGGGAAAACTTTTTGTCTGTCCGTGTGGGTGCTCTGGGGAATCTTTTCTCTGGGAAGCTCCCCGTGGGGGTCTTCCACGCCGAGGGGCCCTCGCCAACAGCACTTGCTCGTCCGCCACCACGAAAGCGGGCTTGAGTCTGTCTATGCCAATCTTTTCCCTCCTACCCCCCAAATCTAGCAAAAAATGCTTATCCCCTGTTTCCAGCACTCTGAACGGTCCATCATAGGGTGGGCGCAGTGGAGGGCGGTGGGCGTCGTGTCTGACAAACACGAACTATGCGTTTTTCAAAGTTTTTGGCACAAAAACGCGTAGAAAACTGTGGTGGGCAGGGCCCGGCAGCGTGCTTGTGTCTATGCTACGCTGCAACAGCTGAGACGGAGAGCTGCCCGGCGCGGGATTATCTGGCAGAAACTCCCCGGGCAGCCGGAGTGGTTGCGCAAAAACGAGTTCTGCCGGGGAAGCTTCCAGATCCTCTTTAGGCGCAGAACGTAACTCCAATAAAACCCACGGTAGCTTGTCTACCCAATTTGCATCCGTCAGTGAAGCCCTGAGAGCCGCTTTCGATGATCTATGAAAACGTTCGCATAACCCATTAGCTTGTGGATTGTACGCGGTTGTGCAGTGAATTGTGACACCCAGGCTGCGGGCCATTGTTGACCAGAGTTCGGAAACAAATTGAGGGCCTCTGTCGGACGTAATGTCCGACAGGACTCCAAAACGCGCCACCCATGCTGTTAGAAACGTGCGCGCCACCTCCTCGGCCGTGGTTGCCGCTAGTGGAACCGCTTCTGGCCAGCGCGTGGTGCGGTCCACCATTGTCAGGAGGTGCGTGTACCCCTGTGATGGCTGGAGGGGGCCCACGAGGTCCACGTGGACATGGTCGAACCTCTTAGCTGGAATGCGAAACAGCTCCAAGGGAACCTTCGTGTGTCTGTGTACTTTGGCTCGTTGGCACGCCACGCAGGCTGCAGCCCACTCTTTCACTTGTTTGCGAAGGCTCGGCCACACAAATTTCTCTCCTACCATTTTGACCAACGCGCGCACTCCTGGGTGCGCCAAAAAGTGAACCGACTCACACACGCGGCGGCGCCACGCGGCCGGGACCACGGGACGTGGGCGACCCGTGGAGACATCGCAGATTAGGGGGGCATGCCATCCTGCAGCACCCTGCTCTCCAGCCTTAACCCTGTTGGTCCAGACTGGAGCACGCGCACGTCCGCATAACTAACCTGCTCCGCGGCCACGGCTGCGTAATCTATCCCCACGCAGACCGGGGCCACTACGGCGCGTGAGAGGCAGTCTGCCACTACATTCAGTTTGCCCGACACATGCTGAATATCGGTAGTAAACTCTGAGATTCGCGGCCAGCTGTCTCTGCTGCCGGCCCGACCATGGTTCTGAAACCTTGGCCATCGCGAATGTTAGCGGCTTGTGGTCAACGAACGCGGTGAAACAGCGCCCTTCCAGCCAGAACTGGAAATGGCGAATGGCCAGGTGGAGAGCCAACAACTCTCTGTCGAACGCACTGTATTTACGTTCACTGTCGCGCAAAGTCCTGCTGAAAAAGGCGAGCGGCTGCCAAGCCCCGGCCACGCGCTGCTCCACGACAGCCCCTATGGCCACATCTGAAGCGTCTGTGGTGAGCGCTATGCGGGCCGCTGGGTCTGGATGTGCCAGCAATGCAGCGTTTGCCAGGGCTGCTTTGACTTCCGAGAACGCCCGCTCTTGCTCCGGGGTCCATTCGACACTATCCGCAGGTTTCTGTTTTTTGAGCGCAGCGTACAGTGGTTGCATGAGCTGCGCTGCGCGGGGAAGGAAACGGTTATAAAAGTTCACCATTCCCAAAAATTCTTGTAGCGCCCTGACCGTTTGCGGCCGGGGAAAATCTGCTACTGCATGCACATTGTCAGGCAGCGGGATCGCTCCTTCGGGAGAGACGCGGTGCCCCAAAAAATCAATCCCCGTCACCCCGAACTGACATTTCGCTGGGTTGATTATTAACCCGTGCTCTTCCAACCTCCGGAAAACCGTCGTGAGGTGGGTTTCGTCTTCGTCTTCGGACGCGCTGGCTACTAAGATATCGTCCAGGTAGACGAACATGAAAGGGAGATCGCGCAGCACTGCATCCATCATGCGTTGGGACGTCTGTGCAGCCCCTTTAAGCCCAAATGGCATGCGCAAAAACTCGAATAAACCAAACAGAGTTATTACCGCTGTTTTGGGTATGTCCTCAGCGCGCACTGGGACTTGGTGGTAACCGCGGACCAGGTCTATTTTAGAAAAAACGCGCACTCCTGCAAGGTAAACGGAAAAATCCTGAATGTGAGGAATTGGGTAGCAGTCGTTCGCTGTGGCATTGTTCAACCTGCGGAAATCCCCGCAAGTTTGCCACGAACCCTCAGCCTTAGGGACCATGTGTAGCGGGGAAGCCCATGGGCTGTTTGAGCGCCTAATGATGCCCAACCTCTTCAGGTTGGCGAACTCCTCGCGCGCTATGGCCAGTTTAGCTGCGTCCAAGCGCCGGGGTCTTGCAAAAACGGGCGGCCCGGTGGTGGTGATAAAATGCTCCACCCCGTGTTTAGCGATGGCTGCCGAAAACGTCGGGACAGTGAGTGCTGGGAACTGAGTGAGCAGTGTGTGGAACTTACCGCATGTAGCTGTGACGTTGGCTTGTGCTGTTGGCCGGGTCACTCGAGCTATACAGGGGAGAGAGTCAAAGGACAGTGCATTAACTAGGCGTCTATTAGCAACATCTACCAACAAACCGTGTGCACATAGAAAATCAGCCCCCAGTATATGGAAATTCAATGCTGCTATGACAAAAGTCCACTCAAATGTATGGCCGTGTAGAGACAAGAGTAGAGTCCTCTCACCAAAGGTCTTAATCTCCGAGCCATTTGCTGCCGCCATCTCGGGGCCGCTAGATCCTGCCAGCCGGTCAGCGTAGGTCGGCCGGATGAAACTCTTCTGGGCGCCAGTGTCCACGAGGAAATGCCTCCCCGAGCGTGCGTCCGTCAAATAGAGCAGCTTGTTCTCCTCCCCAAGGGTCGCGGCTGCTACCGACCCCCGATCTTGGCGTTTCCCGAGTCGCTTGAATTGGCATGGTGGTATACATTTGCGTGCCCTCTCTGCGAAGCGGCGGTGGTAGAAACAAAGCGTGTCTCCCCCGCGTTCCTTGGCCCCCGCTGCTGCTGCCGTCGGTGGCTCTGCTGCTGCCGTCGATGGCTCCTCGCCTCCTCCGGTCATCGTGCCGAGCTTCGTCGCTGCCGCAATGGTCGTGAACTCCCTGGTGGCGACGATGATCCGCTTTGCTTCCCGGGCTAGCGCACGATAGTCCCGCTTGGCCAGCAACGGCGAATTGGCCAGGGTTGCTCTCGCCGCTGACGGAAGGTTCCGGAGGAAGAGGTGGGTAAAAATAAAATGGTCGTCGTCTGTGCCCTTTAACCTCAGCATCTTCTCCATCAGGTCTATGGCCGACCCGTCTCCCAACCCGGTCCGCGTCAGGAGTCTCTCTGCTCTCTCACCATCCGAGAGTGTGTAGTGCTGGATGAGCGCAGCCTTCAGCGTGCCGTACTTGCCGTCGGTTGGTGGCTGATCGAGCAGGCTGTCTACGTGCTGAGCCGTGCGGGCGTCGAGCGCTGCGACCACATAGTGGAACTTGGTGTCATCTGCCGATATCCCCCGGAGGGCGAACTGCGCCTCGATTAGGTGGAACCAGGAGCGTGGGTTGTGCTGCCAAAAATCCGGTAGCTTGATCGCAACAGCACATGCGTGGCTGGGGGTTCCTGTCGAGGTTGGGATCTTTCATCGTGTTCCATGATTCGTCTTGGGTCACCAGTGTGGAGCGTGTAAATGAAGAGGCGGATTTGACTCAGACGATTTATTACACATCTCACACAAGAAGCATAGACAGAATGACATCTCAGCAGAGACTCTTCTCTTAAATAACATGGCATTCCTCTAGAAGCTTCTAACACACAAAAGGTCACATTGCATTCACTTCATTCATCCTTCACACCTCCCTGTTATCTCACCAGGGAACCTCTGCTCTTTGTTCTTGTCTAAGATGGTACACAATTATGCTCTCCCCATGTGCCGCCATACCGTAAATTTAAAATGTTTCCTAAACTGATACCAGATCTTCAAAGAGTTCAGCAAAACAGGATTTTTAACTTGTGTAGATAATTTGTTTGGAAGTGAGGAATAGACAAGAGCAGGAATAGAAGGTGACTGTCTGCATGATCCTGCCTCAAGTAGGCACCACGACAGGAAGGGGGAGTCAAACCAGTAACGTATTTTATAAATATTAGAAGCCCAATAATAAAACTGAACATTAGGAAGCACCAAACCTCCACTAAATTTACATCTTTGTAGTAAAGAACTACAGACGTGGACAAAATTGTTGGTACCCCTCTGTTAATGAAAGAAAAACCCACAATGGTCACAGAAATAACTTGAATCTGACGAAAGTGGTAATAAAAATTCTATGAAAATTAACCAATGAAAATCAGACAATGCTTTTGAATTGTGGTTCAACAGAATTATTTTAAAAAACAAACTCATGAAACAGGCCTGGACAAAAATGATGGTACCCTTAACTTAATATTTTGTTGCACAACCTTTTGAGGCAATCACTGCAATCAAACGATTTCGGTGAGGCTTCTGCACCTCTCAGCAGGTATTTTGGCCCACTCCTCATGAGCAAACTGCTCCAGTTGTCTCAGGTTTGAAAGGTGCTACTCCAGACGGCATGTTTCAGCTCCTTCCGCAGATGTTCAATAGGATTTAGATCAGGGCTCATAGAAGGCCACTTTAGAATTATCCAATGTTTCACTCTTAGCCATTCTTGGGTGTTTTTAGCTGTGTGTTTTGGGTCATTATCCTGTTGCAAGACCCATGACCTGCGACTGAGACCAAGCTGTCTGACACTGGGCAGCACATTTTTTCTCTAGAATACCTTGATAGTCTTGAGATTTCATTGTACCCTGCACAGATTCAAGACACCCTGTGCCAGATGCAGCAAAGCAGCCCCAGAACATAACAGAACCTCCCCAATGTTTCACAGTAGGGACAGTGTTCTTTTCTTGGTATGCTTCATTTTTTCTTCACTCTTCTTCCGGCTTTCAGAGAGAGCAGACGCATTTCTTCCCCTCTCCTCACTCCTCTCCTCTCTTCACTGATCCCAGCTTGCTGTGTCCTGTCTGTGTCTCGCTCTTCTTCTGGCTGAATCTCGATCCAAACGGAAAATTATGGAATTGGTAAGCTGGGCTTTAAATGCAATTGACACCACTTTCTCAAACAGAAAATCGGGCCCGGGGGAGCCCAACTGTCGTGCAGGCATTACGGCTGCGGGTTATGTGAGACTCATGGACAATTGGAAACTCATGTGTCTGTGTGACCTTTCGATCGAAGATGTAGAAGACATCTACCTGTTTGGCGTCATGATCACAGGATTTCTGCTGTTTGGCTTTGGAGTTTTCCTAGTGTATCGTAAACTAAGGAAGTTGGATAGAGCTAATCAAAATGCGGACCCGGCGAAGCTCCTCCAACAATTCGACCAGATGGCGAGGGCACTGATAGCGGCGAATGGTGAACTGAATCGGAAGATGGATAACATCTCGAAGTCGCTGGGTGCTCTCCAGGAAATGATTTTAAAGCCTGGAAATGTACATGGAAATGTATATGCAAATTGTGATGCACAGAATCACATGAGAGGTGAAATTTCTATGCTCTAAGTGAATTGTGCCTATCAGGCCTTGATTCGGCGTCCTTGGCATTCATTCCTCCAGGAGAGAAGATAAGGCAGAAGGGAGTTTTGGCTTCTCCCTAACCCATACACTGATGTGCAGCAAACTGAACTCTCTAAGGACAGTGTTATCATGTGACTTGCATGGAATTTTACCATCTGACATGAACTGAAGAGAGATGAACTCTTGTGGACATGTTATCTATGTTTAGGACACTAAAGACATAACATCTAGCCGTTGCCGAGGAGAGAGGATTTGTTGTCCACCAGTAACTGATATTTCACACACTGCATTCATACTGATATCACTACCACTGACATACACACACTGGTCTCTCTCTTGCTTTGTTAATGTGTGATCTGTATTGTCTGCTATTTGTGCATTAGAGGGTTTTTTTTCCTATGTGATCACAATCTTGCTCATACAAGCTTTATTTTGATAAACTATGTTTTTTCTCTCTGCCCAATGTGTCATCCCCTTCCCTTCCCCCTCTTAACCCCTCACTGTATGAGGCGCCTTGTATGGCTGCCACGTCATTAGGGAGCGCTTAACATGAGTGCACCTTAGTAATAAGTGGAATTCCTGGTATGTGCAAGCATACTTGGCAATAAAGTTGTTTCTGATTCTGATTCTGATTTGCGTCTGAACATAGAGCTGATGTGCCTTGTCCATAGGACATTCTCCCAGAAGCTTTGTGGCTTGTCAACATGCAGTTTGGCAAATTCCAGTCTGGCTTTTTTGTGATTTGTTTTCAACAGTGGTGTCCTCCTTAGTCGTCTCCCATGAAGTCCACTTTGGCTCAAACAATGACGGATGGTGCGATCTGACACTGATGTACCTTGACCTTGGAGTTCACCATGAATGTGTTTAGAGGTTGTTCTGGACTCTTTTGTTACCATTCGTATTATCCATCTCCTCCGGCGGCCACATCCAGGGAGGTTGGCTACAGTCCCGTGGATCTTAAATTTCTGAATAATATGTGCAACTGTAGTCACAGGAACATCAAGCTGCTTGGAGATGGTCTTATAGCCTTTACCTTTAACATGCTTGTCTATAATTTTCTTTCTAATCTCCTGAGACAACTCTCTCCTTTGCTTCCTTCTGGTCCTTGTTTAGTGTGGTACACACCATGTCAACAAACAGCACAGCGACTACTTGTCACCCTTTAAATAGGCCGACTGACTGATTACAAGTTTGTAGACACCTGTGATGTTAAATAGAGGACACATCTTGGTTGAACATGTCCCTATGGTCACATTATTTTCAGTCTTTTCTAGGGGTACCATCATTTTTGTCCAGGCCTGTTTCATGAGTTTGTTTTTTAAAATAATTCTGTTGAACCACAATTTAAAAGCATTGTCTGATTTTCATTGATTAATTTTTATAGAATTTTTATTTATTACCACTTTTGTCAGATTCATTTCATTGATTAATTTTCATAGAATTTTTATTTATTACCACTTTTGTCAGATTCAAGTTATTTCTGTGACCATTGTGGGTTTTTCTTTCATTAACAGAGGGGTACCAACAATTTAGTCCACGTCTGTATATGCATCTCTGACATTCGCATACAGTAGATCCAGTGTTTCATTTTCTCTGGTGGGACAGTCAAACTGGTGAAAGTTTGGTAGTGTTTTTCCCAGTGAGACATGATTAAAATCACCCGTGATGGCCATAAATGCGTCAGGGTGCTTCTTCAGTCATGTGGCAGGAGTGGAGCTGATGACATCACAGGCCACCACTGCGTCAGCTGACAGAGGGATGTAGACGATAATTACCAGGGCACACGTAAATTCTCGCGGCATATAATAGGGTCTCATACTCACAGCCAGCAGTTCAATGTCCGGGCTGCAGTGCTTTTCCTTCACATAAATGTGTCCAGGATTACACCACCTTTCATTCACAAGAAGTGCCAATCCTCCTTCCCTCTTCTTCCCGCTACTTGTAACATCCCTGTCCCACCGGATACTCTTAAAGCCAGGTATCGCTACGTTAATATCCGGGATCCGTGAGTGTAACCACGTTTCTGTAAAACACATGATACTATATACTCATGATATACTCACGATATCGTGAATATACTCACGATATTCCTTTTGCATCTTGACCAGCGCTGTGAGCTCATCTGCTTGCTTCCCAGCGACCTAAAGTGTTCCCGGTGATGAACATCGGTACAGCCGGTTTATGCTTCCTTCTCCTCATCCTTAGTTTAGTTCCAGCCCTTCTTCTGCGGTGTTTTCTCCTGAGCTCATGCGGGATGAGGGGCTTCGCTCCCAGCAGCAGTGCCGGCCTCCTCATCGCAATCAGCTGGTTGCATGTGTAAACAATGCGTCCGCCCCCACCTCTGTTGTTCTCCATTGCCCCGAGAAACAGAAAAAATAAGAGAAAGGCCGGGGCTAAAATAGAAAAAACTTGGTCCAGTCAATAATCCGTGTCTTTCTACCAAGCCCTAGTGAAAAAAGACACATTATATACAAGAATAAGTAGATAAAAACACAAAGACGCGAGAGAGTTGCTGCTTTTTTTTAAGGCTGCCTCTCCTTACAGCGCCTTAAAAAAAATCATTATTTTATTATATATTATATATAATACATCATATTATATCCCCTTTACACAGGCGTGGAGATTGTTGAGAGATCATTGAGCGATTAAAAAAATGGCAAGCTCGCTCCACGATCTTTCATTGAGTGCCCAGCGATCACCAAGAGCTCTCAGTGATCTTCCAGTGATCTCCATGATCTCCTTAAAGTTCTGATTGAGTTCAAAACACACAAGGTTGTCCCAAACATTTACACAGAAAAAGACTTTTTGAGGCTGCCGGAGGTTGTTGAGATCGGGCCAATTTTTGTCTTCTCATTGGTCACAGAGCAATCTCTGTGCTGTGTAAAGGGGCCTTTAGTTAATTAATTCACATTTAAGAATAGAATTCTTGACATCTGTGCATCAATTCAGAATCATCCACATCTGCACTGGGATGCATCAGAAAAATGACTATTTTCCCACCCCTACTGTTAACATTTTGACCCTAACTGTATCTTTCTCAGGTCAGAATTTGTTCAGTTATTATTGTTTTAACCTGCACTGTCTGGGTTGAGTGGGTTGCTGTCTAAGCACCTCTTCTGATATTCTCTCAGAACGACAGGACGAGGTGGTGTACTATGATGCCTTTGAGAGCCCCGATGCCATGAAGGGTGTAGAAGAATCCTCTACTCCGCCGTCACCCCTCAGAGATGAAGAACTCACTGTCCTACAGCAGAGGACCCGGCAGCTTGAGGCCCGTCGGGGCCGTATCACTGCCAAGAAAGTCTACCTCAAAACCAAGAAGGTAGGCACTGATGATGTATAACTTAAGATGCTGTGGGTTAAAGATCTTTCTGGAAAATAAATGTTGTCTTCTCTTACAGATGCACAGGTATTTTTAGTGTCATTGTTTTTCTTGAACAGGAAATCTGTATAGCAAATCACAACCAGAAGATACAACAGCACCACAGTAGCCACGCTGACAACAATTCTCTAGATGCACTGCAACAGGTAGGATTTCAGTCTGAAGCTGTTTGATAGAATAAACACACGCTACACTGCTATTTATGTACAGGTGCAGCTCAATAAATTAGAATGTCATTGAAAAGTTAATTTATTGTGGTAATTCCATTCAAAAAGTGAAACTTGTATATTATATAGATTCATTACATACAGAGTGATATATTTAAAGCATTTATTTCTATTAATTTTGATGATTATGGCTTACAGTTAACGAAAACCCAAAATTCGGTTTCTCAAAAAATTAGAATGTTACATAAGATTAATTTTAAAAAGTGGATTTTTAATAGAAATGTTGGCCTACTGAAAAGTATGTCCATGTACACACTCAGTACTTGATTGGGACTCCTTTTTCATGAATTACTCCATCAATGTGGCGTGGCATGGAGGCGATCAGCCCTGTGGTGCTGCTGAGGTGTTATGAAGGCCCAGGTTGCTTTGATAGTGGCCTTCAGCTCGTCTGCACTGTTGGGTCTGGTGTCTCTCATCTTCTTCTTGATGGGGTTTAGGTCAGGAGAGTTTGCTGGGCAATCAAGCACAGTGATACCATGGTCATTATACCAGGTATTGGTACTTTTGGCAGTGTGGACAGGTGCAAAGTCTTGCTGGAAAATGAAATCAGCATCTCTATAAAGCTTGTCAGCAGAGGAAAGCATGAAGTGCTGTAAAATTTCCTGGTGGACAGCTGCCACACGGGTTGCCACATGAGGCAACCTAAAGGTGCATTTTCTGCACCACCGTGAGCAAAATCCAGAACTGTCACTTTCACTTCTGCCACCATCTTTGTTTGGGGTTGCTTTTGGGCTTTTGTAGCCTCGTTTGGTCTTGATAAAACACAGTGGACCAACACCAGCAGATGACACAGCTCCCCAAATCATCACTGACTTTGGAAACTTCACACTGGACCTCAAGCATCTTGGATTTTGTGCCTCTCACACTTCTAGACTAAAACCTCCCGTCACATGAACAGCTTCTTCCCCTCTGCCATCAGACTGCTGAACACTAAGTGACTTATTGACTCTCGTGCACTATGTACAGCAGCTCAACCAGACTCATGTCAATCATCACTGTTTTCTTCTTGCATTACCAACTGCACTATATGGTTCTCCACAATATCTGCTGCTCGCTAATATATTTAAAACTGCTGACTAGTATTACTCATTCTTATTCTACACTTTATTGCATGTATAGTTTAATTCTTAATTCTCTTATTTTATCATGTTTAATGTTGCAGCATTGCACCGAGACAAATTCCTAGTTTGTGTACTACATGAACAATGGCAATAAATCTGATTCTGATTCCTCCAGACTCTGGAACCTTGATTTCCAAATCAAGGTTCCAAATCAAGACTTGGCACCTGATTTGGGGAGCTATGTTATCTGCTGGTGTTTGTCGACTGTGTTTTATCAAGTCCAAGCACTTCATGCTTCCCTCTTCTAAAAGTACCAATACCTGGTTTTATGACCATGTTATCACTGCTTGATTGGCCAGCAAACTCTCCTGACCTAAACCCCATAGAGAATCTATGGAGTATTGTCAAGAGGAAGATGAGAGACTCCAGACCCAACAATGCAGACAAGCTGAAGGCCGCTATCAAATCAACCTGGGCTTCCATAACACCTCAGCAGTGTCATAGGCTGATCACCTTCATGCCATGCTGCATTGATGCAGTAATTCATGCAAAAGGAGCCCCGACCAAGTATTGAGTGTGTACATGGAAGGAGGCCAACATTTCTATTAAAAATCAACTTTTTGAAATTGATCTTATATAATATTCAAATTTTTTTGAGAAACTAAATTGTGAGTTTTCATTAGCTGTAAGCAATGATCATCAAAATTCATATAAATAAATGCTTGAAATATATCACTCTGTGTGTAATGAATCTATACAATATACTAGGTTTCATATTTTGAATTACTGCAATAATTTGACTTTTTTGAAAATATTCTTATTTATTGAGATGCACCTGTGTTGTCAGTTGAAGCATTCATTGCCAATTTTGAGTTTGCTCACTATAAAGAAACAAGACAGTATTGGTTTGCAAACAGAAACATGCCATGAAAGGTAAAACAGTGTCATATGAGCAGTTTTGTTTTTGAACACCTCACAGGTGCTTCAGAAGGGGTTGTTGTGGCCCACCCTTAAATTTTCAGTGTTGACTATTAAAAATGCCATTGCTCTGCGTCTGTTCGGACATCCAGAATCGCCAAGAATCACTAGTTCTCGTAGACAAGTGGCCGGATGGTCACCAAATTCACACAGTGATCCTCAAGTGTGTTCACATCCATTGTGTTCACAGTCAAGGTGAAGGTCAGGAGATCTGGGGCCTGTACTACAAAGCAGAATTTAGGCTTAGTGAAGTAACTTTGAGGTTAACCTTGGGTTTTCTGTACTGTGAAGCCGGTTCACTTCTTACGGGGGTAGATCAACATGACAACTTACGCTGTAAGCTAACCTGCTCCAAAGCTGGTTAAGATCCAGATAAGGGCTCACTGGGTGTATCAAGCTGCTCTCCAGCCAGTTTGGAAATGACACCCACCTCCTCTGGAGTTTGAGGAGACACCCCCTCCCCTCCACTGAAAATCAAAGGCATTAAAGGTAATGTAATAAGATACAAGTGATGATTTTAGCTTTATTCATTATCGCTACTTGACTAATTAAAATTATTAGAAATCACGTAAATTACATTAAGAGCCAGTTTGCTCCTCTGACAAGTTTTTATTTATTTATTAATTTTGTGTGTATGTGCCACTCTCACACTTTTGCAGCTTTAATATAATTTTTTCAGACAAAACTAAGAAACTCAGCAGTAATTTAAAGCAAAGAAACAATGGTCTGATACACTAATAATGTTCCCTATTAGTGACAACGGAGCATCATCATTTAGCATGTGCTGTTTTACAATATAAGAGTGAGATGGTGTGAGCGTTATTTACCTCCAATTAAAACCAGGTTAGTGGACTTTGATCTCTGACGCAGCACGGGGAAAACAGTCCCACATCCCTGGCAAACAGAAGTAGCGGCTATTTGACCAAACCATTAGTTTGGTGTTAGCTGCTGTGCTGACCATGGGAGTGAAGCCTAACGACCCACACACCTGTTGGGCTGCACATACTGTGAAGGAGAGGTGGGTTGCTGACAAGTAGTGTTTGAGAAGCTTTGCTAACAAAATGGGAAGGGGTATGTGTATTTTGCAAAATCCCGATTTAAACAAGAGTTTTATATGAAACGATAGATGTTTTTATCTCATCATCCATATATCATCATAGTGCACAGCCGTAAAACTGGCTTCATGCTGCATCTCTACTGTCCGTGTACATGCAACCAGAAACCTCGTGTGACGAAATTTATGTCATCGTCTCCACTCCACTAGTGTCCGGAGTGCTCGACCGCGGACGACTGTGTGCAGCCCAAATTTCATGAGCCGCCTGCCCACAACCTGAACGCATTGACAGCACATGCACAAGACTGAATGTTCCATTCACGAGGTGGCGATATTGACACAGCATACAAAAACAAAGTAGACGAAGAAGACAACGAGGAGGCGGAAGACGAGAATAAACATACTTTTTGTAATTTTGCCGCAGAACATAGTAACGGCAGCTCCCCTTCCTCTCGGTGACAGTTAAACGACGCCATTGTTGTTGATGTGTGTTGCTCTTGCATTTTTTTGTTGGTGAAAATCCTGGCACATCAGCGCATTGGCGCTACCTATAGGGTGGGAGTGAAACTACACAGGATGGTTGTGCGCATGCGTCAACCGCTTGGCCTGGGTAGATGAAAAAAGTGAGCATGCACAGCGCCACGTGCGCGCCGGGCTCATCCAAAGTGCACGTGGACCAAAGCGGACTAGAGGGGAAATGCAGCATGAATAAGGCTTTAGCCTATGTGATCAGTATCCATCGGAGTAACAGACAGGAATATCGAGGAGTTAGGTAACATTCAAAACAGTCAATTAATTGGAGCATTTACAATGCCGGCTTTTTTTCCCCATGCTTCTTTCCTTTGACTGCAGCAGCTGTTTCTTTTAGCCTGTATCACATGCTCTTCATATTTGTTTAATCTGACACTTCGTTCTTCATCAGCGACGTACTCCGCTGTGCTGCCTGTTCAGTCTCCCATTGGTCATCTGCTGCAATCACCCGCCTCTTTTACGTGAGCGTGCACACAGCCAGATACAGTGGGGCAAAAAAGTATTTAGTCAGCCACCAATTGTGCAAGTTCTCCCACTTAAAAGATGAGAGAGGTCTCCAATTTTCATCAAAGGTATACCTCAACTATGAGAGACAAAATGAGAAAAAAAAATCCAGAAAATCACATTGTCTGATGTTTAAAGAATTTATTTGCAAATTATGGTGGAAAATAAGTATTTGGTCACCTACAAACAAGCAAGATTTCTGGCTCTCACAGGCCTGTAACTTCTTCTTTAAGAGGCTCCTCTGTCCTCCACTCGTTACCTGTATTAATGGCACCTGTTTGAACTCGTTATCAGTATAAAAGACACCTTTCCACAACCTCAAACAGTCAGACTCCAAACTCCACTATGGCCAAGACCAAAGAGCTGTCAAAGGACACCAGAAACAAAATTGTAGACCTGCACCAGGCTGGGAAGACTGAATCTGCAATAGATAAGCAGCTTGGTGTGAATACAGTGATCCCTCGCTACTTCGCGCTTCACCTTTCACGCCCTCAGTGCATCGCGGATTTTTCAAAAATATTCATCAAAAATTCAAAATTGAGAAATAATGGGCGGGCGCTAGCAGAAGGCAGGGAGACTACATTAGACCATCAGGTATCAACACGGAGAGCCGCACAACTCTCTGTTCGCTGTTGTCGTGTTGGCTGGGCTCGGAAATCTCGCAAGCTGATTGGCCGAGACGTTTCACCCCGCAAGCTGATTGGCCGAGACGTCTCACCCACCTCCACTCCCTGCTGAGCACCCATGAAGGGAAGGAAGACCGCATTCATTGCTTTTCATCACTCGTGTTACTTAGTCTCGCCGCGTGGAACTTTTTGCTGTTCTCTTGTGCCATTTTGTGCGAAATAGTCTTCCCGTCGAGCCACTACGCCGCCTCCTGCAGCTTCAGCTCTATCGGAAGCTGCCCTCGATGATCCTGCGCCTTCAGCACCTCACAATGAGGCGTCACCTGAGGAGCAGTAAAGCTCTCATTTACCTGTGCAGTAAATCATTTTCATCTTGAGTTACGTATCTTGTTATAAGAATAAAAGAGTTCTAAAAACATATTTATGTACACTTTGTTTACATCTACGTATGTATGTACACGTACACACACACACACACGTATCATATGAGAGTGAGAGAATGAACGTACGTATTGTTTATGGATGACGTCATTGGGGTGACGCTACTTCGCGGTTTTTCACTTTTCGCGGTCGGTTCTGGAACCCATTAACCGCGATAAGTGAGGGATCACTGTAAATCAACTGTGGGAGCAATTATTAGAAAATGGAAGACATACAAGACCACTGATAATCTCCCTCGATCTGGGGCTCCATGCAAGATCTCACCCCGTGGGGTCAAAATGATCATGAGAACGGTGAGCAAAAATCCCAGAACCACACGGGGGGACCTAGTGAATGGCCTGCAGAGAGCTGGGACCAAAGTAACAAAGGCTACCATCAGTAACACACTGCACCGCCAGGGACTCAAATCCTGCAGTGCCAGACGTGTCCCCCTGCTTAAGCCAGTACATGTCCAGGCCCGTCTGAAGTTTGCTAGAGAGCATCTGGATGATCCAGAAGAGGATTGGAAGAATGTCATATGGTCAGATGAAACCAAAATAGAACTTTTTGGTAAAAACTCAACTTGTCGTGTTTGGAGGAGAAAGAATGCTGAGTTGCATCCAAAGAACACCATACCAACTGTGAAGTATGGGGGTGGAAACATCATGTTTTGGGGCTGTTTTTCTGCAAAGGGACCAGGACGACTGATCTGTGTAAAGGAAAGAATGAATGGGGCCATGTATCGTGAGATTTTGAGTGAAAACCTCTTTCCATCAGCAAGGGCATTGAAGATGAAACGTGGCTGGGTCTTTCAGCATGACAGTGATCCCAAACACACTGCCCGGGCAACAAAGGAGTGGCTTCGTAAGAAGCATTTCAAGGTCCTGGAGTGGCCTAGCCAGTCTCCAGATCTCAACCCCATAGAAAATCTTTGGAGGGAGTTGAAAGTCTGTGTTGCCCAGCGACAGCCCCAAAACATCACTGCTCTAGAGGAGATCTGCATGGAGGAATGGGCCAAAATACCAGCAACAGTGTGTGAAAACCTTGTGAAGACTTACAGAAAACGTTTGACCTCTGTCATTGCCAACAAAGGGTATATAACAAAGTATTGAGATGAACTTTTGTTATTGACCAAATACTTATTTTCCACCATAATTTGCAAATAAATTCTTTGAAAATCAGACAATGTGATTTTTCTGGATTTTTTTTTCTCATTTTGTCTCTCATAGTTGAGGTATACCTATGATGAAAATTGGAGACCTCTCTCATCTTTTAAGTGGAAGAACTTGCACAATTGGTGGCTGACTAAATACTTTTTTGCCCCTCTGTAGATCAGCCCAGGGTCTACTTATCGAGTTGATAACCGCATTCGTAGTACAGATAATTCTGATCCAGAATGTCTGGGTTAGTGAAGCCAGGTAACTGAAAGATACCCTGGGTATGTTGAACCTACTTCGTACGACAGGCCTCTGGTCTGGTTGTGTGTGCCACTGTCAGGATTTTGACAACAAAAAGCTGGACGTATTTTTAACCTTGAAGTGATTTACTGTTCTGAGGTAGATTCAGTAGCTGAACTTGGGCTGTTGAAAATGATAACTTCACAGGAAATCATACTAAAAGCCAAAAACTCAACTTTGACTTTTTTTTTTTGTATTGCTTTAAAAATGAACTAAAAAAAGCATTCATGTAAACAAACATATGGAGCATATCTGCATAACAAATAAAAATCTTAAAAACCTCTGTTTCTTCTGCATATTAAAGATGGTTCTGTTAACACAGAAGACCAGAAGCCAGCATTGTACCGAGACAAATTCCTAGTTTGTGTACTACATGAACAATGGCAATAAACCTGATTCTGATTCTGATTCTGATTCTGATTCAGAGCTTTCTGTGTGCATATAAAGAAAGAAAGAATACAGGCAGGTGCGGACTGTGGAGACTGCTGAACATAAGCTATGCATGTACCCCCACTCGGGAGATCGGATCACAACTTGGTTCATCTCCGGCCGGTGTACAAACCCCTAGTGCACAGACAACCTCCGGCCATGCACACTGTGGAGTTATGGTCTGAGGAGACAATGGACACCCTAAAGGGCTGTTTTGAAGCCACCGCCTGGAAGCAGCTCTGCGATCCACATGGTGAGGACATCGATGGCCTCATTCACACCTTCACGGGCTACCTCAGCTTCTGTGTGGACAAATCCGTTCCCACCAAGACCATACGGCGTCACTCAAACAACAAACCCTGGATCAACCCTGAGATTAAAACACTTCTGAGAGAGAAGAAGAGGATCTTCAGGTCAGGGAACAGGGAGATGCTGAAGTCCGTACAGAGGGAGCTGAGGAGAAAGATCAGAGAAGGCAAGGACAGCTTCAGGAAGAAGATGGAGGACAAGCTGCAACAGAGCGACATCAGCGGGGTCTGGAGAAACCTCAAAACCATCTCGGGGCTCCAGAATACCTCCCCCCAGGCCACAGGGGGCAGGGAGTGGGCGAACAACCTGAATCTGTTTTTCAATAGATTTGACCAACCGCCCTCCCCCCTGACTGCACAACAACCACTGCTGCCTCTAAAGAAATCAAGTCCTGCTGCCCACTCCCCACTCTACCAACACCCCCCCACTCCCAACACACAGCCCCCCATCCTGACCCTGACCAGGACCCAGGTGAGGACGGAGCTGAGGAAGATCAAGGCGAGGAAGGCGCCGGGACCGGACGGCATCAGCGCAAAGCTCCTCAAGTCCTGTGCAGACCAGCTGTGTGGGATTGTGACGTATATCTTCAACATGAGCCTGAAACTGGGGAGGGTACCACAGCTGTGGAAAACATCTTGTGTGGTACCTGTACCAAAAACTTCCCACCCCAAAGACCTGAACAGCTACAGACCGGTGGCCTTGACGTCCCACTTGATGAAGACCCTGGAGAGACTGCTCCTTGCTCACCTCCGCCCCCTGGTGGAACCAGCGATGGATCCACTCCAGTTCGCCTACCAGCATGGCATTGGGGTGGAGGATGCGGTGATCTTCCTCCTTCACCGTTCTCTGTCCCACCTGGAGAAGCCCGGGAATATGGTGAGGATCATGTTCTTTGACTTCTCCAGTGCTTTCAACACCATCCAACCGATGATCCTGAAGGACAAGCTGCTGCGCGCAGGGGTGGACCAGCACCTGTCATCATGGATCCTGGACTACCTCACGAACCGGCCTCAGTTTGTGAGAACCCGGGACTGTGTGTCCGACACGATCATCAGTAGCACGGGGGCCCCCCCAGGGAACGGTGCTGGCTCCCTTCCTGTTCACTCTTTATACTGCGGACTTCTCACACAACACAACACACTGCCATCTACAGAAGTTCTCTGATGACTCTGCGATCGTTGGCCTCATCTCCAATGGAGATGAAGCTGAGTACAGAGGGCTTATCCAGGACTTCGTGGACTGGTGCCATCGGAACTGCCTCCAGATCAACGCGAGGAAAACTAAGGAGCTGGTGGTGGACTGCCGCAGGCATGGGCAGCCCCTCTCAGTACCAGTAAATATACAGGGAACAGACATCGAGATGGTGACATCCTATAAGTACCTGGGTATTCATCTGAACAATAAACTAGACTGGTCACACAATACTGATGCACTCTACAAGAAGGGACAGCGCAGGCTGTTCCTGCTGAGGAGACTCAGGTCTTTTGGTGTACAAGGGGCGCTGCTGAAGTCATTCTATGACACGGTGGTGGCATCAGCCATCACTTTTGGAGTGGTCTGCTGGGGCAGTGGCATTACTGCAGCCGATAGGAAGAGACTGAACAAACTGATTAAGAAAGCTAGCTCTGTCCTGGGGCAGCGCCTTGATCCGATGGAGGAGATAGGAGAGAGAAGGACGGTGGCTAAACTGTCATCTCTGCTGGAGTCCGAGTTCCACCCTATGCAGGACATACTGAATGCACTGAGGAGCTCATTTAGCAGCAGACTACATCATCCCAGGTGCACAACCGAGAGGTTTCGTAGGTCCTTCCTACCAACGGCTGTCAGACTGTACAACCTAAGCAGGGCTGCTCGCAGAGATAGCAAAAAAGACGTAACAAACTAATAGTTTTTTGAATGCAGAAGATGCAATAGACTTACACAGTGGTCCTCTCCGGCATACAACTAGGAGCATGCCGGTCGCTATGGAGGGTGAGAGTGTGTATGGGCACATAATCATACCATGCAGGATAGCTGGGTAGACGGTTATGCTGTTTCATTCCATCTAGCGGCAATGCTCTGCACTGTGTGTGTTTATATATTTGCATATTTGTTCCGTCTAGCTGCAATGCTCCGTACTGTGGGTGTTTATATATTTATATATCTACATGTTATTCCATCTAGCTACATTGCTCCGCACTGTGTGTGTTTATATACTTGCATATTTATTCCACCTAGCTGCAATGCTCCGTACTGTGGGTGTTTATATATTTACATATTTATTCCATCTAGCTACAATGCTCTGCACTGTGTGTTCATATATTCATATATTATTCCATCCAGCTACAATGCTCTGCACTGTGTGTCTGTGTGTGTGTGTATATATATATATTTTATAGTAATACGTACATATGTTTATTAGCTGCTCTTGCTTGCTTGTTTTTTTTTTTTTTTTTCTTGCCTTCTGATTGTTGCTCTGAGTGTTGCTATCCCTGTGCTGTTGCAATCCTGGAATTTCCCCGTTGTGGGACTAATAAAGGCTTATCTTATCTTATCTTATCTTATGTATGTATGTATGCAAGCAAGCGAGCATATAGAGGATTGTTTTTCCTCTTTATTCCACTGCAACATATACAGTAACCTGAGGATTTGTTTGTCTCAAATGGGATTTGTTTTATGTGGCTGAAGGAGAGTATTGTTTGGATTGGAATTACAGAACAATCAAGAGATTAGTCTCCTCTGTTATGTACACTTTCAGTAATCTATAGCAACTATAATGTTTGATGTTTAGTGTCTTGTAATCCCAGAGGACACATAAGTGACTCTTGCAGGACGACTGGAGTCTGTTAATATTGTTTATGATAATTGTTAGGAAACAAACCAGCAGGGCGTCCTGGAGGATTCATACCACAAGAACATGTTGGTGAAATGCAGTCGGTTGTCAGCCAGAATGATCTTCCCCGCATGTCCCACCCCTGTTCTTCACCCCATCCTCTGCCTCTCTCTTTGCTGTATCTGTTCAGTAAAGGCAAAATGCCCAAAAATGAATCTTAAAAAAAGAAAAGCCAGAAGTTAACACAAAGATAAATAAAACAATTGGTAGTTAACTGATTTTTTTTTTTTTTAAATCTTAGGATGTGCTGATGGGAAAACAAAACAACTCAAAGTGTATAAACATTTTACATCAGTGGACTAAAGTTGAATATGATCTGTCATAGGCAGTGATGGAAAAGTTGTAACTAGAGGAAAAAATAATCTTGCAGTAAAATATTTCCTGTGGATTTACTTTTCAATTTATTCACTCACTGAAATTTTATCTGAAACAGTCTGAATCAGTCTGAAGTCCTAATATTTGTAACTTTGACCATTTATAAACTCAAGCGTCGACTGCTGTAAAAGCATGTACAGTGATGTGAAAAAGTGTTTGCCCCCTTCCTGATTTCTCACTTTTTGTATGTTTGTCACACTTAAATGTTTCAGATCATCAAACAAATTTAAATATTAGACAAAGATAGCACAAGTAAATACAAAATGCAGTCTGTAAATGAAGGCGTTTTTTATTAAGGGTAAAAAAATCCAAACCTACATGGCCCTGTGTGAAAAAGTGATTGCCCCCTAAACCCAATAACTGGTTGGGCCACCCTTAGCATCAACAATCGCAATCAAGCATTTGCCATAACTGACAATGAGTCTTTTACAGCGCTGTGGAGGAATTTTGGCCCACTTATCTTCGCAGAATTGCTGTAATTCAGCCACATTGGAGGGTTTTCAAGCATGAACCGCCTTTTTAAGGTCATGCCACAGCGTTTCAATCAGATTCAGGTCAGGAGTTTGATTAGGCCACTCCACAGTCTTCATTTTGTTTTTCTTAAGCCATCCAGAGGTTGACTTGCTGGTTTATTTTGGATCATTGTCCTGCTGCAGAACCCAAGTGCGCTTCAGCTTGAGGTCACGAACAGCTGGCCGGACATTCTCCTTCAGAATTTTTTGGTAGACAGCAGAATTCATGGTTCCATTTACCACAGTAAGTCTTCCAGGTCCTGAAGCAGCAAAACAGCCCCAGACCATCACACTACCACCACCATATTTTACTGTTGGTATGATGTTGCTTTTCTGAAATGCTGTGTTACTTTTATGCCAGATGTAATGGGACACACACCTTCCAAAAAGTTCAACTTTTGTCTCGTCAGTCCACAGAGTATTTTCCCAAAAGTCTTGGGGCTCATCAAGATGTTTTATGGCAAAACTGAAATGAGTCTTTATGTTCTTTTTGCTCAGCAGTGGTTTTCGTCTTGGAACTCTGCCATGCAAGCCATTTTTGCCCAGTCTCTTTCTTATGGTGAAGTCATGAACACTGACCTTAATTGAGGCAAGTGAGGCCTGCAGTTCTTTGGATGTTGTTGTGGGGTCTTTTATGACCTCTTGGATGAGTTGTTGCTGTGCTCTTGGGGTAATTTTGATCAGCTGGCCACTCCTGGGAAGGTTTGCCACTGTTCCATATTTTCACCATTTGTGGATAATGGCTCTCACTGTGGTTCGCTGGAGTCCCAAAGCTTTAGAAATGGCTAGAAAATTGAACTCAGCTTTCCAAAGATGTGATAAACCACAGTTAATTTATCTTTTAACAGGGGGGCAATCACTTTTTCACACAGGGCCATGCAGATTTGGATTTTTTTACCCTTAATAATAAACACCTTCAATTAAAAGCTGCATTTTGTGTTTACTTGTGTTACCTTTGTCTAATATTACATTTAAGTGTAACAAACATACAAAAAAAATGAGAAATCAGGAAGGGGGCAAACACTTTTTCACACCACTGTATACACAGTACCTATATGAACAAAAATCAGGCAGATCATGATTTGGTTTCCCTAATTACCTGATTCAAAATACAGTAATGGTTTATTTGCAATTCTTTAGGATCAATTTAAACTTTAAGAGATGTCAGTAGAGCAACAGCAGCAGCAGTTGTTGCTCCCTGAAGAGTGTATAAACAGTGAGCTGGAAAAAAGTGGAAGAACATGTTTTTTTATGACTTACAAGACATATCAAGCACTAAATACTCTTATGTGTCATGTCTCTAATTTTTGCTGTCAAAGTTCAATTAAGCTCCTTGGAAAAAGGCAAATTTAGACGGAGTGTTTTTGGTGATGTCACTGTAACAGGTCCGTAGTGTTGAGCCAATCAGGACTAAGAACTAGCTGTTCAAATTTGCCAGCTTGCAGACTTTTGTGTCCTGGTGGGCGGGATGTGGGTGGGCCTAATTAGGTCCTGGTGTCCAGGGGCCTCATGTATAAAGGATTGCGCAGCTTTCATATTGAAATATGGAGTACTCACCAAATTTGAACAGTACGTGCACACAAAAATTTTCAGATTTATAAAACTGTGCGCACGCCCAATTCTCCGCTCCAGTTCATTCTTTCATTTTTTTTTTTTAAATTTCTGTTGGATTATAAGACAAAAAAGAAAAGGAAAGCGAAAAAGACAACATTTTGGATAGAAAGGACGCAGGCTGAAGCAACAACTTGTGCCTACACCTCAGTTAATGCAGCTGGCTCAGACTGAAATAAAATAAAACAAAACAACATTAAAGTTAGTCTATAGATGGATCACTACATGACAGTGTGACGGGGGTGAGTGACACACGGGAAAAAAATGCTGTGAAAGAAAGTCTGGTAATCCGCAGACAGACTTGATGTTACTGAGTAAAATAAACAAATAAATAACTAAAGACCACTGAATACCACTCCAATCTTACCGCTGAATTTATACAAGTTACAAACCAAATCTGTCGGAATCCAAATTACGCACAACAGCCAGGAGGAACACACGGAGCTGCGCAATATAAAGGCCTTTTATTTCTAAATTATAATCTCCAAGGTACAGCACGCATTGTGCTGGCGATCCTTCTGTTGTCTTTGGGTCAAAGTGACTCGAAGACAACAGGTGTTCTAACGGATTCCCTCGACCCACTTCCCAAGGTCTGAGGAGGCCGAAATGTCAGGGGGAATCCGTTAAGGATCCCTGGAAATCCGAATAAATTGCAGCCCGGTACTCCCCATGGTCCTCCTATAATTCACCGTTAACCCAGAGGATCTCTTCTTTTTTCTTCAGGTCAAAATGACACATTTATAGAAACAGGATCCAGTTAACAGCGGTGCTGGCTGGTCCATGAGTGAGGCAGGTCAATTCATTGGGGTTTCACTGCACTCAGTGAGCCGAGTTATGGAGATAAATCATGTAATAATAATCATGTTTTTCACAGACTAATTCATAGACAAAGCATTTTAACTGAAGTGGAATCGTTATTTATCCCCTCCATGAATCACCACCTTATCATGATGGAGGGGTTTGAGTGCCCACATGATCACAGGAGCTATGTTCTCGGGGGCAACTTGCCCCTGATTGGGTCTTCCAAGGCAAACTGGTCCTGGGTAAAGGGCCAGACTAAGAGTGGTCCAGTGGATCTCCATGAAAAACGTTACATCAAGGACCCAGTGTACATGAGTCCGTCCTCAAGTGGGCTCACCACCTGCAGGAGGGATCATGGTGCTATGTGAACCGGGCAGAAGTCTGGGCTACTCTGCCTGGTCTGATGCCCCTGCGACCCGGATGCCCGGATAAGCGGTAGAAGATGGATGGATTGATGGAAACGCTATTTTAACACATTCTGTGAGTTTCAGTTGTTTTGTAGTTTAACAGATCCATCTGATAGAGCCAAATGGAATTTTGCAGACAGCCGCAACTTCTCACGGCAGGTGAAAACTTTGTGGCTCGGCCCGCAGCATCTCACGTCATGTTTGTTTTTATGCATCCCACTGTGTGTGTGAAAATCAGCATACGCTGTGTTTTTGGGTGTGTGCACCGTTTATACATGAGGCCGCTGGTGATCCTGGAGGAAAAGGGCAAAAATTTTTTACAAGCAACTCAGAGACAATGAAAAAAAAATTTTGTGGAAAAAAGAAATTGACTGCTGTTGCACTGATGCCCTCAAAACCCAACACAAAACCCAACCCAACACATGTGGGTTGACAATAGTCTGATCAGTGAAAATGACTAAGCTTGATACCGTTTTAGACAATGTAGATTTGTTTTTTAAGGGAGTTTATGTGCACTGGAGTGCGTCTTTAAAGAATTCAGTTAACTGCTTTAGCAATAAACAACAACCAGTCAAGATTGCTGCATCAAATGTACTTCACTGTTTTCTATCCAGGGAGGAGAAACTGAAGATGATGAAGGAAAGCAAAATGCCAGAGTGAGTCAGGAGAGGCAGAAAACACTGGACAGACTACGCAGCCTCAAACAGGTAAGCAGGTCCTCCGTCTGATAGAAGTTGTGTTATTTGTCTGGTGTTGTCCAGTTTGTCAGTACTTGAAACATTAAAAATGTTTTTTCCTCTGGCTCTGTTGTAAATGCTTTTATATCTACAGTTGGCTATGAAGCATGCTCTTAAGTATTAAATAGTTTTTAAAAGAAATTATTAAATTAAAAGTATAATAAAATATAATGAATATACAGTGGGTATAAAAAGTCTGCACACCCCTGTTCAAATGCCAGGTTTTTGTGATGTAAAAAAATGAGACCAAGATAAATCATTTCAAAATCTTGCTATCATTAATGTGACCTATAGCCTGTACAGCCCAATTGAAAAACAAACTGAAATCTTTTAAGGGGAAAAATAAAAAATAAAAAACTTACAATAACCCGTTTACATAAATATGCACACCCTGTATAACTGGGGATGTTGCTGTGTTCAGAATTAACCAATCACATTCAAACTCATGTTAAATGGGACTCGGCACACACCTGCCACCATTTAAAGGCCCTCTGATTGACCCCAAATAAAGTTCAGCTGTTCTATTGCGCTTTTCCTGACATTTTTGTAGTCACATCTTACAGCACAAGCCATGGTCCGCAGACAGCTTCCAAAGCATCAGAGGGATCTCATTGTTCAAAGGTATCAGTCAGGAGAAGGGTACAAAAGAATTTCCAAGGCATTAAATATACCATGGAACACAGTGAAGACAGTCATCTTCAAGTGAAGAAAATATGGCACAACAATGACATTACCAAGAACTGGATGTCCCTCCAAAATTGATGAAAAGACAAGAAGAAAACTGGTCAGGGAGGCTGCCAAGAGGCCGACAGCAACATTGAAGGAGCTGTAGGAATTTCTGCAAGTACTAGTTGTTGAATACATGTGACAACAATCTCCTGTCTAGGATGGCAAGACGGAGCCCTCCTCTTATGAAGAAAAACATCCAAGCCCTGCTACATTTTGCAAAAACACATTTGAAATCTCCCAAACCCATGTGGGAAAATGTGTTATAGTCCGATGAAACCAAGGTTGAACTTTTTGGCCACAATTCCAAAAGGTATATGTATTTGGCGCAAACACAATACTGCTCATCACCAAAAGAACACCATACCTACAGTGAAGCACGGTGGCGGCAGCATCATGCTTTGGGGCTGTTTTTCTTCAGCTGGAACTGGGGCCTTAGTCAAGGTGGAGGGAATTATGATCAGTTTGAAATGCCAGTCAGTGTTTGCATAAAACCTTCAGGCTTCTGCTAAAAAGCTGAAGATGAAGAGGAACTTCATCTTTCAGCATGACAATGACCCAAAGCACACATCCAAATCAACAAAAGAAATGCTTCACCAGAAGAAGATAAAGGTTTTGGAATGGCCCAGCCAGAGTCCAGACCTGAATCCCATCGCACATCTGTGGGGTGATCTGAAGAGGCCTGTGCACAGGAGATTCCCTCACAATCTGATATATTTGGAGCGTTTTTGCAAAGAAGAGCGGGCAAATATTACCACATCAAGATGTGACATGCTGATAGACTCCTACCCAAAAGTCAAAGGTGCTGCAACAAAGTATTAGTTTAAGGGTGTGCATATTTATGCAAACAGGTTATTGTAAGTTTTTTTATTTTTCCCCTTAAAAAATTTCAGTTTGTTTTTCAGTTAGGTTGTACAGGTCACATTAATGGTGGAAAAAGTTTTGAAATGATTTACCTTGGTCTCACTTTTTGCATCACAAAAACCTGGCATTTGAACAGGGGTGTATAAACTTTTTATATCCACTGTAGGTAGCACCATGGTGAGGCCCCACACACAGTGGGGGCTGAAGACATCACTGTGGTGCTATAATCATGATACTGCACTCACCCTCAAGTGCAGTATTGCTTTTATATAACAGTTCCCCCAAAGCAGTTTATAAGCTCACAGTTCGTAATAGGGATGTTAATGATTAATTGACTTTTGACTAATTGTCAATAAGAATTTACTCAACTAAATTAAATTAGCTGTTAATTAATTGATAACTCAGCAGTCCTTTTCAGTGGGAGTTTATTTGATGAAATGTAGTGGCTTTGCCATCCAGGTGGGGGCACACCCGGTCACCCACTGCCGCATTTCAACCGAAAAGCAGAAGAAGATGCAGTTACGTCAGAGAGCCACAACAAGTTCCAATGGTAGGTACCAATGTCCACCCGTCAAATCAACAGGGCGGAGAAACGGACTGCAGCAGGTTACACGAGCGCAAAAACCTATTCCTGCTGCCGCTCTTCAACCTGCCGCTAGACGGGAAAGCAGACCAGACTCAAGTTGCCACTGAAGTAACAGACAACAGAGGGAGCCCAGATCGTACTGGGTTTGCCTGGATTGCGAGGTACTGTGATAATGTGATACACATTCCAACATTTCCATGCTGAAACTCAGCATGGAAAAAACTACTGCTACAGCTTTCCATCTCACTAACAGGGATGCTAACCGCCAGCTCATTGTCAGCCTGGGAGATTCAATCTTGCCATACACCCCCATGCCAACATACCTTGGAGTCAGACTTGACAACTTACCTACAAGCACCATCTTGTCTCTCTGTGTGCTAAAGTATTATCAAGGAATAATCTCTTGCGGCGCCTTGCTGATTCTTCATGGGGAGGCTATTCAAACACACTCCGTACTAGAGCACTTGCACTGGTATACAGCGCAGCGGAATACGCCTCTCCCGTCTGGAGTAGGAATGTTCACACTAAGCTGGATGTCACACTCAATGAGACCATGAGGATAATCACAGGCTGCCTTTGTGCCACACCTGTGGATTACCTGCCTGTTTTATCTGGCATTGCTCCTCCCTCCCTTCACAGAAAACACCAAACGCACATGCTTGTGAAGAAGGCCACTGAAGAAAACAAGCATCTCTTACATCATTGCATCCAAGCTGCCCAAGATCTAGGCACTCAATGCCTACGCTCTTGCAAATGCTTCAGTAGATATGCTGTCTCCCCTTAAATTTCAAACTTTAATCTTATGGAAAGCTGGAGACTCACTTGGCAAGAGACAAGAAAACCACCTCAGCTTAACATCACCCCAAGCACAAAACCACCGCCAGGTGCCCATCTTGGCCACAGAGATTGGGTTATACTCAACCATCTGCGAATGGGAGTTGGCCGTTTCAGTGCCAGCATGTATTGTTGGGGCCTTGGCTCGTCACCAGCTTGTACTTGTGGCAACCCAGAGCAGACAGCACATCATGTCCTCTTAGAGTGCCCTGACCTTGGACCACCCGAGGGTATCCATGTGGATCTCACCAACCCCACCCTGGAGACAGTGACCTGGCTCCACAGCTTACGTGACATTGCTTAGTGACTTTAGGAGTCATACGAAAGAAGAAGTTTAACATACAACAGATGAAGGAGCTCATAGTTTATTTTCCTGTTAAAACGGTCTACTAGAACTTCCGGTTATGGCTGCCACGTAAGACGGACGTGTTTCACTCTGCTCTGCTCCTGGAGAAAAAAATCGGCAAATAACTCTCTCATTTGGGACAGAACGTATCCCAGCGTTTGGGCGAGGATATGTCGGCGAAGCCTAAGGCTGGAAAACTAGGTAAAGGAAAAAGCGAGCCGCCGAAACAGTCCAAATTAACGGACTTTCAGGTCTGTGACGCAGCAAACAAAACTCCATATATGGCGGAGGAGGCTGGCAACGGTGCGATATCTGCGGGGAGCGGCGCAGATGCGCTGATGGCTGCCATGAGTTCAATGAGAGCGGACTTTTCCTCTAGATTTGATGGGATTATGACAGCGTTGGAAGGAATAAGAAAGGAATTGGGTGACTGTGTAGAACGAACGGCGCAGATGGAGCTCCGTCTCGCTAGTGCTGAAGATGACGTCACCCGTCTTCAATTAAAGGTGCGCACTTTGGAAAAAAAAAATAAATGTCTAGAAGATAATATTTTGGATTTGGAATCTCGGTCGAGACAGAATAACTTGAGGCTGGTGGGTCTTCCAGAGGAATCAGAAGGTCGGGACGTATATTCCTTTCTGGAAAAGTGGATTCCGGAGGTGCTGGGCAGCGAGGAGTTGCAATCAGCAGTGGTTCTGGAAAAAGCACATCGTATTGGCCCACGGAGAGATAAGGGACCGCCGAGGACCTTAATTATGAAGTTTCTTAGCAACAGAGACAGGATGAAGATCTTCAACGCTGCACGAGCTAAAGGAGAGATTAAACACCAGGATCAGCAGGTGCGGTTCTACCCAGATTTGGCCACAGGAATCCAACAATTGAGGAAGCAGTTTGATCCCATACGTAAGGAGCTGCGCAACCTTGGGATTCGTCATGGTGTAATCTATCCTGCGAGACTGCTGACCACGTATGAGGGCAGAACCCACATCTTCAAGACCCCAGAGGAGGCGCAGGAGTTCATCAAGAAGATCAAAGAAGAAGAAGAGACTGGTGGGAGCTAAGCATGAACAAAATATAAGGTAGAATAATTAAGCATTTGCACAGGCATCTGACTGACTTGAAGTAAACAGCAAGTTTACAAAATATAGATTGTATTATATATTTAAATAAACAAAAACAAAACAAACAAAAAAAAACTATGATGTACAAAGTTGTTAAAAATTTTGGAGTTAAGTTGGAAAACTACAGAGGAGAGTTAATGTTACGTCATTAAAAGCAGTAGAGTTAGGGTGATTGGGAGAATGAAGAAGGAGTGGCTTAGGCTGTTCCCCGTGGGTGTGGAACGGTCGATGGCTATATCGGGAGACGGAATTTTACTTTTGATTTTGGGGGGTTCGCCACAAGTGTGGGAAGGGGGAATTTGTTTGTGTGTAGTTTGTAGGATGAATGTTCAACCACTCATGTTTTTGCTTCTCTGTATGAGCATGTTTACACTGCAAGGTAATCCCAAACTCCCTATTGATCATAAACCAAAGTGTTAATCTTAATTTAACTTCATGGAATTGCAGAGGTCTACAAAATTTAAAAAAACTTAAACAAGTTATGAATAAAATAAAAGACATGGGTACAAAAATTGTGTTTTTACAAGAAACTCATCTAATAGAGGAGGATATAAAAAGAATTAGGAGTAGATGGCAAGGAAGTGTATTCACCTCATCATTTTCATCCCGGGCCAGGGGAGTTATGACTCTCATACATAAATCAGTCCCTTTTCAAGTGAAAAATGTAATTGGAGACAAACTTGGAAGATATGTAATCATTCAAGGTTCTTTGCTATTAGAAAATATAAATCTTGTGAACTTATATGGTCCCAATATAGATGATCAAAAGTTCTTTGCTAATTTATTTCTTATTTTATCATCACTTACAGGGCAACATATAATAGCAGGGGATTTTAATTGTACATTGAATCCAGGTATAGATAGATCAACAGGACTGGATTGTACGCACAATGGATGTAGGATGACTATTAATCATTTTATGAAAGAATTGAGATTGTTAGATATATGGAGAGAAATGAAACCACAAGTTAAAGCCTATTCTTTCTTTTTTTTTCCACAATATCTTTATTGAACCTTTTTTTTTTTTTAACAAACATGATACAAACAATCAAACACTAACACTAAAGTACTACAAAAAAAAAATGCACTAAAAACACCAACAACCACCAACAAAATCAAGTCTTCAACAATGCTCCTCTGTTTAGTCTAGACAATCCAATACATAAGTATACATATTATGTTCACCAGTTTGGAATTTACAAGGTCCACACACATCATTCACCTTCTTCTTCAAGAGTTATGTTTAAATTTTTTACATAATCAATAAAAGGTCTCCATATATTCTCAAACACAATTTCCTTTGATTTCAGTATATATGTTATTCTTTCTAATGGAAGGTTTGTTAACATCTGTCTTAACCACTGAGTCACATCTGGTCTATGAGTCTTTTTCCATAATAGTGCAATACATTTTTTGGCATTAAGCAAACTGAGGTCTATGAATGTTCTTTCACTTTTATTAAAATTATGCTTTTCTGGGTACAGACCCAACAAAAACAGTTTAGGATTCAATATGATTTGTTTTGAGATTATTTTTTCAATTGTTACCCTCACCTCTTCCCAAAACATTCTTATTAATCTACATTCCCATAAACAATGAAATAGGGTTCCTTTACTTTCCATGCATTTTGTGCATGTATCTGGTATATTTTTGTTATATCTATTTAACTCCTCCGGTGTAACATACATCCGCATTAACCATTTGAAATGTATCAATTTAAGGCGTGCATTTATTGATTTGGTTTGAGCTTCTGTACAAGCCAATTCCCATTGTTCCTCTGAAATTTCAATTTGCAGATCTTCTTTCCAGTAGTTTAATCTTTTCAGTGAATTTTCACTTGAAGATAGTGTCAATGAGTTATAAAACTCTGAAATAATACCCTTTCTATTACTATCTTTCATCATCATTAGTTAAAGCCTATTCTTGTTATTCCAGTACCTACAAGACATTCTCACGTATTGATTATTTTTTGATTTCCACAGAATTAAGATCCAAGATTCAAAACTGCTTTTATGATAACATCGTGATCTCTGATCATGCACCCTGTTGTCTAATATATGTAGATAAAAAATTGACAAAGGAATCAGGTAGATGGCAATTTCAGCATAAATGGCTTCAGGATGAGGAATTTGTCAAGTATATAGAAAAACAGATAGACGAGTACTTTGACATCAATACTACACAAACATCAGCATGTGTAAAGTGGGAAGCTTTCAAAGCTTTTATTAGGGGACATATTATTAGTTATACAGGATCAAAATCTAAGAAGACTCGAGAGGAGAGAGCTAAATTGGAACATAAAATGAAAAGTCTTCAGGAAAAAGTGTATGCAGGAAGTGATCCAAGGTTGGAGAATGAATTACTGATTTTGAGAGCTGAATACGACAAAAAATCAGCGAATAGAGCTGCCTCGAGTCTTCTAAGATTGAAACAATCTTTTTATGAACAAGGTGAAAAATCAGGAAAATTATTGGCATGGCAGATTAAACAATTAGAAATTAAAACACCAATTACTAGTATTATAAGTAACGGACAGGTAGTTATAGATCCTTTAGAAATTAACAGAGCCTTTAGAGATTACTATGAAAAATTATATGATACTAAAAATGAATTTGATTTAACAAAACTAAATGGGTTTTTGAACGAACTATCTATACCGTGTATTCCAAATGAAAACAGGGAGATATTGGAGTCTAAAATTAGTCAAGAAGAAGTTGGGCTAGCCATTGATAATATGAAATCAGGAAAAAGTGCAGGACCAGATGGTCTTCCAGTTGACCTTTATAAGAAATTTAAGAATAAATTAATAAAACCTTTTTTGGAAATGGTTTTAGAAGCATTTCAAAATAATAATTTACCATCATACATAAATAATGCCTTAATTATACTGCTGCCAAAACCAGGTAAGCCCTCTAATAAATGTGAAAATATGAGACCAATAAGCCTATTAAACGCCGACCTTAAGATAATCTGTAAAATTTTAGCAAGACGAATACAAGAAATTTTACCAAATATTATTAATCGAGATCAGAATGGCTTTATAAAGGGAAGACAAGGCTTCCATAATGTAAGAAGACTATTTAATATTATTTATTTTAATAAAGAAGCACCGGATACAGCTCTCCTATCACTGGACGCCGAAAAGGCCTTTGATAGAGTTGAATGGCCCTTTCTTTTTGAAGTCCTACAAAGGTTTGGACTTGGAAATAATTTCATAAAATGGGTTCAAATAATATACAATAATGCTACAGCAGAAATCCTAACAAATAACAATATTTCAAAACCAATAAAAATCAATAGAGGATGTCGACAAGGCTGTCCACTTTCACCTTTACTGTTTACTATGGCAATTGAACCTTTAGCGATAGCGATACGTTTACATTCACAAATATATGGAATTAAAGTTGGACCAACAGAACATAAAATCTCCCTGTACGCCGATGACATAATTTTGTTTATGTCGAATCTAAAAAATCAATTCCAACCTTGTTGAATTTAATAAAGAATTTTGGGGAAATATCAGGATATAAAATAAATAAAACTAAATCTTCAATATTAATGCTAAATGAGACCCAGAGAAATTACCCAGCCCCTGAGGTAAATCAATTCAATGTTGTAAATCAGTTTAAATATTTAGGAATCCAAATTGTGCCTAAGCTAGAATCAGTCGCCAGTGTCAACTATGAAGCCTTAATGACAGATATCAATGAGTTAATTCGGAGATGGATGTCACTACCAATGTCGATGATCGGGAGAATCAATATACTTAAAAGTAATATTTTACCTAAAATACTTTATTTATTTCAATACATTCCCTTATCACCACCTTTAGATTTATTCTCAAGAATAAAAAAAAAGTTAGTGGAATTTATATGGAACAACAGGAGGGCTAGATTACGTCTGTCTTTATTATATTTACCATTTGATCGTGGAGGTCTGAAATGTCCAAATTTTATGTTGTATTATTGGTCGGCACAACTGAGGTCTATGACATATTATTTTTCATCAAATGATCTCCCTCACTGGACTGAAATGGAATCATACAATTTACCTTTACCTCTTCCCATATTCATATACTCAGATTCGGCAAAAAAATTACAAAAACAAGTTAAAAATCCATTTGTAAAGCATATGATCAAAATATGGTGTGAAGCTAAAAACTATTTAAAAGAACCACAGTTACTGTCACAATTTAGTCCAATATGGGGTAATCAATATTTTAAACCAGGGAGAGCGGACGCTGTATTTAAAGTATGGAATTTAAAAGGGATACAAAAGATTCAGGATTTATATTTGCCATGTGCAGATAACATAATGTCTTTTGAAGAGCTGAGGATCAAATTTAATCTCAATAGAACACATTTTTTTAAATATCTTCAACTTAGAAACTTTATTCGATCAAATCAAAATAAAGCTCTCACTCGACCTATTTATTCATCCTTGGAAAAAATGATGATGAAAGATAGTAAAAGAAAGGGTATTATTTCAGAGTTTTATAACTCATTGACACTATCTTCAAGTGAAAATTCACTGAAAAGATTAAACTACTGGAAAGAAGATCTGCAAACTGAAATTTCAGAGGAACAATGGGAATTGGCTTGTACAGAAGCTCAAACCAAATCAATAAATGTACGCCTTAAATTGATACATTTCAAATGGTTAATGCGGATGTATGTTACACCGGAGGAGTTAAATAAATATAACAAAAATATACCAGATACATGCACAAAATGCATGGAAAGTAAAGGAACTCTATTTCATTGTGTATGGGAATGTAGATTAATAAGAATGTTTTGGGAAGAGGTGAGGGTAACAATTGAAAAAATAATCTCAAAACAAATCATATTGAATCCTAAATTGTTTTTGTTGGGTCTGTACCCAGAAAAGCATAATTTTAATAAAAGTGAAAGAACATTCATAGACCTCAGTTTGCTTAATGCCAAAAAATGTATTGCACTATTATGGAAAAAGACTCATAGACCAGATGTGACTCAGTGGTTAAGACAGATGTTAACAAACATTCCATTAGAAAGAATAACATATATACTGAAATCAAAGGAAATTGTGTTTGAGAATATATGGAGACCTTTTATTGATTATGTAAAAAATTTAAACATAACTTTTGAAGAAGAAGGTGAATGATGTGTGTGGACCTTGTAAATTCCAAACTGGTGAACATAATATGTATACTTATGTATTGGATTGTCTAGACTAAACAGAGGAGCATTGTTGAAGATTTGATTTAGCTGGTGGTTGTTGGTGTTTTTAGTGCATCCTTTTTTTTTTTTTTTTTTTTTTTTTTTTGTAGTACTTTAGTGTTAGTGTTTGATTGTTTGTATCATGTTTGTTAAAAAAAAAAAAGGTTCAATAAAGATATTGTGGAAAAAAAAAAACGGTCTACTAGTGCATCTCAGTAAATTAGAATGTGAATTTTTTTTTAATCTAACTAAAAAAGATCAATTTTATGATATTGGTAATAGTTTTTAAAACAAATAAAAAATCATGACATTTGTAATTTACTGAGCTGTACCAGCACATAGTACACACTATACAGTGCAAAATTTGTTAACCTACAAAAAATGCCATTGTCTGTAGTAAAAAAAAAAAAAAAAAAAAAATGCAAATGGTACAATAAATCATTGAGGAATATGATGTTCGTGTTTTATTCAGTATATGAAAAAACAGCAACTTTTTATATGTTAACGATAGACCGTATTGTACCGAGGGAAATTCAGATTCTCAGGAAAAATGCCGCTTATCAATTAATTGTTAATCGATCGATAAGGTGAATCAATTATCAGTTAATGAATTAATTGATAACTTGCATCTCTAGTTCATAAGCAACAATAGATGATGATTCTTTTGGAATTTAGTAATATTCCACCAGGTCTAGTGTCACTATGCAAAAACAAGTAGTTCCCAACTGATACTCTTGGATGCTGTTAACTAACACACAACCACCTTCATTTAGAATATAATGTCTTTATTGTCATTTTACACATCCTTTCAATAAAATTTTGCTGCTGGCCTCCGGCATCATTTTTATGTAACTACTCTCCAGAGTACATTAAAGCAGCGTGCTAGCTAGCTAGAGTTTGATTGTTATCTCTGCTTTTGTTTATGCTTTTTGCTATCTTCTTCTAGCCTTCTTCAGATGAATTCAAGAATCAAATGCTTGCATTAAATTGTGAGGCTTCAGCAGAAACTGTACCCTGTGAAGTTTTAATCTATAATTTGAGGTAACTAATGTTAAAACCAAGCTAATCACAGCTAACTGGGCTGACTATTAGCACAAACCTGGACTACAACAGCACAGGTTCTGGGGTGTGACAGCTGCCTCTTTTAAACAGCGCCTCAATGTGGGAATTCTCACCCACCAAGAGTTACTAAAAGATGATTAGAACACTGCTAAAGTGATTAGAACACTGCTAAAGTGGAGGGATACGTATCCAGTGAAGCATCTGAGTGTGGTTATTACAACTGTCCAGTCAGATTTCTCGGTCAGAACTAACTGTTGTATACTGTGTGTTTTGCAGATGTTATTTATTTCTAATGGTTGACTGACTTTCTCTCCTCTACAGCGTTATCCAGGCCAAGTGACTCTGAAGTCCAGCCGTCTTCGTCCAAATCAGACTCACAGTCGGAGGCGAGTTGGGCAGCAGCAGCAGCATCCCAGCACCCAGGCGGTCAGCGTTCAGACCGACTGCATCTCAGATTTACCAGAACTTTCTGCTCCGCTACCACCAGATGCCTGTGAATGCGACAGCGTGTCTTTACCAGTGGTTGATCTCCAAAATCTTGATTCTTCACCTCCTTTCCTCTCGTTGCCTCCCCTCCCAACTTCCCCTTCTGTTCTTTTGCTAGCTCCACCTCCCCCTCCTCTACCCCCTCCTCCACCACCTCCCCCGCCTCCTCCAGCACCAACCACTGCAGAGGATCAACAGCAGATTGATAGTGGGGAGAAGGATCCCACAGTCAGTCCAGTGCGGCACCAAAAAACCGAGTCTGAATGTGCCTCGTTACCACTGGCTCCATTCTCGTCTCGCTTCTTTGACAGCAGCCAGCTGCTGATGGCGAGGAAGAAGCTGAAGAAGACGGCCTCCCTGGACTCATCGCAGTGGAGGAGAGGTGAGGAAGAAATTCTTGAGTCGGCTCATATTAAACGGTAAATGCTCTTCATAGTGCTGCAAAGATGAATCCACTGCTAGTTGAGCGACAGAAAATTAATCAAAAACTACTTTGATAATCGATCAATTGCCTCTGCATCCTTTTTCCACCTGTTATAAACTTACAAGGAAAAAAGCATTTCTGAGGAAAAAGAAAAATCACAAATTTCAGAACTAATTGCAAATTTACTTGAAAAAAAGTTGCAAATTTACAAAGAAATGGAATCAAATTTCATAATACAAAGTCAGAAATTAAAAAAACACACCAAAAACAGATGAAAAAGGCACATCTGAAAGCATTAAAAAAAATCACAGTCTTTTTGGTAGAAAGCCCAAATGTTTCGAGAAAACTATGGGGGTAAAAACAAATTTCATATAAAAAGGTCACAAAATTGAGAAAAATGTTACAAACTTGGGAGAAAAAAAATCTGGCAAAAAATCCACATATTTTACAGAAAAAAGTTGTTAATTTACAAGAAACAGTCACAAATTTATAAGGTAAAAACAGCATGAATTTCATTTGTTTTGTCCTGTCCAGAAGCTTGGTAAGAAGAACAAATATCTGCTTGTCTTTTTGTGTCAAACAGATTTACTTTGCCAAAAAGAGCTCTGCTCATATTTGATATACTGTATGCTGTATATAGATAATATTTATAGACTCTTCTTGCTGTATAATGACTTTAATAATTTATTTAAATTGTCATACTTATGCTGGACCTGACAGGGGGAATGGTGGAGGGAATTGAAGGGATATGAAATGGTCTGAGGGATGGAGAGAAAACACAAGAAACAACTGCTGCTTCTAAGATCTCAGCACAAACCTAACAACTGTACCTGAAAGGGAACAAATAGATGTGTGTGTGCACATGCGCGCTTGCAAAAGAGAGTGTGTGTTTAGTTTGCCAGGAAACATACAAACAAAAAAAATGAGGGGAAGAGGCCACAGCAGTGCTGACCCAGGGACCGGGACCAAGAAAGATGTTGTCCCCCATCACCCAGGCAATACGCAGCCCGCACGCAGCCCCCACAGAGCCCAGTGCCACTGGGTGGCTGGGGATGGAGCGCCATGGCCCCAGGCTGGCTGGCCCCACCCCCAGCACAGATTTCCTAACAAAAATTCACACATTTTGAGGAAAAAACCCAAACTTACTTACTTACTTAAAGGTTTAGCTTATCTTATCTTAAAAGTCACATTTATTAGGAAAATATTTTTTAAAAAGAAATTTCTGAGGAAAAAAACAGCACAGATGTCTCAAGAAAACAAACGCAATTTATGAGACAAAAAAATTGCAAAATTCAGGAGAAAAAAAGTTGCAGTTTACAAGATAAAAAAAATTAACTCAAAAGAAAAAGCTTCTTTTTCAACAAAGCTTCAACATTTGTACAACAGTAACACACAGACAACTGGCAGTCTAACCAAGGAGGTAATGCTTATTTTTTCAACATTCATCATATCCCATCAGCCCTTGCGGCTGCATTATTTTTGAGAGATTTAAAAGTGCCTATCTTCATTTGATGATTATAGTTATAAATTTTTGAAATTACAAATCAATTCAATTCAGCTTTATTTATATAGTGCCATATCACAACAAAAGTCATCTCATAGCACTACCAAATGCAGGGAAAACCCCACAATTGCAGAAAGACCCATCAATCAGATGATCCCCTGTGAGCAAGCACTTAGCGAAGGTTGAGAGGAAAAACTCCCATTTAACAGGAAGAAACCTCTAGCAGAACCAGGCTCAGGGAGGGGCAGTCATCTGCTGCGACTGGCTGGGGGTGAGGGGATAGAGAGGATGAAGAGAACAGACATAAAGAACAGGAACAGTGAGAAGCCAAGTACATTATTGGAGGTCACCTGGCAGTCTGAATCTATTAACAGCAAAACAAAAGGGGGGTTAAGAGACACAAGATCCCTCCCTAATCGTAGGCTATATTGAAAAGGAAGGATTTTACCCTGTTCTGAAAAACAGAGATCGAGTCTGACTCCTGGACCCAGAGTGGTAACTGGTTCCACAGAAAAGGAGCTTGATAGCAGAAGGCTCTGCCTCCCATTGCACTTTTGGAGATTCTGGGTATTACAAGTAATCCAGCATTTTGGGAGCGTAGTGCTCTGTTAGGATGATAGGGTAATATCAGATCTTTTATATATAAGGGGGCCTGATTATTAAGAGCTTTGTAAGTGAGAAGGATTTTAAACTTAATTCTAAACTCTATGGGAAGCCAATGAAGGGAGGCCAGAACTGGAGAGATATGATCTCTCTTTCTAGAACCAGTTAAAACTCTTGCAGCAGCATTTTGGATCAACTGAAGACTTTTTAAAGATATTTTAGGACATCGTGATAATAACGAGTCACAATAATCTAATCTCGAGCTGACAAAGGCGTGCATCATTTTCTCAGCATCATTCAGAGGCAAGATGCTCCTAATCTTGGCAATATTGCGCAGATGATAGAAGGCAGTCTTAGAAACAAATTTAATATGTGAATTAAAGAACAGATCTTGATCAAAAATAACTCCAAGGTTCCTCACAGAACTATTCTAAGTGAGAGGAGCGGCATCCAAATTAAGAGTTTGATTTGGAAAGGAATTTCTAAGGTTTTTTGGACCAACAAGAATGACTTCAGTCTTATCTGGGTTTAATAGCAGAAAATTACAAGTCATCCAAGCTTTGATTTCCTTAAGACAGGCATCTAACTTGGCTAATTGATTACAATCATCGGACTTCATTGACAGATATAATTGTGTGTCGTCTGCGTAACAATGAAAATGTATACAGTGCTTTCTAATGATTTTGCCTAACGGAAGCATATATAAACTAAAAAGAGTAGGGCCTAACACAGATCCCTGTGGAACTCCGTGACTGAGCTTAGAGTTGGAAAAAAACTCATCATTGATGTGAACAAACTGAAGTCTATCAGACAAATAAGATCTAAACCACTGCAGCGAAGTTCCATTAGTCCAACATAGTGTTCTAATCTATCAAGTAGAATGTCATGATCAATAGTATCAAAGGCTGCACTAAGATCTAAAAGGACAAGTACAGAAACAAGTCCATTATCAGATGCGATAAGGAGGTCATTTGTGACCTTTACTAAGGCTGTTTCAGTGCTGTGATGAACTCTGAACCCAGATTGAAACTCTTCAAATAAACCATTTCCCTGCAAGTGGTCAAACAGTTGTGCAGCAGCAACTCTTCCTAAGATTTTTGAAATGAAAGGCAGATTAGAGATTGGTCGATAGTTAGCCAAAACTCCTGGATCGAGCTTTGGCTTTTTGAGTAAGGGTTTAATTACAGCAATTTTAAAAGCCTGCGGTACATAACCCAAAGTTCAAGAAGAATTAACTATATGAAGAATATGGCTACCAATAATTGGGAAGACTATTTTAAATAACCTGGTAGGAATAGGGTCTAAAAGACAAGATGAAGGCTTAGATGAGGAGATTATTTTATCTAACTCTAAAAGGTCAATTGGAGTAAACTTATCTAAACAGATATCAATTGAAGGAGTTGTAGTAGTTAATGTACTTAAGTTTACGATGGGAAGAATCTGACTGATTTTATCTGTAATAGATAAAATTTTATGATTGAAAAAGTTCAAAAAGTCCTGACTAGAAAGTTCAAGGAGGATGAGAGGATTGACCGAGTCCTGACTCTTTGTCAGCCTGGCTATAGTGTTGAAAAGAAACCTGGGGTTATTCTTATTCTCTTCTATTAATGCAGAGTAATAACTTGTTCTAGCTTTTCTAAGAGATTTTTTATAAATTAAGATGATTTCTCCACGCTAAATAGAATTCATCTAAATTAGTAGAACGCCATTTTCTTTCTAATTGACGAGTCTTCTGTTTTAAGCTATGAGTTTCTGTGTTAAACCAAGGGGTTAGAAATCTCTGGTTAGACTTTTTCTTTTTTAGAGGGGCCACCAAGTCTAGAGTCTAATGCAGAGAGGCTGTAACACCATCTACCATGCTATCAATTATGGAAGGAGCAGGCTCTCCATTTTTTATTTCCGTTGTGTTGACCCATGGTATAAAGGAGACAATCTGCAAAAATTTGGTAACAGCATCATCTGAAAGACATCTGCTGAAGTAATATTTTTCTTTAGGAGTCAAATAATCAGAAATGGTGAAATCAAAGGTTAACAGACAATGGTCTGACAGTACAGGATTATGAGGAGACACTACCAGATTTTCTATTTCTATGCCATAAGTCAGAACAAGGTCCAATGTGTGGTGGAGATAATGGGTAGAATTTTCTACTTTCTGAGAAAACCCCATTGAGTCTAAAATTGAATTGAATGCCTCATTAAGACAGTCACTATCTACATCAACATGTATATTAAAATCCCCTACAATAATTATTCTATCTGATTTCAGCACTAAATCAGCTAAAAATTCAGCAAATTCGGATAAAAACTCTGAGTGGGCTGAGGGAGGACGGTAAACTATGGCAAAGAAAATTGGGTTCAAGCCAAGATAGCCAACATGCCCCACACTGAGGACCAGGCCCTCAAAGGAATTAAAACGTGATTTTTGCTTTACATTAACTAGTAATTTAGAATGGAAAATTGCCGCTACTCCACCTCCACGACCAGAACTTCTGGGATTATGATAGTTTAGATAACCAGAGGGAGTTGATTCATTCAAACCAACATAATCATCTTGCCCTAGCCAAGTCTCTGTGAGGGATATTAAATCAATCTGATGATCAATTAATAGATCGTGAACTAGTAGAGACTTGGGAGTTGGAGACCAAATATTTAGTAAACCACATTTAATTTTTAAATTATAAGGAGGAACAGAGACCAAATTAATAAATTTAGAGACTTGAGGTTTGATTTGAGTTTTACCAACATTTTGTTTAAACACTTTGGGATGTTTATGCATCCATCCATCTTCTTCTACCGCTTTTCCGGAGGTTCGGGTCGCGGAGGCAGCAGTTCAAGCAGAGAAGCCCAGACTTCCCTCTCCCCAGCCACCTGCTCCAGCTCTTCAGAGAGGATACCAAGGCGTTCCCGGACCAGCTGGGAGACATAGTCTCTCCACCGAGTCCTGGGTCTGCCCCGGGGTCTCCTCCCAGTGGGACGTGCCTGAAACACCTCAAGTGGGAGGCGTCCAGGAGGCATCCTAATCAGATGCCCATACCACCTCAATTGACTCCTTTCAATGTGGAGGAGCAGCGGTTCTACTCTGAGCCTCTCCCAGATGACTGAGCTCCTCACCTTATCTCTGAGGGTGAGTCCAGCAATCCTACAGAGAAAGCTCATTTCAGCCGCTCGTATCCGCGATCTTGTTCTTTCGGTCATTACCCAAAGCTCGTGACCATAGGTGAGAGTAGAAACGTAGATTGACTGGTAAATCGACAGCTTTGCCTTAGAACTAAGCTCCCTCTTCACCACAACAGACCGGTACAACGTCCGCATCACTGCAGATGCTGCTCCAATCCGTCTGTCAATCTCTCGCTCCATTTTCCCCTCACTCATGAACAAGACCCCAAGATACTTAAACTCCTCCACTTGGGGCAGGAGCCTGTCCCCAACCCAGAGAGGACAATCCACCTTTTTCCGGCTGAGGACCATGGACTTGGAGGTGCTGATTCTCATCCCAGCCGCTTCACACTCAGCGGCAAACCGTCCCAGCAAGAGCTGTAGGTCATTGCTGGATGAAACCAACAGGACTACATCATCTGCAAACAACAGAGATGAGATCCTGTGGTCACCAAGCATGACACCCTCCATTCCCTGGCTGTGCCTAGAAATCCTGTCCATAAAAATTATGAACAGGATCGGTGACAAAGGGCAGCCCTGGCGGAGTCCAACTCTCACTAGGAATGACTCCGACCGAGTGTTGGCAATACGAACCAAACTCTCACAATGGTCGTACAGAGACCGAATAGCTCGTAACAACAAGCCCGATACCCCATACTCCCGAAGCACCCCCCACAAAAACCCACGAGGGACGTGGTCAAATGCCTTCTCCAAGTCCACAAAACACATGTAAACTGGTTGGGCAAACTTCCACGAACCCTCGAGAATTCTCGAGAGGGTAAAGAGCTGGTCCGATGTACCACAGCCAGGACGAAAACCACATTGCTCCTCCCAAATCCGAGGTTCGACCAACGGCCGGACTCTCCTCTCCAGTACCTTGGCATAGACCTTCCCAGGGAGGCTGAGGAGTGTGATCCCTCTAAAGTTGGAGCACACCCTCCGGTCTCCTTTTTTGAAGAGAGGAACCACCACCCCGGTTTGCCATGCCAAAGGCACTGCCCCCGACCTCCACGCAGTGTTGCAGAGGCGTGTCAACCATGACAGCCCAACAACATCCAGAGCCTTGAGGTACTTAGGGCGAATCTCGTCCACCCCCAGGGCCCGGCCACCAAGAAGATTTTTAACCACCTTGGCGACCTCAGCCCCTGTGATAGGCGAGTCATCCCCCTCGTCCCCAAACCCTGCTTCCTCTGTGGAAGGCGTATCAGTGGGATTGAGGAGACCCTCGAAGTATTCCTTCCACCGCCCGACGATATCCCCAGTCAAAGTCAACAGTGTCCCATCCACACCATACACAGTGTGGACAGGGAGCTGCTTTCCCCTCCTGAGCCGCCGGACAGTTTGCCAGAATCTCTTCGAGGCTGACCGAAAATCTTGTTCTATGGCCTCACCGAACTCCTCCCATACCCGGGTTTTTGCTTCAGCAACCACCCGAGCTGCACTCCGCTTGGCCTGCCGGTACACCTCAGCTGTTTCAGGAGTCCCACAAGCCAACCAAGCTTGATAGGACTCCTTCTTCAGCTTAATGGCCCCCCTCACCACTGGTGTCCACCACTTGGTTTGGGGGTTGCCACCACGAGATGCACTGACCACCTTGCGGCCGCAGCTCTGGGCCACCGCTTCAACAACAGAGGTGGAGAACATGGCCCATTCAGACTCCATGTCTCCAGACTCCCTCAGAAGGTGGTTGAAGTTCTTCCGGAGGTGGGAGTTGAAGACCTCCCGGACAGGGGCCTCAGCCAGACGTTCCCAGCACACCCTCACTATACGTTTGGGTCTACCAGGTCTGAATGGCTTCCTCCCCTGCCATCGGATCCAACTCACCACCAGGTGGTGATCAGTTGACAGCTCTGCACCTCTCTTTACCCGAGTGTCCAAGACATACGGTCGCAGGTCTGATGACACGATAACAAAATCGATCATCGACCTGTGACCTAGGGTGTCCTGGTGCCAGGTGCACATATGGACACCCTTATGCTTGAACATGGTGTTCGTTATGGACAAACTGTGGTTAGCACAGAAGTCCAATAACTGAGAACCACTCGGGTTTAGATCGGGCAGGCCGTTCCTCCCAATCACCCGCCTCCAGGTTTCACTGTCGTTGCCCACGTGTGCATTGAAGTCCCCCAGTAGGACAATGGAGTCTCCAAGAGGAGCACCCTCCAGCACCCCAGTCACAGACTCCAAAAAGGATGGGTACTCTAACCATCATTTGGTGCATAGGCACAAATGATGGTCAGGACCCATTTCCCAACCCAAAGACACAGGGAAGCAACCCGTTCTTCAACCGGGGAAAACTCCAATATAGAGGTAGCAAGGTGGGGGGATACAAGAATACCCACTCCTGCTCGTCGCCTCTCGCCCGGGGCAACTCCAGAAAGGGCCAAGCTCCAGCCCCTCTCCAGGAGACTGGTTCCGGAACTGGAGCTGTGTGTTGAGGTGAGACCGACTATATCTAGCCGGTATCTTTCAACCTCGTACACCAGCTCAGGCTCCTTCCCCACCAGAGAGGTGACATTCCACGTACCAAAGGCCAGTTTAGAAAGCTTGGGATCAGTCCGCCAAGGTCTCCGCCTTTGACCGCCACCAAATCCACATAGCACCGGACCCCCATGATCCCTCCTGCAGGTGGTGAGCCCACTGGAGGGCGGACCCATGTAACTCCTTCGGGCTGAGCCCGGCCGGATCCCATGGGTGGAAACCCGGCCACCAGACGCTAGCCTTCGAGCCCCTCCCCCAGGCCTGGCTCCAGGGTGGGGCCCCGGTAACCCCATACCGGGTGGGGTACACTGACCTAGGGACGCAGGGCTCGCTCCAGCACGCTTCCACAGCGCTGGGCGAGCCTCGTGATGGAGGATGAATAAAGCACCCTTTTAAACTTCAGTTCGCCGTGTCCGCCTGCACTTATTTTGTTAATGTTTATGCATTATATTTTTATTAACTTTGGGGGGAGCAGACAAAGGTTCTCTAAGGGAGAAGACAGGGGCAAAGTTAAGGGGTGGTGGATGAGGAGGAGCTGCAGAAAGACGTGTATTTATCAAGTTGTGTTGTATTTGTCTTGGGTTATAATATTTTGGGTAACGGGAGACAGACACAATCTCTGTAGGGTTATAAATCGAAGGCTGATCCAAACAGTGAGGATTATTTGGATTAATGGGATTAATATTCAAATTTATTGAAATGCCCTGGTATTATTTTCCATAGGTTTGAGTCAACTTGAGATTTTTAATGGGAATTTTAGACTGACAAATCTATCCTGTTTTCTTCTTAACATGTACCAGACTGATGCACTGCCATGAAGCATCTTCCTCTACTTTACACACATATGTCAGCAGTCATGTCAGCAGTCATTTTTAGCTCACTCCAGTGAAGCTGAAAGGAGCTAATGTGAAGTCGACTAATCAGATAATCCCGTTTGTCCCCCCCCAGCGAGCTCCCCCATGGACGAGGTTCTGGCCTCTCTCAAGCGGGGCTGCTTCCACCTGAGGAAGGCCGAGCTGCGTGTCCTGGGCCCTGACCCTGACGACGACAGCAACAACATCCTGGCCCAGATCCGGCAGGGCGTGCGGCTGAGGAAGGTGCGGACCCGACCGGAGCAGCAGCAACAGCGTCACCTCAAGAGTTTCCCCCACTCAGCCGACGCTCTGACCCGTAGCATCCACGAAGCTCTGAGGAGGATCAAGGAGGCGTCACCGGAATCGGAGTCAGAGGATGAAGGCCTCCCCTGTGCAGACTGGGAAAACTAGTCAGGCTCAGCTGGGGTTTTTTTCTTTATTCTCCATTTTTGTTCTCCAAGATACTGTGGTGCAGTGTGAACAAAAACAGCTGACTTTTTTTTATACGAGATCACTTTTCTTGTCATTCATTCAGACGGACCACTGATCCTTTTTTTTTTACGACATTGCTGTGGCGCGCTGGGTGAGGATACAACCTCTAACCTCTCATTACATCAGAGTCGTACTGTATGTTGCTGTGATGGGTTTGTTTTTAGTTTTGCTCTAATGTCAGTGTCAGCTTGATCACTACGCAGCAGCCATTTGTGAATTTGAGCTTAATCCCGAATGTTTAAAGAAAATATTTTTTAGCATACACTATACACAGGAGACCACTATTGTTGTTCAGATTTACTAGTTTATCAAAACATTACCAACGTATTCGGCTGCAGTTTTTTGGTAATTGTCATCATTATCAATGATGGCAAAACCTGAATGTTTAAATTGTAGGGAATATATAATCAAATTAAGATTTTACAGGCAGAGGATGTTGAACTTAAAGATTTAAAACATCTGATTGCAGTAATTTAGATAAATAAATCTGTTTTATTAGTTTATTATGCAGAAAAAATCCATATATTTTTAGATTAAAGTTGATTTACACAGTCTGTATTTGCTGTGATTAAATATCCAGGAAAAAAACCAACCAAACAAGTTTACCTTGTGATTGTGAGGTGGTTCTCCTGCTGAGTCCACATGGTGGGAGAAGCAGATGATCAAACCAGAGGCCTGGACTACAAAGTAAATTCATATATTTTTAATATCCAACATCACGTATCCTAACATCAACCATGAGCCATTTACTCTTAAATCAACCCCATGTTTTCATGTGCATAAAGTAAAATATTCATGATGTGTGACAAATTGCATATTATATAAAAATAATTTTACGCTCCAAATAAGATATCAGATAGTAGCAACCTGCTGATAAAGCAGCACTACAGTATATTTAGATATGTATTATGAAAAGTGTTGAATGAGTGAATGTGGGTTTGTAAAGGTAACACTTTATAACAACCCATGAAGTACTGTGAATTTACAGGGTACTTTCTGTGTACTTTTAGTGAAAGTACTGTTGTAAAACAGTATTAGTATGGTGGCGGTAACGATAATAAATTTGGATGAACGATAAATTTTCCCAAAAAAATATTGCGATAAATGATATTATCATTGACATGAAAATAAATAAATAAATAAAACATAAATAAAATAAACACTGTTGTTACAGATGACTGAGACATGTGGCTTTACTTCAGCGGTAAGCGCCGTTTGTTTATTTACAATATGTGCATCTCGGAGACGGTACAGCAGAAAACTACAGTGAACATTTCAACTTCGTGGACCTTACTGTCTATTTTGAGATGCTCTTTTTTCCAGGAGCACTCTCTAATGTAGCCTGTAACGATGGTAAGAACGGTCACACCAACCATACGAACATCGCGTAGACATACAGTAGGTGTTACAAGAGGAACCGAGCCAGAGTTGAGGCTGACCTTATCAATCAGGCAAAAACTGAGAGCTTCGCTGTGCAAAGTGATCACACTGTTAAAAAGGAGCAGATGCTTTAGGTTCAGTCGGGAAACACTTTAAATTGTGAGCAGATCCTTCATCTTTCTGGTCATCCTTGCGGTGAGCATGAGCTCCACCTGCCACGGGGAGCGTGCAGAGGGACAGAATTAGCACTGAAACGCTGGTGGATAAAGTAAAGAAATGCACACATGTAAACGGTGACTTATCGTGGCCAAAAAAAAACCCAAACCCTGTCATAGTCGTTTTTTCTTATAGTAATTGTTTTAGCTGTTATCGTTACAGGCCGAAGTACCAGGTTATTCTGGAGTAGTTGTGAAATTAGAACCCAAGAAGTACTGGGTAATTTTGCAGCACTTACACTTAACCAATCAATCAATCCAAAACTTTATTCAGGACACAAAAATAGATGGCCCATAGCAAGGTATAAACATAATTAAAACACATAAATACAAAAATAAAATATTCACAGATAGACTAAAATGCCAATGGTTCCACAGTCTTGAGGTGAACCTGGCCAGACTCACTGCTGGGTTCACAGGTGTGACAGCGATGCTGTTGGGTGACTCAGATAGACTACACATGCGTTTATACACGAGGATTCAGAGTACAGCAGAGCAGATGGAATCAACAACAATTAAGATTCAAGAGTCAAAGATTTTGTTGTCAATACTGCTATACGGGCAGGACATACAAACAAACATTAGTTTCAACAGTTAAACTTATCTCAAGCATAGAAAACGAAGTGTTCTTATATTGTTACTACAGAGTACCTACATGGTAGATGCAGAGGGTACTTGCATGACAAGTATGAGCACATGTAGGGTAACAACAAAGTGTTTTTATTCTTAAAAAAACTCAGCTTGTTACCCCGATATTTCAGCGCACTAACACTGTTTTACACCAGTACTCTCTCATAAAGCATACAGACAATACCCTGTAATTTCATTGTACTTCACGACTGTGTTGTAAAGTGTTACCGTAAATAATTTTCAATAAAGTTTATTTAAAGTGATGAAGGAAAGCTGATCAGACCTGAAGGGAGATGGTGGTTCTATCTGAAAGCTGGAAGCTGCTTTGACAGCCCACACATGAATGTAGGGAATTCTCAGCTGTGAGGGCGACTCCGACCAGACGAAGCGGGGCATTTGAGAGAGAGCTGAGGGCGGGGCCTGCTGGTTCGTGACATCATAAAGCCATGGCACTATAATGTAGAAGGAGAGAGAACGCCTCCAACTATGTTCACAGCGAGGGTGAAAATCCACGCCTGCAAAGAACAACTACAGAAAAATGTTTTGCCGATGAGCAGATGAAAAGTAAGGAGAAAACCTAGGAAGTATCAGTGTGCGCGTTTGGAGTTTTTTAGGATATGAAGGCGGCACTTTTTTTTTGTGAAGTGAGCATCTTAATATTTCCAAACTGAAACTTTACGCAGAAAACCAGCTTTGTAGTCCAGGCCTCTCCAAATGTGGAATTTTTTAACTAGTTTTCCCCTCATCAGGCTTTTCTACATTGACTATCCTCTGCTGCGCCTCTAACAGGGACACCACTAACAGTCAGTCAGTATTTTACCCGCGTACTGTGTGTTACGTTGATATTGGCTCCATCTGAAGTAGAGGTGCTTACTTGAATGTAGTCCTCTGGATTTTATTTAAGATATTTTTCCCCAGGATTTAGTCTGATGAATGATTTTGGTTTTGCATCAATTGGTAAAACGACAGGGAATTTGTGTGTTTCTAGTCAGCAATTTGTTGTGTGTGTGTGTGTTTTACCAGATCTGTTTTTGTGCTTAAATGAAGAATTGATTGACAGCAGGACGTAGATGTGAAGTGGATTGGTAGATGATATTTAAAACACTTCATTGTCCTCTGCTGGTAAACACCAGATTATTGTGGCTCATCTATGCTTGTATTTATTTTGTGGAGTGTGTTTGTTGTTTTCACCGTTGGATTATTCACACAAGAGATGCCGTCTCGATCCACTGCCTTGTTTTTCTTTCCTTAATCATTTTCTTCCCAGCTTTGCTTACTTATGGAAGTTGTTTGAGTTTGTTGTGATTTTTATTCCTGTTGTCAAACCTGTTTTTAATTTTTCTGTACTCATTAAGACATGCACCAAGTACACTCGTTATTGTTTACTTAACATGATAACTGAATATTTTCACTTATGCTGAGAGGTCAAAGAGAAGAAACCGCTGTGTTTGAGTGTTTTGATGCTTCAGAGTAGCTTAGCATAGAGCTGGAGTCCCTCTTAAATAACCTGCTACAGTACTCTACAGGTTGTAGACCCCTAGTATTCAAGAACAGTTGATCAAAATACCCATTCTGGTTTATTTTTAAGGGAATCACAGTGAAATCTGTCTCTAAAGTTGACACTGAACCTGTAGCACATGCTAGATTCACAAACAGTTCCATATTTAGTGAAGCAGTCAACATTCATACTGCCAATATCTGAAGGCTTGGAAATCGTTGTACACTGAAATGAACCCAGTGGTGCATTTCAGGTTCTTCAGGCCACAACAGCGGGAATCTTGCCACCGTTTGTGCCAACCCTTTTATTTTTCCTCCTAAAACTACCACAAACAAAATCCTCACATGCTTTGAAGCACTGTGGAAGGAGAATCTGTTGTTTACTGAGTGAATATTACTGCAATACTTAGTGGTGGCGATACCGTATCAATTCAGAGGTGCCAGTATCACGATCCTTTATTAAGATGATTAATAAATGTTGTAAATACAAACTTACCCATTTAAGTACCAGAGTAATAAAAACCAATTGGCTTTTCAGTCCACTAGATGGTGCTGAATGCTCACTGTCTGGTTAGGTCAGCACAGCAAGTGTGAATACTGAGATCTGGCCAAGAGTTGAACAAGACAATGATTGGGATTGGAAATCATACTTATATGATACTGCAATACTACATTGCAGGATCGTGATAATATCCCATTGCTGCCCAAGTATTATGATAATATTTATATTGTGGGGCCTCTGGTCATTCCCACCCCTATAAAATAATATACTCAACTAAAGACAGTGGCTGTGTCTGAAATCACTCCATACTTTGTTCTCAGGCTGTTAGTGTATATAGTGGCAATAGATAGCTGCCACTATAGTAGACTCAAAATATTCCACATTTCGTTTTTAAAAGTACAGTACAGACAACCAAATTAGAAAAGTACCCTATAATGTGTAGCAAACCAAAGAAAACAAAGGAAAGCCTCCTATCACAACATAAACAACCTCAAAATATTTGTATTTATTAATACGGTACAACTGACATGATATAATGTATGCATACTAAAAAAACACTAAAACATGTTTACTTTTAAAAGTATGCTAATCTGTTTTACTATCTCACTTTAATGGCATAATTTACAGCACCAAGAAAATAAGAAGACTGGTGTCTGGAACTGCATTTTTTGTTGAGTTTACTATATAGTTTGAGTTCCATAGACAGTCTTCCATAATACATAAGAATGCAGTGTGTGCTCCCAACCTCCAAAGATGGCCATATGTACTGTGTCAAAGACTCTCACGTCAAAAGTTGCTTCCCCTTTTTAGAACTCCTTATATCCTCTCTCACTTCCTCATTAACATCCTTTAGGTATAAATGCACATTTTTAGATGGTCAAGGTTATGGCTAGTTGAAAAATGTGAAAGTCTAATTTACACACATTACAACTGCAACCTTATGCCACTTCACTGTATGTAATTATTTACATGGTCACTAGAGGTCACTTAATGTAAACACTGGTAAAACTGAGGGCATTTTCTGTGGATAGTCTGTGGGTGGGGGTTCTGTCAGTGAATAATTTCGGACACAGCCAAAATTGATCTAAATTGTAGAATCATCGCAGCTTTAGTTTAGTCTTCTCAATCAGTTATTAGTCAATAGAAGTTGCTAAAAGGCATACTGAATTTCACTTTTCAAATCTAATATCCAATACAGATAAGGCATTTCCCTTTAATTCCAGTCTTTATGCTACGCTAACTGTGGCGTAAAATTTACCCTTGAAAACACTCAAAAGACAAAAAAAAAAAAAAAAGGGTTTATTTAAAGGTACTGTGTAGAGCTTTTTGAAACTCAGGTTTTGGTGACACCTTGTGGTCACCAAGTGAACAGTAGCCAGCCCCATTCAATTTATTCATTTTTGAATTGGTCTTAAGGTCAGATATAGAGATATGGATTAAATGGGGTGCTAGCTTTCTTTGTGACCACAAGGTGTCACTAAAGCCCAGGTTTAAAAAATGTACAGGGTGCCTTTAATATAACTGCTGCTGTTACCATTTGTATGCACACACACACCGCTCCTCTTCATCCACGCAGATGTTGAACAACATCATCGGTTTACCCCTTTTCTTTTTTTACCTCTTCATTTAACCTCTCTAGAGTCCAGGTGTGACGTGTAGATTTTCTTCCACCATCAGTCTGTCATCGCCATTTTGACTTTTATGACCTTATGCATGTGATCGGTTTTAGAGGACAAACCCATCACAACGTAAGTGCAATAATGAAGATGGAAACAAGTCATGCTCTGAGTGATACTGTAATGAAATGTAAATGACAAAAATATCCGCATGCCTAAATGTATTGAAGTATTTATTGAGACTTCATATTTTAAAGATGTGTTTTTTTTATGTAAATGTACTTTATAAAGTTTTTTGTTTCCTATCAGGACATTCCTCTCTGCTTTTAAAGTCATTATGTATTTTTCCTTTCAAAATAAAATGACGCTCCAAGATGTTCCTTTGGGTGTTTGTAGACGCCATATAAACGGGTGGCAATACTGTGAAACATCTGCCTGAAACTACATTATGTTGTCATTTTACCCTTTTGATATTTTGTTTATGAAGGCTAAAAGGGAGCAGACACACGTTCAGTTGCATTTTGGGAAGAACATTTGAGCAACAGAATAAATAACTCTATACACATTAATTAAATACAGTTATATGCCTTGATGACAGTCTCTAAAATATGCAAATCAGTCCAAAATTTAAGAGAAAAATTACATATTTAAAACTAAACTTACCACTAATATTGGCAGGCAAGTAACTGCAGTTTTACTCTAATTTTTAGGCTCAAATATTTTGTGGCTCCATGCAAGTTTTATTGGCTAAAATGCTGAAAATTGATTTTTTTTTTTTTTTAATCATTGATATTTATGTGATTATAACTGTTTTATTGATAACTGAGTGGTTACCTAAACCATAACCAAGCCTAGATAAGAAGTGTTCACGTTTGGGCAAGTTAATCTTGCTTTAAGAAACAATCAACTTAAAAGGATAAAGAGCCCCTATTATGCTCTTTTCCCACATGTTGACACAGGTCCCTTAGTGTTAATGAAATGTCTGGCATGCTTTAGTCAAAACACCTCAGGGTTTAATTATTGCAGATCCATTTTTCACATGGAGAAGAAGCACTCTCCTCAAAACTAGCTGTTTTATGGCATATTGCTTTAAATGCTGATGAGCCCCAGTTCAGTCCACCCTTCCTCTTTTGTCATTTCTCTCAGATCTCCATTTTGATGGAAATGCCATGTTTGAGGCCAGTGTTAGCTTTTCTGTTGGACTAAATAACACACTAATCAATACTGACTGAATGTGACAGTTTGAAAGCCCAAATATAGCATTATCTGAGACAGGTGTGTGGTGTCACAAATCCCTCTATAAGAAATTAATCAGTGTTGCAGTTTCTCATCACACTAAGAGTGCGTGGAGGAATTCCTCTTTGCCTCAGTGGTTGGGAGTGTGAGGATTTGGATCATGGTGTCATTGGTTCAGGTCCTGGCATGGATATACAAGTGTGAGTCTACCTCACCCAAGGGTGAAAGGGACTATATAGGTTTGAGTCTACCTTGCCTAAAAGTGAAAGACTATAGGTTAGTCCACCTTGACCATAGAGGGTCAAAACGGACAATGAGACTTCCTGGGTAAATAGGTGATTCTGGCCTTGGTCTAGTAGGGCTGTAACAGAAAAATGGGGGATCGTCTGGGATTTCTCAACTGCACCACTGATTAGTTCTGGATTTGTTAACAGTGGTTTGAGTGGCTGATAGTGTATGACATGTCCCTGGAGTGTAATGAGCACAGAAACAATCCTGAATGAGTGAATGGCTAACTCTGCTAAAGGCTGAAATATCATACAACGCTCAAGTGTTAATAGGTGATCCAGGCAATAAAAACAGTGTCTTTAACAGGAATGGATCGAGTGCATAGAAAACATACACAAGTGGAAGTTCAAAGGCAAGACTAGCAGGCTGATGTGTCAGTTTGTACTCAGCAGGTGGACCTCGAAGTCAGTAAGAATCCAACCTGTAGGCCGCTCAGACCAGCTAACATTAACAGCTAAATCTACCCAGCTATCACAGCCAAGATATATATATATATATATATATAAACCTCAATGGCACAAGATATAATCTGCAAGATATGCTGTGCATTATTGAATGAGCTGGTCTGGTACAGTGACTACAATTGATACAAAAAGAGCCATAAAATCTCTGGTCTTGCTAATTTGCATCGTTAAGCCAACCATGCTAATGGTCCTGGAAAAAATAAATAGGACAGACATGCAATATTGATAGAAAATATTACATACGACTACATTCATACATTACTTTCACACCACACTTCACCGTGATAATTTTTTGCCACTGTGATAATCAGCTGCACGTAACATCTTGGATCCCCAGAGTCCAGAAAGCAGTGTGTGTTATGTACATGACCTCGGAATAAGATATGTTGTCATACTACAGTAGACATGTCACAAGGCTTACTGGGGTTGCTGAAGTGTTGTGACCCATTTTCTCTCTGCAGAATGGATGTGGTGAAACACTGATCCAGAGCACACTCTGAAAAACAGAACAAACCTATGACCCAGCTTATAACTGAGAATCTTTATTTCACCTTAATCGATATCAACTGTGGATTATTGAATGAGCCGGGAACACAGATGTCTAATAGGGTGAAAAGGGCTTACAGAAAAGAGCTCTAAAAATCATGGTTAGGCCACTAGCTTGCTAACCAAGATAGTGTCGTTGCAGCTATGTGAGCTCTAAGGCCATCTTCATGATAACCTCATGGAAGAGAACAGCGAATCCAAATCAGGCATTTTCAGGCACAGTTGTAGTTCCTGTGGGTGAGGAGAACTCCTGTGCAGGTGGACTTTGGACTGTTTGACTTTGTAGATCATGTCACAGAAATCCTACACAACACACTAAAACAAAGGGAAACCTCAAAAAGCATAACCTGTGGGTCCGTAAGACAATAACACAACTGCACCATTTTCCATTTGGTTTTGGTTTTATTACAAACTCAAAATTACAATTTGTGTTTTTAAGCATGTGGTAATATCAACATTTCAAAGTCTTATTCAAATGTTTTTGTCCCTTTTCGGCTGGAATACTCATCACCGCAAAAATCCATCTGAAATATACCAGAACCAAGTACAAGCCCTTTAATAGTGTTCTTCAGGTGTTTCACGTTAAGATTATGTTCCTCTCATTTTTGGCAATAGGAAATCCCCCCTCCCTCCAACAAAAGTACCACCAGGTAGCTACCACTGATGCATGTCTGTCCAAAGGCAACATCAGCAAAAGTTCAGATCTGTACACGTGAACGATATTTGGCAAAGGAAAAAATATCTGCAAACCCAGCCTGCTGTATTTTCCTCTCATGTCCATAAATAGTTCAAAAATATTGCCAGTTTTTCCACAAACAAAAAAATACCAAACGTACCAGAAAATTAAATAAAAAAGGATCAAGTGAAAATGTGATGCAAATAGATATTTTGCTTTTGTACAATTTTCATCGTAATCGTCAGTAAATTTAGTCATAAATTATTACATTAAAAAAGGATTCAATCATTGCACTTCAGAAACAAAGAGAGGAAAGAAGATATCAGATTCACACACGCACACTCACACAAAAACAAGTGCATTATGTTACATTCTTTTAAAAAATGCGTATAGAAAGAAAGACTTGAATAAAATACCACCTCACTCGAGGTTTAAATGTGTCAGAGGAGTCAAATTACCTGAAAGTGAGAGTGGAAAAGTGTTTATTAACCCTCTGGTGATCCCCTTCGTTTGTATTGCTCTTTTTTTTTTTTTTCTTAAGGAGATTATAAGACATACTGACGTCCTCCCGCTCCAGTTTGGCAGTCCTTCGAAGGGTTAAAAGTCAACACTGTTATCGTTGCATCTAGTCCACGGAACAGAAACGCAACCTCTCAGCTGAGGACGAGTTCATTTGGCTGACGAGAATAAAAGAAATCACCGACTCCGGGTGACTGCTGAATGCACCGAAGTAAAACTCAAAACAAAGCAAAGGTGGTTTTTGAATGAGTCTTTATGAGCAAAGGAGCAGGAAGAAATAAAAATCAGTCTCGGGGGAATAATTGCGAGTGGAGCATTGGGAAGGCTTCACTTGGCTGATTGTAAACGATCTGAGAGCGTGGACGAGTGTGTGTGGGTGTGTAGCATTAATGCATAAAGTCGTGTGTAAACTTCTACACGCTCATGGACACAAAAGAGAGAATTCAAGTTGTCAGTGACGATGTGAGTGCCAACATGCAGGTGACGTTCGGAGCGCTGGCTGCCTTGTGGGTGGAGGTGCTGAAGGTGCTTTTCGTGTTCGTCTCCCCTCTAGCTGCTCTCGAGCAGCTTGGCCAGCGTGTCCCGCAGCTCGTTCAGCTCAAACAGTTTGCTGTCCAGCAGCTCCAGCAGCGAGCGCAGGCTCTTGCGGAAAGCTTCTCTCTCCAGCTGGCTGCTCTCCAGGCGCTGCTCCAGGTCGCTCAGCTGGGCCTCTAACATCTGGTTCCTTGACTCTGTGTCCTGACACAAACACGATAAACACTTTAAAAAAAAAAAAAAAAGGCAAATCTTTTTAATAATTCACACTGTCAGCACCGGGGGCACCACTGTGGCCAAAAGAGCCTGGGCAGATCATGCTAATGCTGCTGAGGCCTGTGATGGTCAAAGCTCCCTCTGCAGGCAAAACAGTGATATTACAGGACATCTGGACCAAATCTTACTGTAACTTTGGCACAGATCTGACATTTTTAGTCCAATGTCCTATCTGTTGTTTCTAAACACTCGGGGGGGGGAATCGCAATACTTGGGTCACGATACAATCCCATCACGTTTCAGCGATTATCACGATCCCATATATTTCAAATTTTTTCAACTTATTCAACCTCAAATCATGTCCCAAAGTAAAACTGTTGCCATCTCTTTCGTACAATAAAGTATTCTCAGGGCTTCATTTTCCTGCACACAGGGAGGGCGGTGGACGGTGTCTGGAATAGACTCCCACTCCAGATACATTTAGCTGACTCTGTGGACTTTTTTAAAAAGCAGCTGAAAACTTTTTTGTTTAACGAGGATTTCCATTGAGTTTCAATTCAACTGCCTTTTAATGGCAAGTCTGATATTTTAAAATTATTTTAATCTTGTGTTTTAACTTGTTTTTGTATTTTTAAAACTATTCTTGTCCATCAACTTCATTTTATTCCATTTTTTGTGACTATATGTCTGTGAAAAGTGCTTCATAAATAAAACTTTACTTACTTGGCGCTCGGAGACAAAGCTTTATGCCGGTGTGTTTTTAGCTTAGCTGTTGCTAATGCTGCGCCAAGACGTGTGCTAGCCTGCATGTTCAGAGTGGTTTTGTTTTTTTGTTTTTTTTCGTGCAGTGCTTCTTGCAGGTTGTGTGTCATGTCAAGGTCTTTCTTACCATCTTTGTTATAAAATCCAAAAAAGGCCCAATGTTTGAGATAACTGAGCTAACTGCTTCCTAATTTTCAAAGCTGGATGCAAATCTCGCAAGACAAGATATAACTTCACTTGACTGGGTACTTGCTTTGCGCCATCTAGTGGACTGAAAACGCAATTCATTGAATACCCAAGAGAGTATGCAACGTTTACATGATAATGAGTAAAAGATCGATCCATGTATTTAGGGATTGGTGCATTGTCGTTAGTGTCAAGTATTGCGATCCATCACTGAATCAATCTTTTGTCCCACCCCTACTAAACACTACTTATAATTATACAGCAGAACATTTTCAAATATTTTAAAGCAGAAAAACTACAAACAGCTTCTTTAAAAATAATTTTATATGTATATTTCCAGCTCCTTGTTCTTATTCTAGTATTTCAGTGACATAACTTTGCATGAAATTAGGCCACATTTTCCATTTCCTTTTTTCCCTCTCCCTGCTGTGTGAGCGTGTACAGAGAGCGTTCCATTTACTGCTCTTTTAAGACGTGCCCATGGAGTTATGTGTATGGGGACGTAACCGCACCCTGGAAGCAGCGCAGTTAGCACTATTTCTAAGTAAGTAAAAATTGCTTGCAACAAAAAGAAATGTGGTCTCCGTTCACACAGTATATGACTGACTATTTCATCTGAAAAGGTCAAGAAAAAGCAAGCAAAGTGCGCAGAATCTAACAGTGGAAATGCATTTTACAGTGGAAAATGAACGACAAAATGGACAAGGTAAGGCTGCAGTTAAGAACCTGAGAAGTGACTCCTATTCACTTTGTGGTGGTAATGCAATCATGGCTGCGTAAACGACTCCCCAACACAGCCAACAAGCTAACGAGCCGCCGTCATGTGGTTCACAAACCCCCAAGAGGTGTGTAAACAAACACTGACTTCTGCACTGGACAATGTTTAATCTGTGTGTGAAAAGACAATAGGGTCTGCTCTTTATTGTATTATCCTCATTTACTACCACACCACAGTGATATGATAACACACCCTCGTGTAATGTTGCTTAATTAGCCTTATTAATAGGTCAAACCACCAGCCCTACATGAAACCCCACTTTTTTTCCCCCCCGAATGTCAACTCCTTGTCTTGCTTACGCATACAAAACCCAGAGCACATACTGTAGAACAGGGGCGTCAATCTCAGTCAAGGAGGGGGCCAGAAACAACAACAAAACAAATGGTAAATGGTGTTCACTTATGCAGAGCTTTTTACTCATCTCTGGATGACCAAAGCGCTTTGCAGATCCTGCTCTCCACCCATTCACACACTGATGGTGGTGGAGCTGCCATGCACAGGCGCTGGCCTGACCCACCAGGAGCAACTGGGGGTTCAGTGTCTTGCTCAAGGACACTTTGACATGCAGACTGCAGACAGAGCGGGAATCAAACCCCTGACCCTCCGATCAGTAGTTAACTAAACTACACCTGCGCCACAGCCGCCCAAAATAATAAAGCCCAAATCGAGGGCCAACAGATTAAACTCGACCACATTTTAGACACTGGTTTCATAATTGTGCCAACATATCTTATAGAATGCAGAACAAACAAAGTATAGATGGAAAAAAAGGAAAATGAGAGATAATTTTAAGAACGACATATCAGCAACATTTTTCCCTCCTATAAGCAGCTACACTTTTTTTGGTCAGTTTTTCAACGTTAATTGACGGCATGTGCTGTAGATGCACACTGGTTAATGAATGTGTCATTAGAGGGTAAAGACTAGGCTTACTGGTCTTGACTGATGCAGGCTGTTGCACTCTGGGACTTGTAGTATCTGTAAATTCCAGAGGGCCAGTTTGTATATTAAACAGTGTAGCACGTGCATATCTGAAAACTGCCCACAAACTCAACAATGGGCATCCTTTGTTGGCAGAACTTCATTAATCCTGGACATAGTCTGCACAATAATTCTGTTTAAGATGATCACTGTGACATATTCAGTCATTATAGAGCCATTAATTCTTGTAATGATGTGGCCTAGATACATGGCAGTAAACGATGGTCAGTTCTAGAGCTCGTCTTTTATTAATCAAAAACACTTTTTACTCTTAGTTGACAGCAATATTATTATTATTAAGAAAAACCTGTACAAGCACCTTTGGTCATACTTTTTAATATAAAATTTTATATGTGATTTGTCTTGGACTGTATCAGAGGGACGTATGGCTATCGAATTTAATTTTTTTTATTTAACCACTTGCACTCCGGGCAATTTTCCCAAAAATGCCAAAAAAAAAACGTGCCCAAAGTAAATCGAAAGCTGTTATTCAACCCTTTGCAGCATCTTCATGGGGTTGGTCTCATTTAAAAGAAAACACTTTGAATTTTTTGGCAAAAAAAACATAATCTCTCTACGTGCTCCGGCCACTGAGTTACAGTCATCTAAACATACTGAACTTGAAGAAAAAAAATTTGGACACAGTGTTTTTTTGGATACAAATGCTTGTAAATAACACACAGCTGTCCGATCCGGCTGGAAAATGCAACAGAAATGTAGAACCAAGTGTTATCCAGCTGAGATCCAAATTTGGTAACAATACCACAAAAAATGAATATTTTACACAGCTTTGTTCTCAGGCTGTTCCCAGGCGTTATGGAACTGTGCCAAATTGTGCCAAATGGCACAGTTTGGAAAAACGTCTGTAACTTTTGAATAATTCAATGTAGAATCTTCATTTTAGGCTCTAATGAAAGGTCACACTCAGGGCTGTGTCTGTGTGTGTGTGTGTGTGGGCGGGGGGTCGTTCCCCCCCCCCCCCCCCGCTACCAGGGACCAAATTCGGCCCTCGCTACAAGACGGAATACACTCTTTTTTTTTTTTTCCTTGCATGTTTTCACAGCGGCTCCCCCCCCCCCTCGCTACTGTGTGTGTGTGTGTGGGGGGGGGAACCGTGAACGGACCGTGAACGCCCCCCCTCCCCCTCGGTACAGAAGAGGGCCATCGCTACATGATGGAATAGACTGATATGCTTCCCCCCGCCGACCGAGGAGCGTTTGGACCGTGCCCCCCCCCCTCCTCTTCTGCAGCGGGTGGGGGGGGGGGCGTTCACGGTCCGACCACGGCAAATGAACCGTTTATCGCGGCGCACGCACTTCGTATTTCGTGCGCAGTACAGTTGTAAATTACCGATCGGTCAAAAGTCATTTTTGGATTACAGTTTTCAGGGATAAATAATAATTTAGCTTATAACACCTTACCTCTTCAAAGCAGCAGAGTCGTGGCGAACAGCTCTTCCCACGTGTCAGACGAACGCGACGCTGCTCCGCTCGTGGATCCCGATCAACATAATTCCATTACATATTGCCGTTTTGGCGAATGATTTACGACTTTTGTCGTCGGCCTCCGTCTATTCTGCTGGAATGAGTGCAGGTCCCACTTGTGGGTGTTTTCCATGCTGCTGGGTGAGCCTGGGTCTGTAGGAGATTTGTCCAGCGTCCTTTGTTTTCATCTGTGGCAGCAGTAAATATCGCTTCACCCAGCCAGAATTTCTGTGCTTCAATTGGCTCCTGCGTTCACAGTAGGCGGGTCCTCCTTCCTAGATTTTCATTCATTGGTTCTTCAAGGTTTCAGAAACCCAATTCAAGGCTCTTATTAGTCGAATGAGAGGTCAATCAGATGAACTAATCTGTTCGCGGCTGTCTCTGCAGTTTTTTTTTGAGTGGCGCTTGGACGCTACTACATCACCATCACCACCATCATGCTTCATGCGCACGAGGGCGCACGAGGGCGCGCTCTCGCGCGCCCTCGTGCGTCATAGGACGCAGAGACTTGCCCGCCCGCGGAACAACGGAGCACAAGTGGTTAATGCATTTCTTTTTCTGAGACTAACCCACTTCAGAGAAAATCTGGTGAGATGAAAGTTGCAAAATTATAAGAAAAAAAGTTGCAACTTTGCATTAAAAAAGTCTAATTCATCACAAAATGTGCAAAGTTATAAGAAAAAAATAACTATTAGAAAAATGCTACAAAAATTATGGGAGAAAAATGGCAAATTTATGGGGGAAAGGGTAATAAATGTACAAAAAATGTAACAAATTAAAAGAAAACCCTAACAAATTTTTAAGAAAAAAGTCCCCAATTTATAAGAAAAGGGTAATAAATTAAAAAAAAAACAGCAAAATTATTTTTTAAATATATAAAAATAAGTATAAAATACACAAAAGTCACAAGTTTTTGAGGAAGCATGTCCCAAATTTTCAAGAAACAACAGCACCGCGTATGGTCCATTTTATGCTCGTCCATAGCCATTATCGATTATGGCGAGTATTAAGTAGCACACCTTCAAACAAACAAACAAACTGATTCCAAATTCAATATACTCTAGATCTGTAATAAAACTAATAACTGTGTAACTGCAAAGTATTTAAGCAAAGCAAACAATCTACCACTGAAAGTGGGACAAACTTCAGGAAAATATCAGAAACTCATTTAAGCCCCTACAGAACGCACATCTTCAATACATGTACAAACACTGTGTGCAATGAAAATGTCCCACCTTGAAAACTGTAGGAGGAGTGAGCCAAACAAATTCTTACAGCCCCTTTACACAGGGGTGGAGATCATTGAGAGATCGTTGAGACCTGGCCAATTTTTGATCTATCAATGATCTTCAGTGATCTCCACAGTTGCCATGGTCTCCTCAAAGTTCTGACTCAGTCCAAAACACACAAGGATCTCCCAAACTATCCCAAACATCAAATAATGACTCGATCTCTCAGCGATCTCTGTGCTGTGTAGAGGGGCCGTTATGGACAGACGAACATCATCATACCATAATAATATGTCTCATCTTCAGAGACGGGTGTATAAAAATTTGTAAATTTAAAAGAAAAAAAAGCTGGTGGCTACTGTTATTCGTACTTGAATAATTATCAGCATAAGTAACGCTACTTTTACTTGAGTACAATCTCTGGCTAGCAGTCTGTCCTGACACTGTCTATCTGCAGTCAGTCTTTCCTCCTCAGAAGCTTCTATTTCCTGACCAGAGACAACAGTGTGTTTGTGTGTGTGTGCGTGCGCAGTGTGTTACTGACCTGCAGCTTCTGTGTGAGGGAGTCTTTCTGAGACTTGAACTCGTTGGCACTCTCTATCTCTGCTCTAAGTCTTTCCAACTCCTGAAGATTTCAACATTAAGATCAGGTCACATGACTACAGCAACAATTAAACATTACAGTATATTAGAAAATGTTACAACCAAGCCCTATTCATACCTCCTCTTTGGCGTTCAAAGCCACCTCTAGCTCCTCTATAGTTCGGTTGAGTTCCATCTTGTGAGATTTGATCCCCGTTGTTTGGCCGCTTACACACTCCAGCTCCGTCACCTGCGACACAGAAAGACCTCCAGGTTCACTCAGACCTGGTGGCGAATGTTATCCTACCATTGATACTTGAATGTGTGCAGCGACTGTGATACCCGTTTGTGTAGCCTCTCAGCTTCTTCCTGATAGGCCGCCAGCTGCTGCTTCCACTGTTTGACGTTGGCTGTGGACTCGAGGAGAGCCGCTGTTAGTTTGGCGTTGTTCCCCTTCAGCGCTGCCAGCTCTGCCTCCCAGTGCTTATTGACGCTGGATGAACTGGAAATGGCAGGACAAAGGCAGCTGTTAGCAGCAGAAGTATAACGGGATAATCCATCAACAAAAACAACTTTTAATGCAGCAGATGGCCAATAGGATGTATTAAAGAATAAATATGTGTCCACAAGATCTAAAATGGTCTTTACAGCCATATTGGGTTCATGTTGACCCATCTGAGAATCACTGTGTGAGTTTGGTGAGCATCCAGCATCCAGATTTTTGTGAAATCTCTAAAGTATCCAGATCTCCTGACCTTGAATGTGAGCACAACCTGAATGGAGGCCTGACCAAGGATCAAAGTGTGTGTGAGTTTGGTGACTATCTGGGAAATTGCCGAGGTAAAGTCAAGATTTTTGCAAAGTGTGGATAGACAGAGCGATGGCGGATGCAGCACCATCACATTATTTCATTTTGGCCTCATCAAAATAAGCTAAAAAGGATTAAACCACAGAACTGTTCATCCCAAATTTAACAATTTATTTCTCAGGTCTGAATTCTGTGAAAATAAAGTAGCAAAATACAAATTCATAAACCTTGCTGCTGCATGGAGGCACCACTACAGCTGCCCATTAAAGTGTCAACTGTCAGTGGGATGTCCAAACAATGAGGCCAGAATTTTCACATTAACTGTGACAATGTTTTCATGCACAAATTACCATGCAGTTTTGGTCACTGTCTCTCTTGATAGCAATGCTAGCCCAAAAGAATGCAGTATGCAGTAATATGCACATAGCAAAAACTGTGTATTTTGGTGGAGCTCAGTTGATATGGAATGGTGTCATTCTGAAATCATTGCTCATATGAGGGCTGGCCAATTAACTGCAATAAAACCAGAACCAACATTCAGGATGTAGAGTCAACATAATCTTGCTCATGTCGGTTTTTTCGATTTTTCCCCTCTCCCCGTTGTGTGCATACACTACCGCTCAAAAGTTTGGGGTCACCTCAGACAATTTTGTGTTTTCCATGAAAAGCCACACTTTTATTTACCACCATGAGTTGTAAAATGAATAGAAAATATAGTCAAGACACTGATAAGGTTAGAAATAATGATTTGTATTTGAAATAATTTTTTCCTTCAAACTTTGCTTTCGTCAAAGAATCCTCCATTTGCAGCAATTACAGCATTGCAGACCTAACATGATTGCACAAGGGTTTTCTAATCATCCATTAGCCTTCTGACACAATGAGCAAACACACTGTACCATTAGAACACTGGAGTGATAGTTGCTGGAAATGGGCCTCTATACACCTATGTAGATATTGCACCACAAACCAGACATTTGCAGCTAGAATAGTCATTTACCACATTAGCAATGTATAGAGTGTATTTCTGATTAGTTTAAAGTTATCTTCATTGAAAAAAAGTGTTTTTCTTTCAAAAATAAAGAAATTTCTAAGTGACCCCAAACTTTTGAACGGTAGTGTATATGCAAGAGCTTTTCATGTACTGCCTTCTTTAAGACAAGCCCATGGAATTACAGGCGCAGCAGAACCTATGAGCAGAACACAGGCGGAACAATTAAAGACGACGAGTAATGAAAACAAGCGTGGTCTCTGTCTACATAGTATGTGATGATAGACTCTTTGTGGACCTCTTGCACAATGTAGAGCAGGAATGGGCAACTGGTGGCCCGCCCCCTCATCCACTACAGCACGCCAGTCCATTTCCAAAAATCAATTATTTATTTATATCAAATTTGCCATATTTGGGAACCACATTCTGAAATGCAATTATAGAGTCCACCAGCAGAGGGAGCGCTAACTGAAACCTAGGTACCAGTGGTCAAGCAAGAGAGGGAGAGTGAGGGAGCAGCGTGCCTGAGAACGTGTTTAAGGTATGTGTTGCCTGCTAAGGCCGCATTAATAGGCTGTAAACAGCAGTAAATGTGTAAGTAGGTTGCTTTTAAACAAGAATAAATGCTACAGCTCCTCAGCTGTAGCATTTATTCTTGTTTGGCAGGTGATAAGGAGCTCGAAGGCTTTCCTTCTAATTGTGCAGAAAAAGATTCAAAGCTTTGAGGTTTTTCTCTAAAGACTGTGACTACAGCACTGACACCGTTTCAATCCCATGTCAGCAATAAAAGTTCAGAGCCTGTGGTCATTTTAATCTGCTGATTTTTTTTGTTGTTGTTCATTTACACCAGTGGCTCTTAAACTTTTTTTTTTATTCCCCATTTTGGGGAGCCAGATGATTAACAAGCCCCTTTTCTTCTTGGCTTTTTTGTTATATCATCCAGAATTTCTCTTTGCTCATCATTTTGATGGAGAGAGTTTTGAAAATTAGGTCATGATGTAATTTTATCCATCCATCCATTTTTAGAGCACTTCATGCTTCCCTCTGCTGACAAGCTTCATGGAGATGCTGATTTTATTGTCCAGCAGGACTTGGCACCTGCCCACACCGCCAAAAACTACCAGTAATTGATTTAATGACCATGGTATCACTGTGCTTGACTGGCCAGCAAACTCTCCCGACCTAAACCCCATAGAGAATCTATGGAGTATTGTCAAGAGAAAGATGAGAGACACCAGACCCAACAATGCAGACGAGCTGAAGGCCGCTACCAAAGCAACCTGGGCATCCATAACACCTCAGCAGTATCATAGGCTGATCATCTCTATGCCACACTATACTGATGCAGTAATTCATGCCAAAGGAGCCCAGATCAAGTACTGAATGTGTACATGGACACACAGTACTTTTCAGATGGCCAACATATCTATTAAAAATCCATCCATCCATCTTCTACCACTTTTCCGGAGGTCTGGGTTGCGGAGGCAGTAGTTCAACCAGAGAAGCCCAGACTTCCCTCTCCCCAGCCACCTGCTCCAGCTCTTCAGAGAAGATTCCAAGGTTTTCCCAGCTGGGAGATAGTCCTGGGTCTACCCCGGGGTCTTCTCCCAGTGGGACATGCCCAAAACCCCTCAAGTGGGAGGCATCCAGGAGGCATCCCGATCAGATGTCCAAACCACCTCAACCGGCTTTTTCAATGTGGAGGAGCAGCGGTTCTACTCTGAGCCTCTCCCGGATGACTGAGCTCCTCACCCTATCTCTAAGGGTGAGCCCAGCAATCCTATGAAGAAAGCTCATTTCAGCTGCTTGTATCTGCAATCTCCTTCTTTCGGTCATTACCCAAAGCTCATGACCATAGGTGAGGGTAGGAACGTAGATTGACTGGTAAATCGACAGCTTTGTCTTAGAGCTCAGCTCCCTCTTCACCACAACAGACCAGTACAACGTCCGCATCACTGCAGATGCTGCTCTGATCCGTTTGTCAATCTCTCTGTAAAAATCCACTTTTTAAAATTTATCTTATGTAACATTCTAATTTTCTGAGAAACAGAATTTTGGATTTTCTAGCTGTAAGCCACAATCACCAAAATTAAAAGAAATAAACATTTGAAATATATCACTCTGTATGCAATGAATCTACATAATATATGAGTTTCACTTTTTAAATTGAATCACTGACATAAATTAACCTTTTGATGATATTCTAATTTATTGAGATTCACCTGTATATAAGAAATTGATAATAGACTCACTCATTATGTGGGGGTAACAGACATGGGTGCATAAAGGACTCCCCAAATGCAGCTAACAAGCCACTGCACACATGACATGAGCCACAAACCCTCAACAGGCATGTGTTGCAAGCACTGGGCATTGTTTATTATGTGTGTGAAATGACAATAGGCTCATTCTTTATATTATGCTTATTCACTACCACACTGCAGTGATTTGATCCCACACTCTTGTTGAATACTGCCTAATTACAAGTCTTGTCAGTAAGGAAAGGGGAGGGGGAAAAAGACATGAAAGCGTCAATTAATCATGATGCTGATTTAAGGTCAAATTGCCCAGCCCTAACTCATATGTCTGATATTCCTTGAATGTAGCAAGATGTTAGCAAGATTCTCACTTCTTTTGGTTGGTAGATATAGAAAGCAGAAAGAAAAAGTTGCTAAAACATCTCACAAAAAGGGCTGACTTATTTTTTGAGTAACCTAGTCATGACTTTTGACTAAAGATTTTTTGGCACTTTAAGAGCAACAAGATAAGCACTGTTCAAGTCCATTTATAAAGGTAAATTTTCTAAAATGTAGATTTGACTTTGGGATGAAGTGTCCTGTAACGGCTGATTTTAGGCAGTTGTTTTTTCTTTAGCTTTGAGAAACATACTTCAAGGGGGGGCTGAAAAGTTCATAGGCTGATCATGATGCAGTGGTCAAATTTGACCAAATGTGGTTCATTTCAACATTGTCTCCAATGCCAGTGTGTCTGAAAAGAAGCAATGCAGTTAGTATCAGAAAAGGTTGAATTTAATGCATGACTAGTTTCGTTGCTGTAGCATAATTCCTTCTAGTCAGCCTATGAACTTTTTAGCCCCCTTGTACATGAGACCTGGTAAAAAAAATTTAGACTTAAGATGAATTTTCAAATTCATCTCTCAAATGAACAAAGACCAACAATGAGGGAATTATAGCTGTGTGTTGAGCAAAGTCCAGATTTAGAAACCTGTTGCCATGTGTCGCTGGAGACTGTTCAGTCTGAGATGTGCGTGCTGCTTTCTGAGTTTGAGGCTCAGATGTCACATCTGCTGTCATCTACCCATAACACCTTTCATTTTGAGATTGTTTACTCTATTGCTCTTACAGCAAACATACTGATCCTCAGATCAGCAGTGATGGAAGTGAAATGAGCAGCAGCGCAAAAAATAAAACACACTAGCATAAAGAAAGAATGTACAAATACATGACTCACTGAGCGGGAAAGACACTGTCAGAGTTTAAGGGAAAAAAAAAGAATAAAAACAACACTTTTTACCTGTGTGAGAAGGGCAGTGCATTCTGGGAAGGCTCTGCTCTGGCTTCAGGGGCCTGAGGTGTGTCCGGTGTGACCCGCTCATTGTCCGTACCATTAACGCTCTCCGAGGTCAAAGGTGACTGCAGATCACCTGGCGCTGACTCCTGATTTGAAATGTTGGGACAGAAAGTGTGTCAGAAGGAAACATTTTAGAAAGTAAACTTCATGGAGAATCACATGGGAAGTAAAGATGTGGCTCACGTCTGTACGTGTGTTAAATATGAAGCTACAGAGAGTTAGCATGTAGACTGGGAAGAAGGGGAAAGTTAAGGGAAACATGACTACACCAGTTAGTGGAGACTGGGGGAAGGTTTGAAAGTCTTCTCTTTATTTGCGTTTACCTTTTTTTTAACAGGTTTGTTGACTGATAACACATTCCTTTTTACAGCGCCACCCTGAGGAAGAACCATTGCAGAGAGCAAAGGAGGCAAAACAAGCCACAAATTGTTAGCATAGCAGCTATAGTAATGTAATGTGAACAGGATGCAGAGTGAAACACAAAAAAGTTAGAGCAGAAAAATGTCTGAAGGCTTCTCACTGCCTTTTAATCTGTAGACTTTAAAGTGAAACATTCTTACACAGACAAGAAAAGGTTGTAAGTGCTAAGGTGCGTTCACACCAAATGAAGTGAATGGCGAATTTTTCAGCCGGCACAATTACATTAACTCAACGTAAACCCAATGTAAATGCACGAATAAACATGAATTCAGCATCTGAGTGAGATGCAGACAGGCGAAGTTGCCTTTATAACTTCTGTAGCAGTGTTCAGCCTACTGTGGAAATCCCCAAAATAACGTCATGCTTTAGGTTTACATTATCCGACAGAGGGCTTACCTGAAAAAGTTGTCCCTGTCTCCAAAACTTTATAAGATGATGAGTGTTTCCGTTGCTAGCTTGCTAGCCTCGTCAGCACGTCTGTGGCAGGAAACCGTAGGTAAATAACGCCGAAATCCCAATTCAGCTGAAAAGCTCCCGGTCCTCCTGTCTCCAGGTGAGTGAGTCTCATTTTCAAACTAGTTTACTCTGCAATGGTGATACTTTTACTCTGGTATGGCAAAATCTCAAAACTAGCAGTTAGCTAGCTAGCTAGCCAGCCTCGGATGTGAACGCGCAAATTTGTGTGTACTCGCCTCTTTCCATTCCCTTTCTATGGATTCGCGCCACCCGTTCACATTTGGTGTGAATGCACCTTTAGTTAAAGGTGCCATATTTGTACATTTTCTAGGGAGAAATTTTAAATTTTGACATCCTCTAGAACACAGGTGTCAAACTCATTCCATGGAGGGCCAAGACCCTGCAGGTTTTACCTTTCACCCAGTGTCTTCAACAGGTGATTTCACAGAATTTCTTCCCACTGATTGCTGATCAGTGAAAATACCTGCTGAAGACACTGGGTGGAAGTAAAACATGCAGGGTCTTGGCCCTCCATGGAATGAGTCTGACACCCCTGCTCTAGAACATACAGTATATATGATGTTTCAAAGACCAAAAACCATTTATGTTGGGTTACAGATCCTTAAAAAAGGCTGTCATTCATGTTTTTCCTGTTTATGCCTGCTCATTAATATTAATGAGCCCCTAGTCTGACTGGTCAAATGTTTTGTTAGACGACCAATCACAAGTAATCACAAGTGTGTTTACTTTGCTGACTAAGACAACTAAGGCATGGCTTGTTGGTTTGTGACATCATAAAACCCTAGACATACAATCTGCTTATTTCTTTAAGAGCTTAATTAAATAAAGACTGCATTTCCCTGTGAAGTGAGTTGTATAATATTTTAATGGTATACAGCTAGGAACAGCTTGTCCCAAACTGATGCAGAAAAACTAATCCATGCCTTTGTCACTTCTAGATTACATTATTGTAATTCGCTACCATCAGGTTGTCCTGAATACAAAAAAAAGTTTTTAAAAAAAATCTCCAGTTAATCCAAAATGTTGCAGCAAGAGTATTAACAGGCACTAAAAAGAGAGATCAGATTTCTCTCATATTAACCCCCCTCTATTAGCTCCCTATTAAATCTAGAATCACACTCCTGACTTATAAAACCATAAACAATCTGTCCCCATATTATCTTAAAGACTTGATTGTACTTTATTACCCTAACAAAACATTACGACTTCTAGTAATCCCTAGGGTCTCTAATAGTACGATGAGAGGCTGAGCTTTTGGTTATCAGTCTCCTCTCTTATGGAACCAGTTACCAGTTTGGGTCTGTGAGGCAGACACTCCCCGTCTTTGCATTCAGACCAGGATAGTCCGGGGGTCTTGGTTCAACTGGGTGGAGAATGCCGAGAACTTTCACACCTTCGTTTGGTTTGCATTCACACTGCAGCAGACCAAACTGCCTGGACAACATCATGCAGTTACAACAAATGCTCATTTGGGGTATTGTAACCGAAACCACCACTGACTAGGAAGAAAAAAATCTCAGCGAAGAAGAAAAAATCCGGCTCATCGATTGGCCAGGACCAAAAACGGAAATCTATTCCCTTCAGCCGGGTTGTTTGTCCGCCACAAACAAGACATTTTTTAACTTTTCTCCTCGGCTTTCTCCAGTAAAAGGATTTCTCAGATTCGCGAGTTTGTCTTTATTGTTATTTTCTACCCAAAATGTACTACGGTAAACGCCACTTCCTCTTCTCAGACTACGTGTTGCTATGGTTACACAAACACTGAAGGGCACTTCTGCCCTTTGGTCTGCTGGATAGTCCATTTGGATTCACACTGCAAGCGCAGCACACTAGACTTCGTTTGCAAGTGAACCGAGACCCCCGTTTTCAGGGGGACCAGACTTTGCTTGTTTGATGCGCACCAGAGTTCCAGCGCGTGTTCAGACTGCACCAAACAAACCAAATTATCCGCAGAAGCCACTGTTTGGTCCTTTAGTCCAGACCAAACAGTGGCCATCTGAATGCGCCCTTAAGCTGAAAACTTTCCTATTCGACAAAGCATTTGATTAGACTTCCCATATACGTATATATCTATTATGTCTACTGTTACTACTTCTTAACTAAAAATTGTCCTTCATTGGCAGAGTTTTATTTTTTTTTTTAGCAGTGACAAAAATCTGAAAGCTGGTCATTTTGACAGATTATGTTGAGGGTGATCTAATTAAAATGAGAGTGTGGTGCACATATGTAGTTTCACGGGCTCACATGTATATGACTGTTCATATGCTCTCATGTATATTCCTGTGTGCTTATTTTGGCTTCACGTCTGAAGAGGAACAAAAGGTCTGGACCTCCTAGGGATAAGAAGAGGATGAGAGAGTTGGCCTTTTGATATGCAAAGAGATGGACATGAATGATTTCCTGACCACCCAGGTTTGGGTGGAAGCAAGAGGAACTGCAGGGGGGATGCATTGTGTTTGGGATTTAAAGACAATGGGATGTTGTACTTTGATGTCAGGGGTATAAGACTGGCAGATGTTGGGGGGTTTTCCTGCTTCTGCTTTTGAATGTTGGAGAGTGTGTTGTGAATAAAATGGAACCTGAGAAATAACTCTGCCCTGCCTCATCCTTTCCCACACAATCTCCACACTGGTGACCTTAAGACGTATTATGGCCGGAGATGATTCTCCTGCACCGGACTCATCAGGAGCCAGCCAAGCTAATGCAGCTACCACAGTCCAGCTTCCAGACTTCTGGCAGAACAGTCCGCGCTCCTGGTTTAACGCAGTCGAGGCACAGTTCCATCTTCGGAAGGTTTCGGCAGACGCCACGAAGTTCTACCATGTAGTTGCAAAGCTGGACAACCACACAGCCCAGCGTGTAGAGAGCCTGATCAACCACCCACCAGACGACGACAAGTACGGCACTTTGAAGGCTGCTCTCATCCGTTTTTTCACCCCCTCGCTGGGAGAGCGAGCAGAGAAGCTCCTGGCGTTGACTGAGTGTGAGGTCGGCAGACCTGCAGACCTGATGGCAAAGATGCTGAGTTTGAGAGACGCTGAAGATGATGGCTTTATTTTCACCCACCTTTTCCTCAGGACACTATCGCCAGCGGTGAGAGTTACCCTGGCCAGTTCACAGCTGCTGGCCCACCGAGACTACCACGAGCTGGGCCAGGAGGCGCAACGACTCGTCGACGCCCATAGACGACACACGGCTACGACTGCAGCAGCGGAGCTGGGCGCAACATCCGGAGATGGCAGGGGGCCAGATGCTGCAGCACCAGACTCACCGACGACGGCAGCGACGGGGGCCACGAGGCGCGGAGCGGACGACATCCTTTGCTTTTACCATCGCCGTTTCGCCGAGAGGGCACGCAAGTGCATTCCACCGTGCCAATTCAAGCGCTCGGGAAACGCCAAGACCGGGAGTCGGTAGCAGCTGCGGCTCTCGGTGAGGAGAACAAGCTGCTCTACTTGAGGGACGCGCGATCGGGGAGGCACTTCCTCGTGGACACAGGCTCCCAGCTGAGTTTCATCACACCTTCCTACGCTGACCGGCGGGCGTCTTCCAGTGGCCCTGTGGTGTCAGCAGCGAACGGCTCAGCGATTAAGACCTTCGGGGAGAAGACCCTGTCTCTGTCGTTACACGGCCGCACATTCGAGTGGACTTTCGTCATAGCGGCAGTCAATTTCAACATATTAGGTGCTGATTTTTTGTGTTCACATGGTTTGTTGGTCGATCTTGCTAACAGACGCCTGGTTAATGCACTCTCTTTTTATTCTATTCCCTGTACAGCGCGAGTGGCCCCGCCAACAGCACAAGCCAACGTCACAGCTGCAGGTGGTAAGTTCCATACACTCCTCACTCAGTTTCCAGCACTCACGGTGCCAACGTTTTCGGCGACCGTGACTAAACACGGGGTGGAGCATTTTATTACTACCACCGGACTGCCCGTTTTTGCAAAAGCTCGGCGCTTGGATTCAGCTAAACTGGCCATAGTGCGCGAGGAGTTCACCAACCTGGAAAAATTGGGCATCATCCGACGTTCAAAGAGCCCTTGGGCTTCACCGCTTCACATGGTCCCTAAAACTGATGGCTCGTGGCGGCCGTGCGGTGATTTTCGCAGGCTGAACAATGCTACAGCACACGACCGCTACCCAATCCCACATATCCAGGATTTTTCAGTTCATTTGGCGGGGACGCGCATTTTTTCTAAGATAGACCTGGTACGCGGTTATCATCAGGTCCCAGTCCGCGCTGAGGACATACCCAAAACAGCGGTAATAACTCCTTTCGGGCTTTTTGAGTTTTTGCGCATGCCGTTTGGGCTTAAAGGTGCAGCGCAGACTTTCCAACGCATGATGGACGTGGTGTTGCGCGATCTCCCTTTCGTGTTCGTCTACCTGGACGACATTTTGGTAGCCAGTGCGTCCCAAGACGAACACGAAAACCACCTCACAGCAGTTTTCCGGAGGTTGGCGGAGCACGGGCTAATAATCAACCCAGCGAAGTGTCAGTTCGGGGTGGCGCAGATTGATTTTTTGGGGCATCGCGTCTCTCCCGAAGGAGCAGTTCCTCTGCCTGACAAGGTGCGCGCGGTGGCAAATTTTCCCCAGCCACAAACGGTCAAAGCGTTACAGGAGTTTTTGGGAATGGTGAATTTTTATAACCGTTTCCTCCCCCGCGCGGCGCAGCTCATGCAACCATTGTACGCTGCGCTTAAAAAACAAAAACCCGCAAATAAAATCGAATGGTCTCCCGAGCGGGAGCGCGCATTCTCTGAAGTCAAAACAGCCTTGGCAAACGCTGCGTTGTTAGCGCATCCAGTCCCAACGGCCCGCATGGCGCTCACTACTGACGCGTCAGATGTGGCCATAGGGGCGGTTGTGGAACAGTATGTGGCTGGAGCCTGGCAGCCACTCGCGTTTTTCAGCAAGACTTTGTGCGATAGTGAGCGAAAATACAGCGCGTTCGACAGGGAGTTGTTAGCTCTCCGTTTGGCTATTCGTCACTTCCAGTTTTGGCTGGAGGGACGCCGTTTCACCGCGTTCGTTGACCACAAGCCGCTGACTTTTACGATGGCCAAGATTTCGGAACCTTGGTCGGGCCGGCAGCAGAGACAGCTGGCCGCAATTTCGGAGTTCACTACCGATATCCAGCATGTAGTGGGTAAACTTAACGTAGTGGCAGACTGCCTCTCGCGCGCCGTGGCTGCTCCAGCCCGCATAGAGGTAGATTTCGCAGCTGTTGCCGCGGACCAGGGTAGCGGCGCAGAAGTGCGCGCAGCCCCAGTCTGCGTAGGGATAGATTACGCAGCCATGGCCGCGGAGCAGGGCGGCGACGCGGACGTGTGCGCGCTCCAGTCTGGACCAACAGGGTTAAGGCTGGAGGACAGGGTGCTGCAAGACGCTATGCCCCCCCTAATCCGCGATGTTTCCACCGGGCGACCCCGTCCGGTGGTTCCGGCCTTGTGGCGCCGCCGCGTTTTTGACTTGATCCATTCGCTGGTGCACCCGGGGGTGCGCACTTCGGTCAAAATGGTAGGGGAGAAATTTGTATGGCCGGGCCTGCGCAAGCAAGTTAGAGAGTGGGCGGCAGCCTGCATGGCCTGTCAGCGGGCCAAAGTGCACAGACACACGAGAGCTCCTTTGGAGCCGTTTCATATTCCAGCTAAAAGGTTTGATCATGTCCATGTGGACCTCGTAGGCCCCCTACCGCCCTCGCAAGGGTGCACACATCTTCTGACAATGGTTGACTGCACCACACGCTGGCCAGAAGTGGTTCCCCGTCATCAACCACAGCCGAGGAGGTGGCGTGCGTTTTTTTAACTGCATGGGTAGCGCGTTTTGGAGTTCCGTCGGATATTACGTCTGACAGAGGCCCACAATTTGTTTCCGAACTTTGGTCAGCGATGGCCCGCAGCCTGGGAGCAACGATCCACCGCACGACCATGTATCACCCGCAGGCTAACGGGTTATGCGAACGTTTTCACAGGTCGCTGAAGGCGGCTCTCAGAGCGTCGCTTACGGATGCAAATTGGGTTGACAAACTACCATGGGTTCTATTGGGGTTGCGTTTTGCACCTAAAGAGGATTTAGACGCCTCCCCAGCGGAGCTAGTGTTCGCACAGCCACTTCGGCTGCCTGGAGAATTTCTCCCTGACAACCCAGCGCCAGAGTTCTCCTCGGCTCAGCGGTTGCAGAATAGCATGGGCCCGAGTGTCCTACCAGGCCCCGTTGACCACAGTTTTCCGCGTGTTTTTGTGCCTAAAGCTTTAAAAAATGCGGAGTTTGTTTTTGTCAGACATGATGCCCACCGCACAGCTCTGCGACCGCCTTACGATGGACCATTTACAGTGCTAGAAACAGGTGATAAGCATTTTTTGCTAGATTTAGGGGGGAGAAAGGAGATGATTGGCATAGACAGACTCAAACCTGCTTTTGTGATGGCTGACGAAACTGTGCAGTTGGCGAGGGCCCCGCGACAGGGTAGACCCCCTAGGGAGCATTCCCCAGTACACCCACAGAGATTGACTAACAGTTTTAATCCCCAGACAGCAGCTCCACAGCAGGAGGACGCCGCGGAAGAGGTTAAGCCCGCCTGCAGCAGATACGGCAGACGGTTGAGACCAAGACAGCATGTGGACTGATGTGTGGCGATTTTATTACCTCCGCCAAGGAGGTAATGTTTTTGCCGGGGTTTGTCTGTTTGTCTGTCTGTTTGTCTGTTGGTTAGCAAGATAACTCAAAAAGTTTTGGACGGATTTCGATGAAACTTTCAGGCGTTGTTGGAAATGGTACAAGGAAGAACTGATTAAATTTTGGTGGTGATCCGGATCACCGTCCAGAAGAAAACCGCCATTACGGAAAATGCCATTTTCATGAATAACTACTGAACCACTAATCCTATCATTGTCAATCCAATTGCTAGTCATATGTTCTCATGGCCAAGGAATCTGGAGGTAATGTTTTTGCCGGGGTTTGTCTGTCTGTTTGTCTGTCTGTTTGTCTGTCTGTCTGTCTGTTGGTTAGCAAGATAACTCAAAAAGTTTTGGACGGATTTCGATGAAATTTTCAGGAGTTGTTGGAAATGGTACAAGGAAGAACTGATTAAATTTTGGTGGTGATCCGGATCACCTTCCAGAAGAAAACCGCCATTACGGAAAATGCCATTTTCATGAATAACTACTGAACCACTAATCCTATCATTGTCAATCCAATTGCTAGTCATATGTTCTCATGGTCAACCAATCTGAAAACGTACACTGTATGGGGGGGAACTGTGGCCGCCATTACGGAAAATGCCATTTTCCCGAATAACTACTGAACCACTAATCCTATCATTGTCAATCCAATTGCTAGTCATATGTTCCCATGGTCAAGGAATCTGAAAACGTACACACAAACACTGTATGGGGGGAACTGTGGCCGCCATTACGAAAAATGCCATTTTCCTGAATAACTACTGAAACACTAATCCTATCATTGTCAATCCAATTGCTAGTCATATGTTTTCATGGTCAAGGAATCTGAAAACGCACACACAAACACTGTATGGGGGGAACTGGGGCCGCCATTACGGAAAATGCCATTTTCCCGAATAACTACTGAACCACTAATCCTATCATTGTCAATCCAATTGCTAGTCATATGTTTTCGTGGTCAAGGAAGCCGAAAACGTACACACAAACACTGTATGGGGGAACTGTGGCCGCCATTACAGAACATGTCATTTTCGTGAATAACTACTGAACCACTAATCATATCATTGTCAATCAAATTGCTAGTCATATGTTTTCGTGGTCAAGGAATCTGAAAACGTAAACACAAACACTGTATGGGGGGAACTGTGGCGCTTGGCGGAGGTCTGCGCTGTCCGAGTGCTTTTCTAGTTATGACATGCAATCTGTGTTAGTTTGTTCCATCTTAGACGTTTGGGGGGGGGGGGGGTTATATGAGGTGCACATATGTAGTTTCACGGGCTCACATGTATATGACTGTTCATATGCTCTCATGTATATTCCTGTGTGCTTATTTTGGCTTCACGTCTGAAGAGGAACAAAAGGTCTGGACCTCCTAGGGATAAGAGGAGGATGAGAGAGTTGGCCTTTTGATATGCAAAGAGATGGACATGAATGATTTCCTGACCACCCAGGTTTGGGTGGAAGTGAGAGGAACTGCAGGGGGGATGCATTGTGTTTGGGATTTAAAGACAATGGGATTTTGTACTTTGATGTCAGGGGTACAAGACTGGCAGATGTTGGGGGGTTTTCCTGCTTCTGCTTTTGAATGTTGGAGAGTGTGTTGTGAATAAAATGGAACCTGAGAAATAACTCTGCCTCATCCTTTCCCACACAATCTCCACAAGAGGTTATAATAGATTGACAGAATTTTTGCAACCATGTCTGTCAAAATGATGGATAACAAAAAAGTCTAGCACAACCTCTTAACTACTAGTCATGTCCGTAGTGTGAAGTCTGCATCAAAGGGGCCCACTGTGCATGATTGTGTATGTGAGCTGTGCGACATGCTGGCTAGCTAGGAGGAGATGGTACGTTTTAATCGAACACTATTCACAAGTTTTGGCTGGATTTTTCACGTGATTCATGCCTTATGCATTGAACGCCTTGAGATGAATTTTTGTTGTGATTAGGCACTTTATAAATAAAGCTGAATTGAAATAATATTGAAACATGTGAAATATGGATGATTTTATCAGGTTAAAACCCACACAAAAACTCATGAGAGGACCAGAAACAGAAACGGCCCTTACCAAAGTTTCCATCCCCTAAGTTTTACTCATAGTTCCTGCGAAGGAAATGGGTTAATTCAGTACAGATCTCTGTCATGCAGTAGTTTGGGATCTTTGATTTTAATTTTTTTAAAGAAGCAGAAGAACTGCTCCTTTAACAGACAAGTTGAGCGATTAGACACATTAGCCTGATTGGTTTTAATTTTACTTTAATCAGATAAAGTGCCAATTTGTTGCCACTGTCACTTTATCTACTGAAGGATTTAGGTGTTTTAATACATTCAAAAAAGATTAAGAAGAAGAAATTTACCTCTAAAATTTACTATCACTGTTGCAGTGTAATCTGCATTCTTTCATCCTGTTTTTATTCAACTATAAATTACCTGAGAGGGGGTGCTGGTGAGCTCCATCTTCTCCTGAGACTTCTCCTTAGCTAACCGTGCCGCCTCCTTGAACTCAGCAAACTTGTCTGCAAACTGAAACGGGCAAACAATTGATACTAAAACATGACAGCCACTTAAAAAAAAAAAAAATAAAAAAAAAAAAATCAGACAGCCACATTTTCTTACTTTGACTAGGTGGCTCTCTGAAGAGAATCCCAGCCCGTAGACGGTATTTGCCCGGCTGTCGGCCCACTGGCCAAACTTCTGCGATGTCTTGGTGAACGTCATGTTGGGAGTGATGGTGCTGTTGATAATGGCCTGAAGGGTCACACATGAAAACATATAAGGGATATGTGTTTCATAAGGGAAACACATGAAAGCATATCTCAGTAGAACAGTAGTTAAGCCTAAATCAACTGTCTGACAAAGCCTGATATAGGTTTGAGTTCTTATTTTGTTTGCATAACAGAAAACGGTCAATGAGGAGTTCTAAAATGAGTGGAGCTATTGATCAGTGTGGGAGGCCTCACTGGGTGCAAGCTAAGATCCAATAATAACTGCTGCAAATTTAAAGTCAAGTTCTTCTGCTTTTCCTTGTTTTCTGGCACATTTTTTACCTTTATATTGGTAGATTGATTCACTTATTACACCTTTACAGCAGTGTTCAACCAGGGGTCCTCGGACCCCAGGGTATCTGTGAGCAAGCATTAAGGGTCCCCCGGGAAATTATCTAATTTGACTTCTTAAATTGGTCAAAAAAATTGTTGTGCACTGATGCCTGCAGCAGCTCCTCCATGTCAGTGGGTGGCAGCATGAATGCAATGTCTCCTCTTTTTCTTCCTCTTGATGGAAAACTCACAAAGAGGTGGGGCTACCTTGCATCTGCTGCGAAGGTTTTTTTTAAAAAAAAAAAAAAAAAACACCACCATGCCTAAGCCCACTGCACCATCTGTATGTGAAAATGCCACCACCTCCCCCAGAAACTGCATCCCAACGTCGGCCACCCCCAGCACAAAAGTGGCAGACCCAACCACCATGGAGATCCACCAGTGCTGTGCCGAGAAAAGCACATCCGCTGTGAAAAAAACTCCCCTTTGGCCACATCTTATGAGAAACATCTCCGGTAAGTGGCTGTCTCATTTTCAAACTACTCCACTCTATTGGCAATTCGGCCATCATGACCAAGTATCAAACTCCTGACCTGAGTTTAACAAAATCCAAATCACATGGATGCGAACTCACATGTACTGTATGTGCATTGCCCAGAGCAAATGCATGTGTTCACATCTTTCAATTGATTCTGTATGTAATCGGACCGCATTTCACACAGAGTACAAAACGAATTACAACACTAAATTGTCATTACATATGCCGTAATAGGCAACAGTGTGTCATTTTATAACATTTTAGAATGGGGTGCCACAGGATTTTTTTTTTTCAATGTAAAAAGGGTTTTGTGGCTCAAAAAAAAAAAAGATTAATGCTTTACAGGATACTCATGGAAATACTAGAAAACATGTTATTTTCTATCTATAAGACCACTTTTGCAAAATGTCCCCAGATTACAGTTAACCTTAAGTAATTAGTTAAGTGAAAAATTGCTACAAATTTGTGGTTATCAATCCAGCTCCCATTAAATTTGCAATTACCCAGGATACAGTGGGGCAAAAAAGTATTTAGTCAGCCACCAATTGTGCAAGTTCTCCCACTTAAAAGATGAGAGAGGTCTCCAATTTTCATCAGAGGTATACCTCAACTCAATTATGAGAGACAAAATGAGAAAAAAAAAATCCAGAAAATCACATTGAAGGATTTTTAATGAATTAATTGGTAAATTCCTCAGTAAAATAAGTATTTGGTCAATAACAAAAGTTCATCTCAATACTTTGTTATATACCCTTTGTTGGCAATGACAGAGGTCAAACGTTTTCTGTAAGTCTTCACAAGGTTTTCACACACTGTTGCTGGTATTTTGGCCCATTCCTCCATGCAGATCTCCTCTAGAGCAGTGGTGTTTTGGGGCTGTCACTGGGCAACACGGACTTTCAACTCCCTCCAAAGATTTTCTATGGGGTTGAGATCTGGAGATTGGCTAGGCCACTCCAGGACCTTGAAATGCTTCTTACGAAGCCACTCCTTCGTTGCCCGGGTGGTGTGTTTGGGATCACTGTCATGCTGAAAGACCCAGCCACGTTTCATCTTCAATGCCCTTGCTGATGGAAGGAGGGTTTCATTCAAAATCTCACGATACATGGCCCCATTCATTCTTTCCTTTACAAAGATAAGTCGTCCTGGTCCCTTTGCAGAAAAACAGCCCCAAAGCATGATGTTTCCACCCCCATGCTTCACAGTAGGTATGGTGTTCTTTCTCCTCCAAACACAACAAGTTGAGTTTTTATCAACAAGTTCTATTTTGATTTCATCTGACCATATGACATTCTCCCAATCCTCTTCTGGATCATCCAAATGCTCTCTAGCAAACTTCAGATGGGCCTGGACATGTACTGGCTTAAGCAGGGGGACACGTCAGGCACTGTAGGATTTGAGTCCCTGGCGGCGTAGTGTGTTACTGATGGTAGCCTTTGTTACTTTGGTCCCAGCTCTCTGCAGGTCATTCACTAGGTCCCCCCGTGTGGTTCTGGGATTTTTGCTCACTGTTCTCGTGATCATTTTCACCTCACGGGGTGAGATCTTGCGTGGAGCCCCAGATCGAGGGAGATTATCAGTGGTCTTGTATGTCTTCCATTTTCTAATAATTGCTCCCACAGTTGATTTCTTCACACCAAGCTGCTTACCTATTGCAGATTCAGTCTTCCCAGCCTGGTGCAGGTCTACAATTTTGTTTCTGGTGTCCTTTGACAGCTCTTTGGTCTTGGCCATAGTGGAGTTTGGAGTCTGACTGTTTGAGGTTGTGGACAGGTGTCTTTTATACTGATAACGAGTTCAAACAGGTGCCATTAATACAGGTAACAAGTGGAGGACAGAGGAGCCTCTTAAAGAAGAAGTTACAGGTCTGTGAGAGCCAGAAATCTTGCTTGTTCGTAGGTGACCAAATACTTATTTTACCGAGGAATTTACCAATTAATTCATTAAAAATCCTTCAATGTGATTTTCTGGATTTTTTTTTTCCTCATTTTGTCTCTCATAGTTGAGGTATACCTATGATGAAAATTGGAGACCTCTCTCATCTTTTAAGTGGGAGAATTTGCACAATTGGTGGCTGACTAAATACTTTTTGCCCCACTGTAGATGTTGCCACTTAGTTATTCAAGAAAAATACTTGAAACTAGCCCCTACCCCACAACCAAAACCAGCAACTTAACAGGAAAAAACTCAAAAAATACAAATTTTTGTATATAATATACAATAATATAATTTCCCCATTATTTCTTTACAAAAATAATGGGGAAAAAGCACATTTATACAAATAAAGATCCAAATTTACAAGTAAAAGTTGCAAAATTGGACTTCCGGTTATGGCTGCCACGTAGGACGGACGTGTCTCGCTCTGCTCTGCTCCTGGAGAAAAAAAATCGGCAAATAACTCTCTCATTTGGGACAGAACGTATCCCAGCGTTTGGGCGAGGATATGTCGGCGAAGCCTAAGGCTGGAAAACCAGGAAAAGGAAAAAGCGAGCCGCCGAAACAGTCCAAATTAACGGACTTTCAGGTCTGTGACGCAGCAAACAGGGCTCCATATATGGCGGAGGAGGCTGGCAACGCTGCGATTTCTGCGGGGAATGGCGCAGATGCGCTGATGGCTGCCATGAGTTCAATGAGAGCGGACTTTTCCTCTAGATTTGATGGGATTATGACAGCGTTGGAAGGAATAAGAAAGGAATTGGGTGACTGTGTAGAACGAACGGCGCAGATGGAGCTCCGTCTCGCTAGTGCTGAAGATGACGTCACCCGTCTTCAATTAAAGGTGCGCACTTTGGAAAAAAAAAATAAATCTCTGGAAGATAATATTTTGGATTTGGAATCTCGGTCGAGACAGAATAATTTGAGGCTGGTGGGTCTTCCAGAGGAATCAGAAGGTCGGGACGTATGTTCCTTTCTGGAAAAGTGGATTCCGGAGGTGCTGGGCAGCGAGGAGTTGCAATCAGCAGTGGTTCTGGAAAAAGCACATCGTATTGGCCCACGGAGAGATAAGGGACCGCCGAGGACCTTAATTATGAAGTTTCTTAACAACAGAGACAGGATGAAGATCTTCAACGCTGCACGAGCTAAAAAAGGAGAGATTAAACACCAGGACCAGCAGGTGCGGTTCTACCCAGATTTGGCCACAGGAATCCAGCAATTGAGGAAGCAGTTTGATCCCGTACGTAAGGAGCTGCGCAACCTTGGGATTCGTCATGGTGTAATCTATCCTGCGAGACTGCTGACCACGTATGAGGGCAGAACCCACATCTTCAAGACCCCAGAGGAGGCGCAGGAGTTCATCAAGAAGATCAAAGAAGAAGAAGAGACTGGTGGGAGCTAAGCATGAACAAAATATAAGGTAGAATAATTAAGCATTTGCACAGGCATCTGACTGACTTGAAGTAAATAGTAAGTTTACAAAATATAGATTGTATTATATATTAAAAAAAAAAAAAAAAACAAAACAAACAAAAAAAAAAAAAACTATGATGTACAAAGTTGTTAAAAATTTTGGAGTTAAGTTGGAAAACTACAGAGGAGAGTTAATGTTACGTCATTAAAAGCAGTAGAGTTAGGGTGATTGGGAGGATGAAGAAGGAGTGGCTTAGGCTGTTCCCCGTGGGTGTGGAACGGTCGATGGCTATATCGGGAGACAGAATTTTTCTTTTGATTTTGGGGGGTTTGCCACAAGTGTGGGAAGGGGAAATTTGTTTGTGTGTAGTTTGTAGGATGAATGTTCAACCACTCATGTTTTTGCTTCTCTGTATGAGCATGTTTACACTGCAAGGTAATCCCAAACTCTCTATTGATCATGGACCAAAGTGTTAATCTTAATTTAACTACATGGAATTGCAGAGGTCTACAAAATTTAAAAAAACTTAAACAAGTTATGAATAAAATAAAGGACATGGGTTCAAGAATTGTGTTTTTACAAGAAACTCATCTGATAGAGGAGGATGTTAAAAGAATTAGGAGTAGATGGCAGGGAAGTGTATTCACCTCTTCATTTTCATCCCGAGCCAGGGGAGTTATGACTCTCATACATAAATCAGTTCCTTTTCAAGTGAAAAATGTAATTGGAGACAAATTTGGAAGATATGTAATCATTCAAGGTTCTTTGCTATTAGAAAATATAAATCTTGTGAACTTATATGGTCCCAATATAGATGATCAGAAGTTCTTTGCTAATTTATTTCTCATCTTATCATCACTTACAGGGCAACATATAATAGCAGGGGATTTTAATTGTACATTGAATCCAGGTGTGGATAGATCAACAGGACTGGATTGTACGCACATTGGATGTAGGATGACTATTAATCATTTTATGAAAGAATTGAGATTGTTAGATATATGGAGAGAAATGAAACCACAAGTTAAAGCCTATTCTTGTTATTCCAGTACCTACAAGACATTCTCACGTATTGATTATTTTTTGATTTCCACAGAATTAAGGTCCAAGATTCAAAACTGCTTTTATGATAACATTGTGATCTCTGATCATGCACCCTGTTGTCTAATATATGTAGATAAAAAATTGACAAAGGAATCAGGTAGATGGCAATTTCAGCATAAATGGCTTCAGGATGAGGAATTTGTCAAGTATATAGAAAAACAGATAGACGAGTTCTTTGACATCAATACTACACAAACATCAGCATGTGTAAAGTGGGAGGCTTTCAAAGCTTTTATTAGGGGGCATATTATTAGTTATACAGGATCAAAATCTAAGAAGACTCGAGAGGAGAGAGCTAAATTGGAACATAAAATAAAAAATCTTCAGGAAAAAGTGTATGCAGGAAGTGACCCAAGGTTGGAGAATGAATTACTGATTTTGAGAGCTGAATACGACAAAAAATCAGCGAATAGAGCTGCCTCGAGTCTTCTAAGATTGAAACAATCTTTTTATGAACAAGGTGAAAAATCAGGAAAATTATTAGCATGGCAGATTAAACAATTGGAAATTAAAACACCAATTACCAGTATTATAAGTAATGGACAGGTAGTTATAGATCCTTTAGAAATTAATAGAGCCTTTAGAGATTACTATGAAAAATTATATGATACCAAAAATGAACCTGATTTAACAAAACTAAATGGGTTTTTGAACGAACTATCTATACCGTGTATTCCAAATGAAAACAGGGAGATATTGGAGTCTAAAATTAGTCAAGAAGAAGTTGGGCTAGCCATTGATAATATGAAATCAGGAAAAAGTGCAGGACCAGATGGTCTTCCAGTTGACCTTTATAAAAAATTTAAGAATAAATTAATAAAACCTTTTTTGGAAATGGTTTTAGAAGCATTTCAAAATAATAATTTACCATCATACATAAATAATGCCTTAATTATACTGCTGCCAAAACCAGGTAAGCCCTCTAATAAATGTGAAAATATGAGACCAATAAGCCTATTAAACGCTGACCTTAAGATAATCTGTAAAATTTTAGCAAGACGAATACAAGAAATTTTACCAAATATTATTAATCGAGATCAGAATGGCTTTATAAAGGGTAGACAAGGCTTCCATAATGTAAGAAGACTATTTAATATTATCTATTTTAATAAAGAAGCACCGGATACAGCTCTCCTATCATTGGACGCCGAAAAGGCCTTTGATAGAGTTGAATGGCCCTTTCTTTTTGAAGTCCTACAAAGGTTTGGACTTGGAAATAATTTCATAAAATGGGTTCAAATAATATACAATAATGCTACAGCAGAAATCCTAACAAATAACAATATTTCAAAACCAATAAAAATCAATAGAGGATGTCGACAAGGCTGTCCACTCTCACCTTTACTGTTTACTATGGCAATTGAACCTTTAGCGATAGCGATACGTTTACATTCACAAATATATGGAATTAAAGTTGGACCAACAGAACATAAAATCTCCCTGTACGCCGATGATATAATTTTGTTTATGTCGAATCTAAAAAAATCAATTCCAACCTTGTTGAATTTAATAAAGAATTTTGGGGAAATATCAGGATATAAAATAAATAAAACTAAATCTTCAATATTAATGCTAAATGAGACCCAGAGAAATTACCCAGCCCCTGAGGTAAATCAATTCAATGTTGTAAATCAGTTTAAATATTTAGGAATCCAAATTATGCCTAAGCTAGAATCAGTCGCCAGTGTCAACTATGAAGCCTTAATGTCAGATATCAGTGAGTTAACTCAGAGATGGATGTCACTACCAATGTCGATGATCGGGAGAATCAATATACTTAAAAGTAATATTTTACCTAAAATACTTTATTTATTTCAATACATTCCCTTATCACCACCTTTAGATCTATTCTCAAGAATAAAAAAAAAGTTAGTGGAATTTATATGGAACAACAGGAGGGCTAGATTACGTCTGTCTTTATTATATTTACCATTTGATCGTGGAGGTCTGAAATGTCCAAATTTTATGTTGTATTATTGGTCGGCACAACTGAGGTCTATGACATATTATTTTTCATCAAATGATCTCCCTCACTGGACTGAAATGGAATCATACAATTTACCTTTACCTCTTCCCATATTCATATACTCAGATTCGGCAAAAAAATTACAAAAACAAGTTAAAAATCCATTTGTAAAGCATATGATCAAAATATGGTGTGAAGCTAAAAACTATTTAAAAGAACCACAGTTATTGTCACAATTTAGTCCAATATGGGGTAATCAATATTTTAAACCAGGGAGAGCGGACGCTGTATTTAAAGTATGGAATTTAAAAGGGATACAAAAGATTCAGGATTTATATTTGCCATGTGCAGACAACATAATGTCTTTTGAAGAGCTGAGGATCAAATTTAATCTCAATAGAACACATTTTTTTAAATATCTTCAACTTAGAAACTTTATTCGATCAAATCAAAATAAAGCTCTCACTCGACCTATTTATTCATCCTTGGAAAAAATGATGATGAAAGATAGTAAAAGAAAGGGTATTATTTCAGAGTTTTATAACTCATTGACACTATCTTCAAGTGAAAATTCACTGAAAAGATTAAACTACTGGAAAGAAGATCTGCAAATTGAAATTTCAGAGGAACAATGGGAATTGGCTTGTACAGAAGCTCATACCAAATCAATAAATGCACGCCTTAAATTGATACATTTCAAATGGTTAATGCGGATGTATGTTACACCGGAGGAGTTAAATAGATACAACAAAAATATACCAGATACATGCACAAAATGCATGGAAAGTAAAGGAACCCTATTTCATTGTTTATGGGAATGTAGATTAATAAGAATGTTTTGGGAAGAGGTGAGGGTAACAATTGAAAAAATAATCTCAAAACAAATCATATTGAATCCTAAACTGGTTTTGTTGGGTCTGTACCCAGAAAAGCATAATTTCAATAAAAGTGAAAGAACATTCATAGACCTCAGTTTGCTTAATGCCAAAAAATGTATTGCACTATTATGGAAAAAGACTCATAGACCAGATGTGACTCAGTGGTTAAGACAGATGTTAACAAACCTTCCATTAGAAAGAATAACATATATACTGAAATCAAAGGAAATTGTGTTTGAGAATATATGGAGACCTTTTATTGATTATGTAAAAAATTTAAACATAACTCTTGAAGAAGAAGGTGAATGATGTGTGTGGACCTTGTAAATTCCAAACTGGTGAACATAATATGTATACTTATGTATTGGATTGTCTAGACTAAACAGAGGAGCATTGTTGAAGACTTGATTTTGTTGGTGGTTGTTGGTGTTTTTAGTGCATTTTTTTTTTTTTGTAGTACTTTAGTGTTAGTGTTTGATTGTTTGTATCATGTTTGTTAAAAAAAAAAAAAAAGGTTCAATAAAGATATTGTGGAAAAAAAAAAGTTGCAAAATTAGAAGAAAAAAATGCTACGTTATGAGTAAAGCTGCAAATGTATCCCCATTGTGGGACTAATAAAGGCTTATCTTATCTTATCTTATCTTAAAAATTTGCAAATTTATAACAAACAACTCATTTCACCTTTCATTACATTAAAATGCAAAAACAGTAACTACATGTAATTACTGTGTCTTACTGTTGATGCAATATGAGCAAATTCCAATCACATATAATTAAACTTTTAGACAATGAAAACTTTTAAGATGTGAACTTTTGTACCGCAAGCTCCTCTTTGCACCCAAACTGATCTTGTTGAGGATATAATCTGTCACACTAAGTTTATTATACAGTATATATATATATATATAAAAGCTGATCTGAAGCCAGCTGGTAAATAGTTGTGTGACGGTTTGCAGTTAACTACTTTAGCTTCTAACATTTTGGACCACCTGGGGGCAGCAGAAATAAATGAAAGTGACCTTTAATGAGCTCTTTTTGACAGATATTACACATCCAGCTACAACTGTTAAAACCATCATTGTTTATTATTATTAGTAGTCTGCTTGTTTTGCTGCTATGCTAAACTCCCTTTAAACCTCTTAAAGACTAAGCAGATCATTTCCTAGTGTTTTAAAACTCTTATTAAACTTATTTTAAAAATTAAAAACTTTCCTCATTTTAATGCCAGACAATATATCATCTGCCTTTGTGTTGTTCTGCTGAGAAGGGAAGACGTGTTGTTGCCTGGATAATGATGATGACCTCCAGCACCAACCCACCACATCACTGCTATTTCCAGCGGAGCAGCAAATTTGCTGGTTCAACAACAGCGCTAGTCACCCAGAGAGGCTCTTGCATAACTATGCTAACTCCACCCCTGCACCTCTCGCAAGACTAAAATAATCACTGCCACAGAGATATGACAGACCCGCCCGGCCCTCTCACTGCTCCAGCAGAGAGGCCACAAAGAACACGCTGACAAGCAAACAACCAGTCTGCTTAGTTTCATAATAAAGAACTTCATTTATAAGAGAGAACACTGTATTAGTTATTTTGATGGTTCAGCAGGTGGTTGCCATTGAGGACAACGTGCAGCAAAATACCAAGGATACCGACACCCAACAGAACATCTTTATATGATATGGTAAATATAAATCCTATACAACCAATAATTATGGATAAATGGGTGAAAAGGAGGTTGGACAAGGGTGTTAGCTGCACATACCTTGGATCCGTCCAAACTGATGATTCGATACACATTCCTGGTACTGTCAAAGAAGTAGGAAACTGTGACAGCATGTTTACTCGTGGGAACCCAGTTCTTCTTGGTGTTTGGGTCGATCTGGAAGACGTGGGCCCGCGTACTGAAGATGGGCTGCTCTCTGTAAAGAGATAGAAGAAAACTGACTAAGTTCAGAAGTTTGATATCCTCAAGAACAAATATCCATCTATAAATGCACCAAATCTCTGTCTGTGTGTGTGTGTGCGCATGTGTGTCTGTCTGTCTGTTCCTCAGATATCTCCCAAACCATTCGCCAGACTGACCTGAGATTTTATAAGTGCTTTGCTGAGGTTACAAGGGTGTGCATCACCGAGTATGGAGTTGCTCAGTCAAAATATGTAATTTTTATGAATAAAAGTTTAGTCACCGCTCTGTCTTTTCATGCCCTGGCTTCTGGAAGTGAGGGTGGGGTTTCGGATTGACTCCATGCTGATCGGATAATACGCCGCATCATGACCATGCTGATTAGATAATACACGGCATCATGACCATGCTGATTGGATAATACGCGGCATCACAACCAGTGAGTCACCACAGCGCTTTGCAAACAAAAAAAAGGAAGTGAAAAGCAACAAATTTGACAAGAAAGAGATTAGTGAAGATGTAACGCTTAAAAAATTATACTGTAATGTTGCCGTGATTGCGTACGTCTAAAGCAGGGGTTCCCAACCTTTTTTGGGTTGTGACCCCATTTTGGCACCACAAATATCTCGTGACCCCAGAGACATTTTTTTTTGCTATAATTATTTTTTGATCATGTTTGTTATACTGTCTTACAAATACAGAGTCGCCAGATTAGTGCACAAAGTGTCATTTTATTTTCTCTGATCAGGATGTACAGTTAGTGCAACTTGTATTTAAAAGGCTTAAAATTAATACTGAGCAAACAATTTCTCAAACAATGAATTGTGGGGGAAAAAAGCTGCAGCATCTTAAACTGGCCACAGTGAACATTTGAAAGATGGACAGTATCATAGTGCTTCAGTTTCAGCTTCAGTCATGTCTTTTATATATTATTATCCTCTCAACTCACCACATTTAATGGGATGGCTGAGCCTGCACACCTCGCTGCAGCTTTTCAAAGTTGGGTGCTGTAGTAGACACAGCGCATCTCCTCTCTGATGTAACATCCAGTCGGGAACGGTACTTTGACTTCATACACACAAGGGCACTGAATCCAGCTTCACACAAATATGTGCTTCTAAAAGGAACCAACATTTTTAAAGCACACAGTGAGATCTCTGAGTACTCATGTCTTGCTCCAAACCAGAATTTGTCCACGGCCACTCGCGAATGTATTCCCTGATGCGTTTTGTCACATGACAGTTCAATCAGCTGTTCAACAGCGGTGGCAGGCAGGTCCACTGCGCCTGCATCACAGTGAAATGGGTCCCTCACCCAGTCAAACTTTGACATATTCACATCTGGAAAATAAGTGGCGAAGCGCTCTTCCAGGCGTTTCAGGTGGCTGTACATCTTCTTTGTGCAGCACTTATCGATGCCGTTGTCTTTTAAAAACTGACTCAGCTTGGGGAAAGGGGTGAAGTTTGCCTTTAAAAGGCTTTCTCTCCAGTATGTAAGCTGTCCCCTGAATCCATCAATATGATCACTCATCTGCATGACATTCTTGTTTTTCCCCTGCATGCTTGTGTTAAGTTCGTTTACTTTTCCAAAGATGTCCATTACATATGCAAGGAGGCACATTTTCTGCTGGTCACACAGAAAGTCGACAAAATCAGTTTTTTCCACATCCAAGGAAAATGCCAACAGTTCGTTTCTCAGCTCAAAAACCCGCTCCAACACCTTACCTCTGGACAACCAGAGGTAAGGTGTGTGAAACAGTAAACCTCTGTGTGAAACAGTAAATTTTCATATTCAGAGCCCATGCCGACGCATAGTTTTGCAAACAGACATGTGCGCAGAGGATGTGGCTTGATGTAGTTCACCATGGTTACGACCTGCTGCAGTATGTCTGCGACGGGCACACTCAGTTCTTTAGATGCCAGCTGTTCACAGTGAATCATGCAGTGATTCCATATTGCAGATGGGGCCCGCTGGGTGACAAATGTCCGCAAACCACTTCGCCGTCCCACCACAGACGGAGCCCTGTCTGTGCAAAATCCCACCATACGCTCCCAGGGAATTCTGTTTTTCTCCATAAAACCGGCAAGGATATCGTACATTGCTTGAGCAGTCTCATGTTCAGGATGAGGGAGACAGTACAAAATATCCTCATGAATTGCATTCTCCTGCATGTAACGAACAAATGTCAAAGCATGAGCATTTTTTCCTTCTGTGCTAACATCCATTTGAAGAGCATAGGCTGGGGAATTGCAAAGTTTTTCTGTCAGCGTGCTCTCTTGGTCATCGGCGATTGCATCAATCCTTCTTTTCACTGTGTTATCAGACAGAGGTATCGTCTTCAGTTTTTGAGCTTCTCCCTCCCCGCATATCGTTTTTACCATTTCGATGGCAGCTGGCAATATTAATGTCTCAGCGATAGTATGCGGCTTCATAGCTCTAGCAATGAGATAGCTCACCTCAGAAGATGCTTTCAGGGCCTGCTCACCAACAGTCACAACGTCATATTTTCTCTGTCTTTTTTCTCCTGGAACTGTCTTCACAGGGGCAGGCGGACAAAGAAATCTCTCCATTTTTCCCTATTGACTAGGTTGTGTTTACACAGTTAGCGGGAACTCAAATAGGGGTCACGTGATCACCGCCGTCAATCAAGATGTGCCAGCTCCGATATTTTTATATACTACATTTTATTTGAACTGATTTATATTGAAAGTGAAAGAATATAGTTCTTTAAGAGTGTGTGTGGAGCTTTAATCAAAATTTTTAAAAGAATAATAATTAGTTGAAAAAAATTTTTTTATCAGTAATTTTTTTTTTTTTTTTATCAATTATTATTCCACGTGACCCCAAGGTTGAAAACCTCTGGTCTAAAGGATAATTTGGGGAATGCTAGCGGGGACCCGGGGTCTGCCTAAAGAACACCAGTGTTGGAGAAGCGCAGTCGGAACGCAGTCCTTCACAGGGAAGCAAGCCCAGCCCGCCCGATCAGCGGTAGACGGGAGTCCCTTTGCAGGATCATGACTCGCCGTTGCTGATGGTGCTCCTCTCGGTGTGCTTGCACAGCTATCTAAAAATTAAGTTAATAATAATACCACCACGATTGTGGAGCAGGATGCCCAGATCAATTGCATATCATATGTGGCCACATACACGCTTTGACTAAACAACGACCATCACCAAACTGGACACAAAAACACCCAAATAACAAAATAAATAATTTTTATTTAAATATTTACTGAAAAATGTGCAACACTGATGCCACAGTCGCAGCCAAAGAGGTCATTCTGCTGTGTATAATAACGTTTGGTGTTCTGTACTTATAATATTCCTAAAATATAAAAGGATGCATGACAACGGGTCTCAAATATTTGTAAACATGTCCTGTTATAGTACTGCATGAGTTTATTAACGATAGACTATAAACTACACATATAAACTAAAACAATTATGATGATGACTGAACAACTCCCATTCCCCAAAGTGCAAGCTACAACACCTGTGAATACAAGTCATAAAAGATCGGACAAATAAGAGAGCTGACAAAAACAAGGGTTCTTAAACAGTCGCTAATATTGGTTGTCCCATTCATTTTCCATAATTCTGTAATTAATATTCACACAATCAAATAAATCTTACTGCCGTTCACTCCCTTTTATATTTGTCAAAGTCTAACATGTGATTGCCTACATATAGGCTACACCTCTCTGTATTCCCCTTTCAAACACAGCCGACATTTGGGCCTGTAAAGCCTAATTGGGCTACCAGTTTTCAGACAAGAATACTTGCTTTCTATGGGCATGCACTAGTCTATCTATAAATGCACAGAATCTCTGTCTGTGTGTGTGTCAGTTCCTCACATATTTCTCAAACTGTTCGTCAAACTGACCTCAGATTTTATAAGTGCTTTGCTGAGGTTACGAGGGTGTGCATCCCTGAGTATGGAGTTGTTCAGTCAAAATATGTAATTTTTATCAATAAAAGTATAGCCACCATTGTCTCCTCATGTCCTGGCTTCTGGAAGTGTGGACGGGGTTTCGGATTGACTCCGTACTGATTGAATAATATGCAACATCACAACCAGTCACCACAGCGCTTCACAAACAAAACAAGGAAGTGAAAGGTGACAAATTTGATCAGGAAAAAGACAATACTGGAGATTTAATGCTTAAAAAGTTATACTATAATGTTGCCGTGATTGCGTAGGTCTAGAGGATAATTACCTCAACCAAGGAGGTTACGAAATCGGGGTGGTTTGTCTGTTTGTCCGTCTATTAGCAGGATTACGCAAAAACTACTGGATGGATTTTGATGAAATTTTCACCAGAGGTAGCCCTTGGGACAAAGATGAACCCATTAAATTTTGGTCATGATCTGAGAGTGCATAGATAGATCAATACATACTTTATTTCGAACAAAAAAGTAAAACAAAAACAAAACAAATGACAAGTGCAATAAAGTAACAGTATACAGTGTTTGAAAGGGAGAAGAAAGAAGTGAACACTTATTAACTCCATCTCCTCTTTTCCATAAATACAACCCATGTGAAATATATACAAATTACCACATTTAAGACCCCAAGTAAACAATTAACTATATTTTGTACATATCAACATGAACACCCACCCATCCCAACATACATACAGTCCATACATCAAAACCAGCCCCAAACAACACAAATATACACAGTGCTGTCCCACCCACCATTACATAGTGTCCCAGAGTGAGCACAGTGAATCATACATATAAATACTACCCTTCTAACATATATTCTTTCAGCAAATAATGTTTATACCTCTTTTTGAATTGATTTCTGTTTGTACATAAGTTTCAGTTCCGGCTCCAGACTGTTCCACAAATCCACCCCACAGACAGATATGCACATACTTTTCTTAGTTGTTCGTATCTTGGGTTTTGTAAAGTTTAAGTCTCCTCTCAAATTATAATCGTCTCTTTTTTTAAAATATTTTTTTGTATATTAGTTGGGAGTTGATTGTTAATTGCCCTGTACATGACTTGTGCGGTCTTAAATTTAACTAAATTGATAAACTTTATGACATGTGACTTTAAAAACAACGAACTGGTATGGTCTCTATATCCTACATTATTTATTATCTTTATAGCTCTTTTTTGTAATGTGCATCTTGACCGTAGGTTGGTCTTGTAGGTGTTTCCCCAGACTTCCACACAGTAGTTAAGATAAGGTAGAAACAGTGAATTGTACAGTAAGAACAATGAATTATAGTGGAAGATGTGTCTTGTCTTCCCCAGTATCCCTATACATTTTGCCAACTTGGCCCGGATGTGACTGATGTGAGGTTTCCAGCAGATTTTATTGTCTAGCATCACCCCCAGAAACTTATTTTTCCTGTACTGTTTCTATTCTGGTATCATCTATCGTTACCATTATTTCATGATTTATTTTATAATTTCCAAACAACATAATCTTTTTGTTTTTTTTCGAATTTAGAGATAATTTATTTTTGTTGAACCACTGCGTTAACCTTTTCATTTCAGTTGTGACCACCTCTAAAACCTGCTGCAAATTCTCACCAGGGCAAACGATATTTGTGTCATCTGCAACAAAATAAATTTCAGAATTTTTGATACTTGGCATATATCATTTATATACAAAATAAAGAGTTTGGGTCCCAAAACTGACCCCTGGGGCACACCACAAGTGATGTATGTCCATGAAGGGTGATTTGTGCTCACCAATTTGTACAAATTGTTGTCTGTTACTTAAATAACTTTCCACCCAACTCAGTCCGACCCCTCTTATCCCATACCTTTCCAGTTTCCTTAGTAGAATTCTGTGGTCAATGGTGTCAAAAGCTTTCTTTAAATCTATAAATACTCCTACAGCAAACTTTTTTTATGTATACAATTAGAAATTTCTTCAATAAGTTCGATCAGTGCCAAAGATGTAGATTTATCTGCTCTAAAACCATACTGGCTGTCTGTAAGGAGGTTGTGTTTTTCAATGAAATCATCCAGTCTCTTAGAGAAGATTTTTTTCAAGTATTTTGGAGAATTGAGAGTAAAGAGACCGGCCTGTAATTTGTGAAACAATGACTGTCTCCTGTTCTGTATAGTGGTATTACTTTTGCTATTTTCATTTTGTCTGGAAATGTACCAGTTTGAAATGACAGGTTACAGATGTGGGTGAGTGGCTTAACAATTCCCTCAATTACTTTTTTCACTACTGTCATGTCAATTTCATTCCAGTCCGTTGATTTTTTGTTCTTAAATTTACTCACAGTCTCGATAATTTCCTTTTCAGTAACTGCACCCAAAAAGATTGTGTTTGGATTTCTATCTTCTATTTCATTTACAGAACCACTGTTTGTTTCTGGTGTCACTATTGATTTTGCTAATTCAGGACCAATGTTTACAAAAAATTTATTGGAACCACTGACCATATCCTCCATATTATTTATCAAATTGCCATTTTCAATAAAATATTCTGGATAATTAGCATTCTTAGGTCAATTACTAATAATCCGATTGAGTACTTGCCATATTCCTCTTAAGTTATTTTTATTATCCTCTAATATTCTGTTGTAATATTCTTTCTTACAAGTCCTCATTATATTAGTAAGCTTATTTTTATATCTTTTATATTTGATCTCAGCCTCCACCATTCTGCACTTAATGAATTGTTTATATAATGTATTCTTCTTTTTACATGCATTTAGTAACCCCTTGGTGACCCAAGGAATATTTTTGTTTTGTTGTCTGTCACTGTATTGTTTTATAGGACAGTTTTTATTGTACAATGATTGAAATATTTGTAAAAATTTATCATATACTTTATTTATATCATTTTCATCATAAACTATCTTCCAGTCTTGTATTGATAATTCCTTTGCCAGTAAATACATAGATTCTTCAGTTCTTATTCTTTTATATTTAATATTTTTGGTATACTTTTTCTTCCTATAAACACATTGATAGACAACAAAAATCGGCAGGTGGTCATTGATATATTCAATAAAAGCCCACTCATGATATTATTTTCCATAATGTTTGTGAATATGTTATCTATTAGTGTGGCACTGTGTGACGTGATTCTGCTGGGTCCGGTAATTGTTGGATGTAAGCCCATACTGTACATTGTGTTGATAAATTCTTCTGTCAGACTATGTTATTTTGAATTCATCAGATCTATATTGAAATCCCCACAGATGAACATAACTTTATGAGTTAGTTTTGCATACATTTTTTCCATCCAGTCCTTAAATAAGTCAATGTTTGATCCAGGTGTTCTATATACACAGCTCACTACTATATTCTTCACATTGTCCAGACAGATTTCTATTGTAATACAATCAAATAAATCATTCACAATTACTGACAGATTTTCAATAACCTTGTATTGCAAGCTCTTGTCAACATAAATTACAACTCCTCCTCCTTTTTTCACTTTTCTATTTATATAATTTAATTCATAGCCATCCATGGTAAAACCCACTCCTTTCTCTTCACTGAGCCACGTCTCTGATATTGCCACAATATTGAATGGCTCTTTAAACTGATGTAAATAATCTTTAATGTTATTAAAGTTGGCATAGAGACTTCTGCTGTTGAAGTGGATCATAGAAATACTGAAATCAGATGTGACCATTGTGTTAAACTGTTCATCCGTGTAGTAACTACAGTCATTATTGATGGAGCTAAATAAATTATCAGGGTCTATGTTATATTCTACGTCCTGTGGGTTGTGATCCGTATATTCAAAAACTTTCAGTTCCTGATGTTCCTGTTTGTTGATCTTTTGTTTCATGTTGTTAAATGTCCTGTTGCAGATGAGTATGATCCTTCAGTGTCCTACAATTGTCTCTTGTTGCTGTCGACTCTAGTACATAATATTCATTGATATTTGTCCAGTTCCATAATATTTCGGATGTTAATGACCTTGGCTTCTTCAGGTGATCCATTTAATTTTATGTATATTTTGAATCTTTTTCTGCTTTCTCAGGTATCTTGCTTTTCTGGCTATTTCTGCGTTTTCTTTTGTAAGGTGCTCGTTTATATAGATGTTTGTTCCTTTCAGTTTTCTACCTTGTTTTAGCAGCGCAGTCTTGTGTTTTCTATTCACAAACCTCATGATGACAGCCGGTTTGTCGCTGTTTTTCCTGGGCAGAGGGTGGCAGGCCTCAATGGTGTTACAGTCCAGCTGGATTCCTTTGGACTGCAGGAAGGCCGCCACTTGTTGCTCCGTGGATTCATCTTCCAGTGCGTCGAGCCTCCCTCCGCTGTCCGTGGCCACCGCCCGAGCATATGATCGGGGTTTAATGTGGAGCCCCGTGATGATCACGTCGTTCACCCGGGTGTACTGCTCCAGGTCCGACACTCTGCTCTCCAGATACGCCAGCCTCTTGTCCTTCTCGGTGTTCTGGATCCGCAGCGCTTTCACCTCCTCGAGCAGGCCCAGGATGTTTTTTTGCTGCAGCTTAACAGCAGAAATCTCTTCAGCCAAGAAGTCGAGAGATCTTTTAATGTCGTCCACCTCCTCAGTCTGCTGAGCTTTCTTGGGACCCATGATCCCGGCCGATGTACGTTGACTAAACAGCTAATAAACAGCTGTTTAGCTAGCTGAATGATGGGCCGCTCCGCTCCACTCTCGTTTCCCAGTCCGTAGATGCTGGTATTGTCGTCTTAAATCAGACAGGGGTCGAAACTAAAATGTCCAGTCCGTAATCCAAATTCAGTTCTTAAAAGCCAAAAAAAAAAGTAGTCAAAAACCGAGCACCAAAACACAGAAATCCACCAACTGACAGGATCTGACAGCAGGTTGACAGGAACCAGAAGTGCCGGTTAGTGAAATATCTGCAGCGTCCAGCATACCTCCATCAAGGACCTTGTTTGTATTTGTGCAGCAAGATTACACAAAAACACTGCATGGATTTGGATAAAATTTTCACCAGAGGTGGTCCTTGGGCTAGAGAGGAACCCATGATATTTTGGTGATGATCCCAGAATGCATACCTCCACCAAGGCTCTTATCTTCTCACAGTGTGTTAGCAAGAATACTCCAAAACAAACCTATTACATTTTGGATGTGATCCATGAGGGATGGAGGGAGCCTTGGTGGAGGTATGCGCTGAGTGCAGCATATGTGGAGAACACAAGGTGTGCGAGTATACTGGAAGGAGCGCTAGCAGGGACTCGGGATCTGACAAAGAACACTGGTGTTGGAGATGCAGCAGCTGGACCGGTGGACCACAGTCCTTCACAGGGAGGCAAACCCAGCCTGCCCGGTTAGTGGTAGACGGGAGTCTCAGCTGCTGCTTTACCCGTGTGTCACCACTGTCCTTTGCAGGATCATGAGCTCCTAATGCCGCTCCTCCCGGTGTGGTTGCATGGCTATCTAATAATTAAAAGTTAATAATACCACCATGACTGTGGAGTGGAATGGCCAGATCAATTCCATATTATATGCGGCCACACATGCACGCTTTGACTAAACAACGACTGTCACCAAACAGGACACAAAAATGGCCAAATAACGAAATAAATCATTTTTATTTACATATTTACTGACAAATGGGCAACACTGATGTAATGATTGCAGCCAAACTGGTCATTCTGCTGTGTATAATAATGTTGGGTGTTTTGTACTTCTAATATTGCTAAAATATAGAAGGATGCACTAGAATAGGTCTCAAATATTTGTAAACGTGTCCTGTTATAGTACTGCATAAGTTTATTGAAAATACACTATAAACTACACATATAAACTAAAAACTATAATGGTGACTGAACAACTCCCATTCCCCAAAGTGCAAGATACAACACTTAAGAATATGTCATAAAAGATCAGACAAATAAGTGATCTGACAAACAAAGAAGGGTTCTTAAACAGTCGCTAATATTGGATGTCCCATTCATTTTCAATAATTTTGTAATTAAAATTCACACAATCAAATAAATCTTACTGCCGTTCACTCCCTTTTATATTTGTCAAAGTCTAACACGTGATTGCCTACATATAAGATAAGATAAGCCTTTATTAGTCCCACAATGGGGAAATTCCAGGATTGCAACAGCACAGGGATAGCAACACTCAGAGCAACAATCAGAAGGCAAGAAAAAAACAAGAGTAGCTAGTATACATATGTACATATTACTATAGATAGATAGATAGATAGAGAGATAGAGAGATAGATAGATAGATAGATAGATAGATAGATAGATAGATACACAGTGCGGAGCATTGTGGTTGGTGGATGTGCAGCAGAAAGTCTAAGCTCTCTCTCCGCAGATGTGGCGGGCCAGCTGGATGTCTTTGGGCATGATGGTGACCCTCCTGGCGTGGATGGCGCACAGGTTGGTGTCCTCGAAGAGACCCACCAGGTAGGCCTCTCTGGCCTCCTGCAGAGCCATGACGGCGGAGCTCTGGAAGCGCAGGTCGGTCTTGAAGTCCTGAGCGATCTCCCTCACCAGGCGCTGGAAGGGCAGCTTACGGATGAGCAGCTCCGTGGATTTCTGGTAGCGACGGATCTCTCTCAGAGCCACGGTACCGGGCCTGTAACGGTGAGGCTTCTTCACTCCGCCGGTGGCCGGAGCGCTTGAAAAGGCTGCTCGAAAAAGCTATAGGCTACACCTCTTTGTATTCCACTTTCAAACACAGCCTATATTTGGGCCTGTAAAGCCCAATTGGGCTACCTGTTTTCAGACAAGAATACTTGCTTTCTACAGGCATGCACTAGTATGTTTTAAAGATCAAAATCCTTGCCTATGTTGATTTACACCTCATCAAAAGCTGTCTTTAACATGTCAGTTTTCAGCCTGCTCATTAATATTAATGAGCCTCTAATCTGATTGGGTAAAGGCCAATCAGAAGTAAGGAGGCAGTCAGGGGGTGTTCATTTTGTTAACTTAAGACAACTGAAGGCAGCGTTTGCTGATTTGTGACATCATAAAACCCAGGCAGTGCAATCCACTCATTTCTCTAACTAATTTTAACTAAATCAAGGCAGAATCTAAATATGTGAAGAGAGCAGGGCTGTGCGATATAACGATATATATCGGATGATGATATAAAAGCGACTATCGTTTCATAGAATACGCTATTGTTTATATTGTGATTTAAAATGCACATATTCCCGTTTAATTCAGTAAAGCTCCTCACCACTATTTGTCAGCACCCCGTCTCTCTCCCGCAGTGCACGACTGCGTGCAGTGGAACAGGTGTTTGGTGGGTGGCTAGGCTTGAGTCCGAGTCTGGTGGTTGCTAATGCTAACTCCAAACTATCGATTCAGATAGCTGCTACTCCTGTTTGCCAGGGATGTGGGACTGTTGTACATCGTGCTGCGTGAGAGCGGATAGTTCACTAATCTTGTTTTAATAGGAGGTAAGAAACATTAACAGCATGTCAAATTATAAAATGCTAAATGACGATGCTAAGTTGTGCTAACTGGAAACATGTAGCAGACCATCTTTTTTTTTTTTAAATTACTGTTGAGTTTCTTAGTTTTGTTTGAAAAAAAATTGTTGAGGCTGCAAAACTACATGATGGTGGCACATAGATGCAAAATTAAATTAAAACAGGTCGGAGGAGCAAGTTGGTTCTTAATGTAATTTACATGCATTTAATTTCTAATCAGTTTAATTAGTACCAATAATTAATAAAGTTGAAGTCATCACATGTATTTTATTACATTACCTTTTGTGTCTGACTTTCAGATAATGACCAATGTGAAATATTTTTCCTAAGACGCAGAGACGCAGACAGGCTAGATCAGGCCAGAATGGCATAACCAGGCGGCAGGTCTACACTTAAATTTTCACTGATTTAAACTAACAGCTAATCTATATCTGTAGATGGCAGCCCTGGGAAATTTTCTAATTTTCAGACATTGTTTTTATGTTATTTACGGTATTTTTTTTTTTATTTTTTTTTTTTTTTGCCATTCTTCTCTGGCTCAGGAAATATTTAACTTATTGATGTTTACGTTTTATTCATATATGAAAACCTAAAGTTTATGAGAATCAAGTCTCAAATGCACATTAAAAAACAATTTTATAACAACACTGCAAAATTATGAGGTAAAACGGTACATGTAAAAAAAGTTAAAAAAAAAGAGATGGTCCTTTATATGCGATTATCTAAACTGTAGAATTTACAGAAAATATACACTACCATTCAAAAGTTTGGGGTCACTTAGAAATTTCCTTATTTTTGAAAGAAAAGCACTGTTTTTTTCAATGAAGATAACTTTAAACAACCAGAAATACACTCTATACATTGCTAATATGGTAAATGACTATTCTAGCTGCAAATGTCTGGTTTTTGGTGCAATATCTACATAGGTGTATAGAGGCCCATTTCCAGCAACTATCAGTGCTCTAATGGTACAATGTGTTTGCTCATTGCGTCAGAAGGCTAATGGATGATTAGAAAACCCTTGTGCAATCATGTTAGCACAGCTGAAAACAGTTTAGCTGGTTAGAGAAGCTATAAAACTGACCTTCCTTTGTGCAGGTTGAGTATCTGGAGCATCACTCAAAATGGCCAGAAAAAGAGAACTTTCATGTGAAACTCAATAGTCTATTCTTGTTCTTAGAAATGAAGGCTATTCCATGCGAGAAATTGCCAAGAAACTGAAGATTTCCTACAACGGTGTGTACTACTCCCTTCAGAGAACAGCACAAACAGTCTTTAACCAGAGTAGAAAGAGAAGTGGGAGGCCCCACTGCACAACTGAGCAAGAAGATAAGTACATTAGAGTCTCTAGTTTGAGAAATAGATGCCTCACAGGTCCTCAACTAGCAGCTTCATTAAATAGTACCTGCAAAACGCCAGTGTCAACATCTACAGTGAAGAGGCGACTCCGGGATGCTGGCCTTCAGGGCAGAGTGGCAAAGAAAAAGCCATATCTGAGACTGGCCAATAAAAGAAAAAGATTCATATGGGCAAAAGAACACAGACACTGGACAGAGGAAGATTGGAAAAAAGTGTTATGGACGGACGAATCGAAGTTTGAGGTGTTTGGATCACACAGAAGAACATTTGTGAGATGTAGAACAACTGAAAAGATGCTGGAAGAGTGCCTGACGCCATCTGTCAAGCAAGGTGGGGGTAACATGATGGTCTGGGGTTGCTTTGGTGCTGGTAAGGTGGGAGATTTGTTCAGGATAAAAGGGATTTTGAATAAGGAAGGCTATCACTTCATTTTGCATTGCCATGCCATACCCTGTGGACAGTGCTTGATTGGAGCCAATTTCATCCTACAACAGGACAATGACCGAAAGCACACCTCCAAATTGTGCAAGAACTATTTAAAGAAGAAGCAGGCAGCTGGTATTCTATCTGTAATGGAGTGGCCAGCGCAGTCACCAGATCTAAACCCCATTGAGCTGTTGTGGGAGCAGCTTGACCGTATGGTACGCAAGAAGTGTCCATCCAGCCAATCCAACTTGTGGGAGGGGCTTCTAGAAGCGTGGGGTGAAATTTCTCCAGATTACCTCAACAAATTAACAGCTAGAATGCCAAAGGTCTGCAATGCTGTAATTGCTGCAAATGGAGGATTCTTTGATGAAAGCAAAGTTTGAAGGAAAAAATTATTATTTCAAATCCAAATCATTATTTCTTACCTTGTCAATGTCTTGACTACATTTTCTATTCATTTTACAACTCATGGTGGTAAATAAAAGTGTGACTTTTCGTGGAAAACAAAATTGTCTGGGTGACCCCAAACTTTTGAACGGTAGTGTATATCGAAGAAGAGAGCATTTTAATATTACGGGGGGCTGAAAAGTTCATAGGCTGAAAAGTTCATAGTGGTCAAAACTGACCAAATGTGGTTTATATTTCAACATAGTCTCCCCTTCGGTCTACACACTTCTTCCATCGGTTTTGCAGCGCTTGGATCCCTGCAATTGAAAAATAAACCACAATTGTTCAAATTTGACCACTATGACCTTTTCAGCCTATGACATTTTCAGCCCCCCTTGTACATGACACCCCTGACTGTATTTTATAAGGTTAAAACCACAGAAAACATTCATTCATCTTCTTCCGCTTAATCCTTTTCGGGTCGCAGGGGGGCTGGAGCCTATCCCAGCATCTTTGGGCGAGAGGCAGGGTACACCCTGGACAGATCGCCAGTCCATCGCAGGGAATTGGAAGAAGACATTTTTTGAAATTTGTCATTTTTACTTATTTTTCTGTAATGGAAATGCATCTAAATTGTAGGTGCTGTGTACCCAGAGGTCCTGTGTGCCGGCTGGGAAGGCAGGTAAATGCTTGGGGCCGCAGGTCAGAAGGGGGCTCCCCGAGGGCTGACCAACTTTGAATCACTACAGCAGTGACAATGTGGAGAGTTTATGTAAGGATCCCACTTGACTCGCTGGCCCTCGCGAATGGCTGTGTGCCAAAAATGACATCATGAGTTGAGTCGCGTGGGGCGCTTTTGTGTCATTTCTGCTGGTTGTGCACCTCCTGATTTTTGTAACTTGGTGTGCACTGCACAGCCAGCTCATTAAAACAAATGGGGGTTAAATATTTTTCTCCTTTTTTTTTCCTCCTACATCTAGAACAGAGATTCATTCTTAAGCAAGTGCTATCTGATATTTACACATTTATTTTGGCACACATGTTCTTGTTTTTTTATACATTGAAAAACAGTTTTTTAAAAAATTAATTGGGTGTTTTAAACAGCAAAAATGGAAAGCGCTGTACAATGAAACATTAAATCAAGATAATGTACTTGTTTTAAGTTTGGTCTCTCAAAATAACATAAAATCATCATTGCTTACTGTGAATACTCAAGGCACCCCCTTGCTTGTATGCGAGCTTGCAGGGGTTCAGTGACGTCACTATCCACTCGCACGACTCCTGCATCAAATATCCACAAGCCTTTACACAGCACAGAGATCTTTTTGAGATTGGGCCAATTTTTGATCTTTGGGATAGTTTGAGACATCCTTGTGTGTTTTGGACTAAGTCAAAACTTTGAGGAAACCACAGTGACTATGGAGCTCACTGAAGATCATTGGTAGATCAAAAATTGGCCAGATCTCTCAATCTTTCAATGAGATGGAGATCATTGAAATCTCACACAAGTGAGAGTAGCTGTCTCAAAATGAAGCAAAGTTATCGATATGACAGTGACAAAAAGAAGAAAAAAGCGGAAGAGGAGAAAAAGTAAGATAGTGGTAAGTAGTGCAAATAATACAGTTCAGCTCAGAGCAGCTAAGCATGTCCTGCCTCTACCGGTCCTGATGTGACTGTGTTAAGTACCTGGGTGTCGCAGTAAGGACACCAGTACTTGTTTTGTTTGCTCAGCTAGCAGGCTGAAAATAAAACAGCTTATTGGACAATATTTTCCTTCAGTTATCAAATGAAAGCTGTGTCAAGTACGATCCCCTTGTGCAAAGGCAGCCTGCTTATACACGGACGATGAGGAGGTGGTCACAGGAGGCTGCTGATGCATTACCGGGTTCCTTCGAGACAACGGATTGGGGCGTACTCTTTGAACCACATGGGGTGGACATAGACAATATGACCGACTGCATCACAGAATACATCAGATTCTGTGAAAACACAACCATGCCAGCTCAGACCGTTTGTTGTTTCCCCAACAACAAACCATAGATCACCAGTGACCTGAAAGCACTTCTTTACAAGAAGGAAAGGGCTTTTAGGTCTGGAGACAGGGAGAAACTGAGGAGAGTGCAGCGTGAACTGAGAGAGATGCTGCGGAGGTGTAAAGATAATTACAGGAGGAAGTTGGAGGATAAACTCCAGCAAAGCAATGCGAAGGATATGTGGTAGGGAATGAAGAACATCACTGGGTGTAAGGGGAGAGACAGACAGACATGGGGGAGCCTTGAGAGAGTTGATGAGTTGAATCTGTTTTTTAATTGGTTCAACTCACCATCTGTCACCCCCACAACACAGCCAGACCCCCACACACCCCTCCCCTCCTCTGCAGCACCCCCCACCCCCTTCCCCTGCTCTGAGGACATCAGCACCAACCCCCACATTACTGTGACTACAGACTAAGTTAAGAAACAGCTGGAGAGACTCAGCGGAAGGCTGCGGGCCCTGATGGCATCTCCGCCAAGATCCTGAGGACCTGCGCCAACCAGCTATCTCCTGTACTGAAACACCTGTACAGCCTGAGCCTGAGCCTGGACAGAGTACTGGTGCTGTGGAAGACGTCCTGCCTGGTTTTTGTCCCCAAGAAGTCATCTCCATCTGACCTGAATGACTATCAACCAGTTGCCCTCACATCTCATGTGATGAAGGTCCTGGAGAGACTGTTCTTAGCCCACCTGAGGCCGTAAGTGAAGACGTGGCTGGACCCCTTACAGTTTGCATACCAGCCACATTTAGGAGTTGAAGGCGCTGTCATCTACCTGCTGCAATGAGCTCATTTGTACCTGGATGGCGGAGGAGACACTGTGAGAATCCTGTTCTTTGATTTCTCCAGTGCCTTTAATACCATCCAGCCATTGCTGCTGGGTGAGAAGCTGCGGGGGATGGGGATCGACAGCTCTGTGATCTTCTGGATTACTGACTACTTGACAGGCAGGCCACAGTTTATCCAGCTAGGCAGTGCCTTGTCTAATGTGGTGGTGGTGGTGTCTGATGTGGTACAGGAGCTCCACAGAGGAATGTGCTCTTTTCTCTTCACCTTATACACCACCGACTTTCAGTACAACACCGAGTCATGCCACCTGCAGAAATTCTCTGATGACTCGGCTGTTATTGGGTGTACAAGAGGGGGAGAGGAGGGGGAGTACAGGGCACTGGTAGACAGATTTGTGGATTGGACCGAGCAGAATCCCCTAAGGTTGAATGTCAGCAAGACCAGAGGTGATTGACTTCAGGAAGAAGAGGATGCCTTCACAGCCACTGCAGATTAGGGGGAGGATATGGAGGTAATGGAGGACTACAAATACAGTGGTGTGAAAAAGTGTTTGCCCCTTCTTGATTTTTCATTTTTTTTGTATGTTTGTCACACTTAAATGTTTCAGATCAAACAAATTTAAACATTAGACAAAGATAACACAAGTAAACAAAACGCAATTTTTAAATTAAGGTGCTTATTATTAAGGAGAAAATAAATCCAAACCGACATGGCCCTGTGTGGAAAAAGTGATTGCCCCCTAAACCTAATAACTGGTTGGCCACCCTTAGCAGCAACAACTGCAATCAAGCGTTTGCAATAATTGGCAATGAGTTTTTTACAGCGCTGTGGAGGAATTTTGCCCCACTCATCTTTGCAGAATCGTTGTAATTCAGCCACATTGGAGGGTTTTCGAGCATGAACCGGCTTTTTAAGGTCATACCCCAGCATCTCAAATGGATTCAGGCCAGAACTAGGCAACTCCAAAGTCTTCATTTTGTTTTTCTTAAGCCATTCAGAGGTGGACTTGCTGGTGTGTTTTGGATTATTGTCCTGCTGCAGAACCTAAGTGTATTTCAGCTTGAGGTCACGAACACATGGCCGGACATTCTCCTTCAGGATTTTTTGGTAGACAGCAGAATTCATGGCTCCATTTCCCACAGTAAATCTTCCAGGTCCTGAAGCAGCAAAACAGCCCCAGACCATCACACTACCACCATCATATTTTGCTGTTGGTATAATGTTCCTTTTCTGAAACGCTGTGTTACTTTTATGTTGGATGTAATGGGACACACACCTTCCAAAAAGTTCTTTTGTCTTGTCAGTCCACAGAGTATTTTCCCAATAGTCTTGGGGATCATCAAGATATTTTCTGGCAAAACTGAGACGAGCCTTTATGTTCTTTTTGCTCAGCAGTGGTTTTCATCTTGGAACTCTGCCATGCAGGCCACTTTTGCCCAATCTCTTTCTTATGATAGAGTCATGAACACCAGGGTTTCCTCTGGTAACAATTCTCCGTGGCGGCCCGCCTCACCAGAAATCGTACCGCCAGGCCAAGCCGATATGATTTTATTAATAAAAATATATGAAGCAATGACTTTCCGCAAGCGCACACACGAACAACGCGTGTGGCCATCATCCGCGCGGAGTTTAGAAGCGTCCCGCTCACATGAGTTGTCCAGTCAGTCAGCAAACAGTGTCTCGCTAAGCGTGACTGTCCAACAGAAACATGAGTTTATTAAAGTACTTTAAATGTGGAAAAAAATCATAACAGGTATGTAAGCACTGGCCTTTATCATGGTTTTAACCAGCTGGAAACGTGAGCCATAATGGAAGAGTTGCTTAGCCAAGAGATGTGGTTAGAATTCAAATGGAGCCGGCTTCATACATGAAGCCGGCTGCACAAAAAAATGACCACAGTCTGTTTCAAATTTATCTAAAAAAAAAAAAAACCCCAGTAATTTTATTTTAAAAAACAGACAAAAATTAGTCATAAAATAATCATCAAATTTATAATAAAGTTACAAATGTACAAGAAAAGTCAATTTTACAAGAGGAAATTACAAATTTGAGGAACATGGTTTCAACTTCAGATAGATTTACAGAGAAAAGTAGAAGAAAATTGTTATATTTTTTTGAGAAAAACCTCAAACCTTCAAGACTGAAGTCATTACTCAAGTTTTTAAGTGGGTGCTCTGTGTACCCTTAACTCAATTAGAAATTTTTGGTTGGCTACTTTTAATTATTAATTTCAAAGTGCTTTTAAATGAGTAGAATTTCTGGTTACTATACCCACCTGATCATATAATTTAAGTATGCTTGAGTACATTGCTCTTATGAATGTTTCTTTCCCTTCCCTACTCTCTCAATAAAAAAAAAGAAACACGAGAATAAAAATACAAAAAATACACATATTTTTGTCATTTATGTAAACCATGACAAAAAAATCCTGCAGGACAAAACATGACACTTGATATTTTTTAACCTGTTTGTATACCACCATAGACAGAGACAGAACCTGAATTAGACAGAGTTCAGAGAGGGCAAGATGAGACAGAAGAGAGGAGCCGAGGAGAAGGAAGTGTTCAGGCAGAGGAAGGAGAGAAGGATAACACCACTAAAAAGTCTAAACACAGGATGTCTGGGTGGGACCCCAACTGGCCCAATATTCAAGCCTCAGTTGTACAATACTTCAAATGGTGAGTTCCATATGCAGCGTTACGATGTAAAATTTCAAAAAGAAATAAATAGTATAAAATTAACATATTCCGGTATGTTTACCTCCCCGGGGAAAAATATGTTGCCACCGCGCCAAGGTCTTTAAGCCAGAGGAAACACTGGAACACTGACCTTAACTGAGGCAAGTGAGGCCTGCAGTTCTTTGGATGTTGTTGTGGGGTCTTTTACGACCTCTCGGATGAGTCGTCGATGCGCTTTTGGGGTAATTTTGGTTGGCCGGCCACTATGGGAAGGTTCACCACTGTTCCATGTTTTTGCCATTTGTGGATAATGGCTCTCACTGTGGTTTACTGGAGTCCCAAAGCTTTAGAAATGGCTTTATAACCTTTTCCAGACTGATAAATCTCAATTATATTGTTTCTTATTTGTTCCTGAATTCTTTTGGATTGCAGCATGATGTCTAGCTTTTGAGGATCTTTTGGTCTACTTCACTTTGTCAGGCAGATAATATTTAAGTGATTTCTTGATTGAGAACAGGTGTGGCAGTAATCAGGCCTGGGTGTGGCTAGAGAAATTGAACTCTGCTTTCCAAAGATGTGATAAACCACAGTTAATTAATGTTTTAACATGGGGGGGGGATCACCTTTTCACAGAGGGCCATGTAGGTTTGGATTTATTCTTTTTTTACCCTTAATAAACGCCTTCATTTAAAAACTGCATTTTGTCTTTACTTGTGTTATCTTTGTCTACTATTTAAATTTGTTTGATGATCTGAAACACTTAAGTGTGACAAACATACAAAAAAATGAGAAATCAGGAAGGGGGCAAATACTTTTTCACACCACTGTACCTGAGTGTCATGATCAGCAACGGACTGGACTGGAAATCTAACACCGATTCTGTGGACAAGAAGGGGATGAGCAGACTACTTTCTGAGGAAGCTGAGATCCTTCAACATGTGCAATAGGATGCTGGCGCTTTTCTACCAGGCCGTTGTCGCCAGAGCCATCTTCTTTGCTGCTGTTTGTCGGGGTGGCAGTGTCGGCACCAGTGACACCAACAGACTTGACAAGATTATCAAGAAGGCTGGCTCTGTAATTGGCCTCAGGCCGGAGACCTTTGAGAGTGTGGTGGAGAGGAGGACACTGAACAAACTGCAATCCATCATGGACAATCCTGATCACCACCTCCACCACACACTGGACAAACAGCGATGGACAGACAGCGAAGCACGTTCTCCAGCAGACTGTTACAGCTTCGCTGCCGAACAGTCAGGTACAGGAAATCTTTGCTTCCACATGCCATTTCACCGTACAACAACTCACTCTAATTTTGAATTCTGGTCATAACTATGCTGCCATACTGCACCTTGCAGTCTAATTTTTTTTTTATTTGATTTTGTATACTTTATTGATCCCCAGAGGGGAAACTGAGGGCATCCAGCTGGATGGATGAAGCAGCCACGGTACGCTATCCCTTAACCATTCACACACACATTCACACCTAGGGCCACTTTAGAGTCTCCAATTAACCTAACCTGCATGTTTTTGGCCTGTACCTCGCATTGCACCCTGTGCCTGACAGCCCTGCATTGTGCAGCCAGTATGATTCATGTATCTATACGTGTCATCATCTATTCACCTGCGATGTATAGAAGTTATTTAGGCAATTTTACTTTCCATGGGTAATCCCTTTTTCTTTTATGCTGAGCGTGTTCCTGTCATTTTGGTCGTCTACAGTCATGCTGCTGTTACACTGTAATTTCCCCGTTTGGGATCAATAAAGTACATCTATCATCTAACGTTTATGTTCTTATTTTGAAAAGATACTAATGTGCACTTTTGAAATAAAAAAAAGGTTTACATTTCACATTTTTTGTTCGTGTCAGACTATTATATCAGGGTGATGAATGCTGGTTAGAGGGACCCCTGTGAATTTTTGCCTAAATTAGTGCCCAAGAGACACTAGAATCACCTCTGTGTACCTTTGCCCTCTTTCTTATCAATTACAACAAAATATGTAGGGATTTTTCATTACTGTCCCTGTCAAATAAACTAATCTACTACTACTACTACTACACTGTCTAACTTTATAAAATCCCAGGCTTTTGGAAGTTAGGGTTACATACTGTATGTATTAAATAGAAGTTAAATCGTTTTTGTCTTTCAGTCAGAAGGATTTTTTTTCTTCCTAATTGTTAAGAACTGGGAAGACAATTTGTGCAAGTCAAACTCACATTTTACCATCCCCTGTGATGGTTGTGTTGAGGTTTAACAACTAAAAGACCATAAGTCATTGGACAAAATAAATCTTGCAGACCATTTGGTAGATTTTGACATCTCACTGGAAAAACATAAGTGCTCCCAGATTTAAATGACCATCCAGCCAATAGTTGGACTCTGGCATGGTTACATGACACAAAAGAAAATGTGTGAAGAGAAAACCCCAGTGCTGTCCTGCCAAGGAAAAAGTAACAGAACAGCTGAGCATCATGATAAATTAGAGGAAGGTGAGAAACTGTTTTCCCGAGATCCCAGCACATCCATAATTTACCAGCTCACCATGTTTTTGCACTCAGAGGCTGAAGGAGAAGGGGAAAAAAAAGAAAAACTTTGGAAGCATTCATGCTGTGGACAGGTGTGTTTATCTTGGCAGGTACATTATAAATATTGCACTTTTTACGAGGGATGCACAGATATACAAAAAAAAAGCTTTATATTACAATTATCTGCTCATTGGTATATCTATCTATAAATGCAGCAAATCTCTGTGTGTGTCTCTATATGTGTGTCTGTTCCACGCATATCTCTTGAACCATTCGTCAGACTGGCCTAAGATTTTAAATGTGCTTTGCTGAGGTTTATGAGGGTGTGCATCCACGAATACGGAGTCACTCAGTCAAAATATGTAATTTTTATCAATAAAAGTTTAGCCACCGTTCTGTGTCTCTTCATGCCCTGGCTTCAAGAAATGTGGGCAGGGTTTCAGACTGACTCCGTGCTGATTGGATAATATGTGGCATCACGACCTGTCAGTCACCACAGTGTTCCCTGGACTAAAACAAGGAAGCAAAAAATTACAAATTTGACTAGAAAAACATAATACTTAAGATTTAATGCTTAAAAAAAATTATACCATAAAGTTGCCGTGATTACATAGGTCTAAAGGATAATTTGGCATATGTGGAGAACATGAGGTGCGCGAGCAGACTGGGTGGAGTGTCAGCGGGGATCGGGTCTGACAAATCAACACAGAACATGCCGGGAGAAGCAGCGGCCAGACACGACCTGGCTCAAAGGCGCGTTAACTGATGGAGATAAAAAAAAAGTTATTTTCAATAAAGTGAAAAAAAGATAATGCATTGAGTGTGCTTTTACCCAGAGGCAGATTTATCATGGAATACAGCTGAGCTCTGTGGTTCAAATGATCAGCTGATAGGATCCACCTCCTCCGGTGTTCTGACATTTTGGCATGTTTGTCAGGACAGCACTGGACAGCTGATGGTATAGACTGCAAAGGTAAGGAAAAAAAACACAGGGGGAAGGCCCTACAACCTTTGCTCCACAAATGCGGGACACATCAACCTTACGCTGGATACGTCTGAAAATTTTCAGCAAGGGGCACATATTTTTTCCAGTTTATAAAATTTTTCATTGGTTCTGAGGTGTCTGCCAAAAAAAAAACAAAAAACTTGTGTTTTAGTTAATATTTAGAGGGCCAAAAATGTGGTCATTTAGGTGGAATAATAATAATAATATCCATCCATCTTCTACCGCTTTTCCGGAGGTCCGGGTTGCGGAGGCAGCAGTTCAAGCAGAGAAGCCCAGACTTCCCTCTCCCCAGCCACCTGCTCCAGCTCTTCAGAGAGGATACCAAGGCGTTCCCAGACCAGCTGGGAGACACAGTCTCTCCACCGAGTCCTGGGTCTGCCCCGGGGTCTACTCCCAGTGGGACGTGCCCGAAACACCTCAAGTGGGAGGCGTCCAGGAGGCATCCTAATCAGATGCCCATACCACCTCAACTGACTCCTTTCAATGTGGAGGAGCAGCGGTTCTACTCTGAGCCTCTCCCAGATGACTGAGCTCCTCACCCTATCTCTGAGGGTGAGTCCAGCAATCCGACGGAGAAAGTTCATTTCAGCTGCTTGTATCTGCGATCTCGTTCTTTCGGTCATTACCCAAAGCTCGTGACCATAGGTGAGAGTAGAAACGTAGACTGACTGGTAAATCAACAGCTTTGCCTTAGAACTCAGCTCCCTCTTCACCACAACAGACCGGTACAACGTCCGCATCACTGCAGATGCTGCTCCGATCCGTCTGTCAATCTCTTGCTCCATTCTCCCCTCACTCATGAATAAGACCCCAAGATACTTAAAGGCCTCGGACGGTGACATTTTTTTTATTGAACCAATAAACTGATTGTATGAAAATATTCCATTCTGGCCATTCCCGTGATTTAAAATGTGTCACCAGCCTCCATAAATGACTATTTGTTAATAGCCCATATTTCACTTAGTGATGCTGCAGTACCGCCATCTCTCGATAGGGGCGTGCAGCAGTGACATCAGGTCAGGGAGAAACAGGAAATGGCTGCAGGAAATGGATGATCACTGGCCTGCAGAAATGGCTGAACGACAGCAGAGTGATT